>JANUYF010000012.1:23209720-23578596 GCA_026167975.1 Phrynosoma blainvillii
AATGTGATGTGTTACGTTGTGTTATATGTCAATGTTATCTGTTATGTTTGTCTTGTCTTATGTCTAATGTTATATTATATGCTGTGTTGTGTTACATGCTACATGTTGTGTTGTGTTATGCGTTATATGTTATGTGTTATACGTCAACATTATGTGTTATGTGCTTGTGTTATGTCTTATGTCTAATGTTATGTGTTACGCTGTTATGTGTTAAATGTTATGCTCTTGTGTTATGTTATGCGTTATATTATGCATTATGTCTCATATGTTGTGTTATCTGTTTTCCGTTATAGTTATACATTGTGTTATCATGCTATGTGTCTTATGTGTTGTGTTATCTGTGATGTCCATGTCTTGCGTTATGTTTATTTATTTACTCCATTTCCAATTTTGGTGGCTTCCATTAGCAGCCAATTCAAAACGCCTCTGGCCAAATGCACCTGAGGAAGTGGACTTCAGTCTGGGGAAGCGCCTTCCTTCCTTCCTTTCTTCCTTTCTTTCTTTCTTTCTGTGTCAAAGGGGAGACAACACACATTGTGCAATGGCTGGGACACTATCTGCCTGAAACACTGGCTTGTTTTTTCCCTTAAAAGTCTAGTCAAGTTTCAGAAAAGCCTGATGGTTGTTGGGACACCGGCCCCAAATCCAAGAAAAACCCTTTTCCTTTCCTTGCAGGAAAATGCCAGAAATATTTCAGGTTTGGAGGAAGGGGCCAAAGAGGAGAAAACTTTCCAAAGAGCTGCCTTTTGGGTCTGTCCAAGCAAAGCCTTCTTTCTTTCTTTCTTTCTTTCTTTCTTTCTTTCTTTCTTTCGGAGTATACTACATCTCCCAGGAAAAAGCCCCATTAAAAGGCCTGGAAAAAGAGATTGCAAAAGGCCAAAGCAAAGTTTGGGGACAGACTTCTGTACTGATGATATCTAGACTGTATTAGAGAGAGAGAGAGAGAGAGAGAGAGATCTCCCTATTCTGTCCCTCCCAAAATGCCGCCCGAGGACCGAGGGGGCCCGATCCTTGGGCCCGATCCCGAGCGCCTCTGCCTTCCATTCCTGCCCCCCCCCTTTTTTTTTGGGGGGGAGGGGGGTCTCCTTGGGAGGAAAGGGGCCCCAAAAGCAGGCCAAGGCCTGGGCCCTGATCCCGAGACCCCGAAGGGACCCCAAAAGAGAAAGAAAGGAAGGAAGGAAGGAGGGACCCCAAAAGCTTAAAGCGGTTCCATGCCTCGAAACAAAAATTGGCCTCGAAACCGGATTCAGGGAGAGAGCCAGACTTTGATGTTGTTCCACCAACAATCACGGATCAGGCTTCCGAAAGAGAAAGAAAGAAAGAAAGAAGGAGGATGGGGGTGGTAGTAGTGGGAATACTGGGGCTGAGAATGGGGGGGATAGTGGGGATGATGGAGATGGGAGGGAAGATGGGGATGATGGGGATAGTGGTCCCCCAGAGAGAGAGAGAGAGAGCCCTTCCTTACCTGGGGCTGCTTCTGCCTCCCTGGCGTCCTCCTCCTTGCCTGCCTTCTCTTCTTCCTCCTTCCTCTCTTTCTCTTTCTCTTCCTCCTCCTCCTCTTTCTCCTCCTCCTTTCTTTCTTTCCTTCCTTCCTTCTTTCCTTCCTTCCTTCTTTCCCAGCCCCTCCTCCGGATCCCCGCCTTCCCCAGAGCCGCTCCCCAGGGCAGATCCCGGATCCCGGATCCCTCTTTCTCTTTCAGGGCTTCCTAGGGTTGGAGGAGGGGCACCCAAGGGTCATCTAGTCCAGCCCCTCCCTTCCTTCCTTCCTTCCTTCCTTCCTTCCTTCCTTCTTTCTCTCCTTCCTTCCTCCTCTGGAGAGGCCCAGAGTCCAGCCTCTCTCTAGAAAGAGTCTGAAGGAAGGAGAAAACATGCCCTACAACAAGGCACTCCAACACCCACAATCCACAAAACTAGACAGCTGTGTGGTGTGCCTTCAAGTCGTTTCTGACGTATGGTGACCCTTTGTTGTTGTTGTTGTTGCTGTTGTTGTTGTTGTGTGCCTTCAGGTTGTTTCCGACTTATGGCAAGATTCGTTCAGAGGGGGGTTGCTATTGCCTTCCTCTGAGGAGGCTGAGAGAGTGTGACTTCTTGCCCAAGGACACCAAGGGGGTTTCATGGCCAAGCTGGGATTCGAACCCCAATCTCCAGAGTCATAGCCCAACACTCAAACCACCATTCTACACATCTCTTCACGAAAAGGAGATCCAAAATGGCAGAAAACCTCTCCTCCTAATAAAAACCCATTATTATTATTATTATTATTATTATTAATGTATAATGGATTTTGGTACCCATGGCATAGAGGGTCCTGGAACCAAACTCCAGCAGATACCAAGGGCCCAGTGTAGTAATAGTAGTAGTAGTAATAATAATAATAATAATAATAATAATAATAGTGATACCACTCCATTGTATCTCATGGTCCTTGGGCATCCATGGATTTTGGTATCCAAAAGGATCCTGGATCCAAGGGCCTAATGTCCTTCTTCCAAACCTTGCAGAGTTTCTTTCTGGGCAGAATCCGCCCCTGGTTTTATCCTGCCTGAGGCCAGCAGAGGGCAGGAGGAACCCAGAGATGAAATGGCCAAAGAGGCCCTGAGCATCATCATCATCATCATCATCATCATCATCATCGGCCTTTTGCAAGGGCTTTCCAACATTTCACGCATGAACACTGAGACTGCATCGGAATGTAGTCAAGATTGCAAAAAGTATTGGCAAGTATTGCTTTTGCCTAAGCCAACTGGGAAGGGCAAGATTCGCACCCTCCTCTCCGCTCCATCCTCTGAGTCTAATGCAATGGTGCCCAGATTTTGATCCTCCAGAAAAAAAAACAATTCAGATTTTTCTGGAATTTCCTCCATTTTGTAATGCTTCGTCCAAAATAAAACGCTCCAAAATAAAAGCAACAAACAATAAGGCTGCGATCTGCGCTGCAGAAATAATCTGGTTTGACACCACTTTAATTGCCACGGCTCAATTGCCAGAGCTCTAGTCTGGTGCCAAAGCAAACTATGTTCCCCAGATTTCCATAGCATGGAGCCGTGGCAATTAAAGTGGTGTCAAACCAGATTATTTCTGTAGTGCGGATGCAGCCTTAGTGTTTTTGCTTTTACTTTGGGAATGTCCCACATTTTGCAGTGCCTTTTCCTCCTTTGCAATTAGGGCGCCTGGTCCCCCTTCCCACTCCTCCGCCACCCTTCCTTCCTTCCTTCCTTCCTTCCTTCCTTCCTTCCTTTCTCACTTGTTTCTCCTCTATAAATAGTTCTCTTTCCCTCCCTCCTTCCTTCCTTCCTTCCTTCCTTCTTTCTTTCTTTCTTTCCTTCCTTCCTTTCTTTGTTTCTCCTCTATAAATAGTTCTCTTTCCCTCCTTCTTTCTTTCTTTCTTTCTTTCTTTCCTTCCTTCCTTCCTTTCTCACTTGTTTCTCCTCTATAAATAGTTCTCTTTCCCTCCCTCCTTCCTTCCTTCCTTCCTTCCTTCCTTTGCTCATTCCATGCCTCCTTCCTTCCTCACTTGTTTCTCCTCTATAAATAGTTCTCTTTCCCTCCTTCCTTCCTTCCTTCTTTCTTTCTTTCCTTCCTTCCTCACTTGTTTCTCCTCTATAAATAGTTCTCTTTCCCTCCTTCTTTCTTTCTTTCTTTCTTTCTTTCCTTCCTTCCTTCCTTTCTCACTTGTTTCTCCTCTATAAATAGTTCTCTTTCCCTCCCTCCTTCCTTCCTTCCTTCCTTCCTTCCTTTGCTCATTCCATGCCTCCTTCCTTCCTCACTTGTTTCTCCTCTATAAATAGTTCTCTTTCCCTCCTTCCTTCCTTCCTTCTTTCTTTCTTTCCTTCCTTCCTCACTTGTTTCTCCTCTATAAATAGTTCTCTTTCCCTCCTTCCTTCCTTCCTTCCTTCCTTCCTTCTTTCTTTCTTTCTTTCTTTCCTTCCTTTCTCACTTGTTTCTCCTCTATAGTTCTCTTTCCCTCCTTCTTTCTTTCTTTCTTTCTTTCTTTCTTTCCTTCCTTCCTTCCTTCCTTTCTCACTTGTTTCTCCTCTATAAATAGTTCTCTTTCCCTCCTTCTTTCTTTCTTTCTTTCTTTCTTTCCTTCCTTCCTTCCTTCCTCACTTGTTTCTCCTCTATAAATAGTTCTCTTTCCCTCCTTCCTTCCTTCCTACTTTCTTTCTTTCCTTCCTTCCTTCCTTTCTCACTTGTTTTTCCTCTATAAATAGTTCTTTTTCCCTCCTTCCTTCCTTCCTTCCTTTGCAATGCCTTTGCTGACCACAGCATCTCCAATGGAATCTCAGTTTCCAAAAAAGAAGAGCGCAGCCTCATTGGGGCACCTTGGCTTTTGCACCCTCCTTTGGCATTGCCTGACCCATTTTCTCCTCTGACCCTCTAGAGAAGAACAAATCCCATTTTTTTAAGCCCATGTATTTATTTATAATATTCAAGTTGTGCATTTTATTTCGGAAATAAACCCTTTTGACCCTTGCATTGCATGCGGGGCTGGGCCTCCTTTCCTTCTTGCGCCGCTTGCAAGATGGAACCACTTTGTTCCTTTGCATCATGAGCAACATCCAGAGGAATAAAGCGACTTTCCTCTCTCTTTGTGTGTTTATTTTTCTCACCTTGCCGTTCTGGAAAGAAGCTTCAACGCGATTAAATATAGGAAGGGAAGGAAATTGAGGCTCGGTGCCAAGAAGTGAGTCAGCAGCGTCACTCGGGATGATGCCTTTAATCCCTCTCCATCTCCATCAAGGCCCTCCTTCCCATAACAAATATTATTTTTAAAGGGAAAAAAGGAAATCATAGGAAGGATCAGTAATGCAAAATGTTCTTCCGACCAGCAGAGCAAGAAGGAGATATAAGCAAGAAAGAGAGAGGAAAAACAAGAATAATTGCACCTGAGTCTCAACCGCTGAGGCTGCGTTTGCGCTGCAGAAATAATCCACTTTGATACTGCTTTAACTTCCAGGGCTCAGTGCTGAGGGATTCTGGGATGGCGCAGGGCACCCATCTATCTATCTCTCTATCTGCAAAATTAACCACTGTCCCCATCAGCAAGCACACAGCTTAGATAGAAGCTGCAGAATCCTAAGAGTTGGACCAGGGACCCTAAGGGATATCTAGACTAGCCCCCTGCCATGACGGAATAGAAAAGTACAGCACTCCTCAAGTTGTTTTTATTTAAAGTATTTCTGTATTGAGTCCAAACCCAAAGGGTTCCTGACTCTGACCCTAATAACAACCCCAACCCTGATGCTCACCCTAACCCTAACCTTGACCCTGAACTTAACCCTGACCTCAGTAATAACCCTGACCCTAACCTTGACCTTGAACCTAACCCTGACCCTAATAATAACCCTGACCCTGATGCTGACCCTAAGCCTGGCCCTGAACCTAACCCTAAGCCTAACCAGCCCCGGCTGGTTATTTACACCCAACTAATTGCCTTGTTAGTTGCTACATAGGTTGTTTGTTGCTGCTTCAAAGCTCCGGCTGCAATGCCCATCATCCCCAGACAGCGTGGCAGCGGTCCAGGGCTTTCTCCAGGGGAAGGAGCAGATGCCGGCCATTTCATGACAGCAGCAGTAGGTACTACACCTCCCATGGTGCACCCTCATGGCGACACAGGGCTACTGGGTGTCTTAGTCCTCTCATTCGCTTTTCCAAACCCAGGTGTTTGGGGTTTAAAAACTGGATTTAGATAATAAGGTGGAAAGCAAAAAGGAGCATCCTCTTCCATCCTCTTCTTCTTCTTCATCATCATCATCATCTTCAGGGCCAAAGGCTGCATCCGCACTGCAGAAATAACCCACTTTAACTGCCATGGCTCCATGCTATGGGATTCTGGGATGTGTAGGTTTTTGTGTCTCTCTGATAGAGAAGGCTGAATATTTATTTCCCCAAACTTCAGTTTCCAAGAGTCCGTAACACTAATGGAAGTTAAAGTGGTGTCAAACTGGGTTATTTTTGCTCTGGAGACCAGGGCTCAGTTTCCTGCTGGGCCACGGGATCCCACTGAGAGTGACCTTGGGCAAGTCACACTCTCTCAGCCTCCAGGGAAGGCAATGGCGAAGCCTCTCTCTCTCCTGAGAGCGTGCAGAACTAAGTGACCTCTCCTGAGTGACCCCTGGGTGGGTCACACTCTCTCAGCCCCAGAAGGAAAGCCAGCCGCTTCTCTCCAGAGCCTCCGCTTTCTGGCCAGGAGGGGCGGGGCGGGGTGGGGTGGGCGGGGCCTCCCGAGTCCCCGCCCCCGGGCGCCGCGTCATCTGTTGCCACGCGGGGCGGGGCAGAGGCGTTGCAGTCTCAGCGGAGGGGCGCCATGGAGGAGGAGGAAGAAGAAGAGGGGCCTCTTTTGGGGGGAGCCCCGCTCAGGGAGGGGCCCAGGGCCAGGAAGCAGCCCCCCAGGAAGGAGACCCCCAGGAAGGAGCCCCGGTCAGCAGGGATTGCCAGCCAGGGATGGGATGGGATGGAGGGAGGGAGGGAGGGATGGAGGGATGGGGGTCCTGGGGGGTCCTCTCCTGCAGACAAAGGAAGGAAGGAAGGGGGCAAAGGCCGGGGGGGGTCCCTGCATCGCCTTCTCCATGCTCCCCCTTTTTGGCAATGAACGTGCCCTCCTGCAAAGACCCTTCCCTTCCCTTCCCTTCCCTCCTGGGGGGGGGCATGCAAGGCCTCGGGGAGGGGGTCTCTTTCCTCCTTTCCAGGCCCCCCTGGTTTTGCAATGGGGGGGTCTGAGGGGTGCAATGCTGCAGCCTCTGGGCCTGCAAAGACCCCCTCCCTCCCCCCCTCAAAAAAACCCCAAGCCTCGCTTTTGTCCTTTTGCAGAGAGAAGGGGGTCCCAAGCCCCCTCCCCTACCCTCCCCTCCTTGGGGGGGGTCCCATGCAATGCCTTGGGGAGGGGCTCTCCACCTTGCCCCTCTTTCCTTCCTCCCCCCTTTTTGCAATGGAAGTTCTGGGGGGGGGGGGGAGAGGCGATGCAATGGTGCCAAGAGTGCCCCCTCCCTTTGTCCTTTTGCAAAGAGAGCCCCAGGCCCTTCCTTCCTTCCTTCCTTCCTTCCTTCCTTCCTTCCTTCCTTCCTTCCTTCCTTCCTTCCTTCCTTCGGGGTCCTCGCAGTGCAAAGAGGGGAGGGGGCTTCATGCCTCCCCCCTTCCATGCACCCCTCTTTTTTGCTATGCAGTTGGTGCAATGCTGCAAAGCCCCCCCCAAGCCCCCTCCTTTGTCTTTTTGCAGAGACCCCTCCCCACCTTGGAAAGCGACCCCCCCCCCATGCTCCCATGCTCCTTGCCATGCCCAGCCCCCCCTGCCCCAATCCCAAAGACCCCAAGGTCTTTGCATCTTCTCTCCCCCCCACCCCCCAAAACAATGCCCCCCCCCCAAAAAAACCCCTCTTTGTTCCCAGGAAGGGCGGCGCATGACGCACTGCGAGCCTGGCCAAGCCTTGGCCACCATTGCAGAGACAGAGATATATAGATATATGGATATATATTGCAAGGGGGGAGAAAGAAGGGGGTGGGGGGCTTGGGAGGGGGTTGCAGCTGTCTGCAAAAAATTCTTCTCTGGCTTCAAATTTCCTCTGGCATTTTGGCAGGGAGCCCAATACCAGACTCTAAGGGGTTGCTTGCAAATGCAAAGGGGGGGGGTGTTTCAGGGTCCCACATTGCAAATGCAAAGGGGAGTTGGGGGTCCCAGTTTGCAAATGCAGAGGGGGGTGTTTGAGGGTCCCACATTGCAAATGCCAAGGGGGATGCTTGAGGGTCCCAGGTTGCAAATGCAAAGGCGGGTTGGGGGTCCCAGAGTGGGGTGCATCCCCCTTTGTAGCCCTGGGTTGCATGTGAGTGTGTGCATGGATGCATCCTTTTGTGCCCCAAAGGCTTTTGGAGTTTGTTTGGTTTTCTTGCAGGCCAAGAGAGCAGCCCAGCGGGTGGGCATGGGTGCAGCCCTCCTCCTGCGTCAAATGGGAGACCCCCACATACACACACCCCATAGCTGTGGCGGGATATGTGCCTCCTCCAGGCAGCCAAAAGACCGCTTTGCAGGGGTGGTGGTGGTGGTGGTGGTGGAGGGTCATCATTGTGTGGGTTGCCTGGCACTCCAGGATTGGGGTCTCTGCAGTCCTTGGGCAGGCAGGGAGGATTGTGGGGGGCTCAATGGTTTGGGGTGCTGCAAAGGGGCTTATGCAACTTCATGCGACAAGGAGAGAGAGCCAAAGGGGTTCGGAAGAGGTGCAGCCAGGCAGAGTCCTATTTTGGGGGGGGGGGGGAGATAACAAAGTGGGACCTTTTGGGGGGTGGGTTTAAGGAAGAGGGTCTTTTAAAGTGGCCCCCAATGAGAGAGAGAGAGAGAGAGAGAGAGAGACACCTTGCACCTGGCCATGGCATGGAGAGACAGGTACAAGCATTGCAATACTAGGATGGATGCGCAAAGCCCCCATCCCATCCCATCCCATCCCATCCCTCCCAGGACACTTTTTGGAAGCTCTGTTTGATTTAATTCAGTTTCTTTAAGGCATCTGTTTAATCCAGAGAGCCAGCATGGCATCGCGGTTTGAGTGTTGGACTTTGGCTTGCAGAAAACAGCCATATGTGATTTGCACAAAATAAGTCCCAAACTGCAAATAGCCTTCCAAAACTGCATAGTTTTCCAAAATTTCCTTGCAACAGGAGGAAAATTATTCAAATTATTAATTGAGAAGAAACGTAGGGAAGAGTTACATCCCTAAGCCCCCTGTATTGTACTCCTGGCTAAAGGGATGCTGGGACTTGCAACCCAAGGTCACTTGGAGAACTGAACACTTTGGTGTTGTCCATGTTGGCATTCTGGTGGATTCTGGGATTTATAACCCCCCCCTCCCGAAGAAAAAAAAAGGGGAACTTCTCCATCTCAGCTCTTGGGCAGGAAGGGTGTTTGGTTTCAAAGGCCTTCCCAAAATATACCTGTCTGTACAGGTGAGGCGGCTGCCTCTTTTCCCCGTTCCCGTCTTTGCAATTATTTTCCTCTGTTCTGCATTGTGGAACTTGTTTTGCCAGCCTTGTGAGTTTTCCAGGCCTTTGCAACTCCATTTCTCTTTCTCTTTCCTTGGATTGTTTTATTTAGCCTTTGCTTCTGTGGACTTAGTGCCAAATAGAAGGTGGGAAGGTTTGGAGCACTTCGATCCCACTTTATTCCTGGGATTTGCAGTTTTCGGAGGGGTACTTTGTATTCTCTGCTGGAGAGCTCCAGCACTTTCCTACAAATTGTGCTTTTAAATTGATGCGTGTTTTCACTGATGTTGCACGTTTGTAAATTGGTGTTGTCGCCCACCTCGACCCTCCAAATGTTCCTGGATTGTAAGTCCCAGCATTTCTATAAGGAAGCAGATGGAGCCAATGGCTAGGAATGCTGGGAGCTGCAATCCAACAGCATCTGGGAAAAGGCCCCATAATTCACGCCCTTCTTTGTGCAAGGTCTTGCTTTATCATAGGGGTATTTTCCAGCTTCTGTTTGCTTCTGATTTTAAAAGAAAATGGGATTTTGTTTGGAGGGGTTTCACCTGCATCAAGGGAACTGACCCCCAGATCTCCTATTTTTCGGGATTCCTTTGGGGTTGAGCCACATATTGTGGTAATTCACCAAATGGCATCCCATTGGGATGGTGAAAAGCAGCATAAAAACCTAGCCTTGCCTTGCCTTGCCTGCAAATGGATCTGTCTGGGTCGCACAACTTTATTTAGGAATTCATTGTGCCCTGGTTCGTTGTTGGCATTCCCCGGGGCAAATTATGCAAAACAATTAAATGGCAGATGAAAACAAAACACTCAGCGGAAAAGCAGACCTGAAACCCGCTCAATCAATATTTTAAAAGGCCGGAGAGATTAAAAGACGCTTCGCTTGGTGCCCAAAAGGTTTGCCAAGTGAGATGCTTTTGGAGAATGCAAAGCCCCAGTTTGGGGCATGTAGGTTTGCCACCCTCCTAACTTGGTTGGGGACCTAGAAAAAGAGACACTCCCCCAAAAAAATTATTTTGGAGAAGGGTCTGGGGTCCCAGAATTGTTTGTGTCAAAACAGGCCCACCTTCAGATACTCAAATCCCAGTCCATCTTGGAAAGGTCAGCGCCAGCAGCTGCAGTGGGACTTGGAAGCAGACTGGAAATAATTTTTGTTTGCTTTAGCACAGGAGTTAATTGATGTTAAATTCTAGGAGATCTGGGTTCGAATTCCACCAAGTATTGAGAAAAAGCCAGCAGAGGTTTGAGGGTTGGACTAGGACCCTGGGAGGCCAGGGTTCAAATCTCGGCACAGCCATAGTAACCCACTGGGTGGCCTGGGACAAATGGCATGGAGCCCAAATAACCTAAAAGCACCAGAGTATGAGCTTGGAAGCTAAGCAGGGCCAGCCCTGGTTAGTCCTTGGATGGGAGACTGCCAACAGTGGTCCCTCCACATTCGCTGGGGTTAGGGGTGAAGGACCCCTGTGAATGTGGGAAAACCACAAATTTAAAAAATAACGCTATTCTTTTTAGCTAAGAGAACACCTCTCTAGGAACCTCCCAAGTCCTCCAGTGCAACTCTATGGTCAACATCTGCCATAGAGGTTGACCATAGAATCATGCTGGAGGACCTACAAATGCCTAGAGAAGTGTTTTCTGTAGGAACTTCTAGGTTCTGCAGCACAACTCTATGGACAACTTCTGGCAGAGTTGCTCTGGAGGACCTAGAGATTCCTAGAGAGAAGATGTTACTCAGAATCGCAAATAAATCTGCAATTGTGAAGACTGAACGACGAATTAGGCACCCCATGCCAACGCTGTGCCTCTGTTGTCTTTTCCCAGGCATCCAAGGGCAGCTGAAGCCTTCTGCATCTGAGTGACCCACAGCCTGCTGGACGTCCCTTTCCCCCTCCTGCAGTCCTGAGCCCTGGGGCCGGAGCCGTCTTCGGGGTCCGGCCATGTCCATCATGGACCACAGCCCCACCACGGGGGTGGTGACGGTCATCGTCATCCTGATTGCCATTGCGGCGCTGGGGGCCCTGATCCTGGGCTGCTGGTGCTACTTGCGCCTCCAGCGCCTGAGCCAGTCGGAGGACGAGGAGAGCATTGTGGGCGAAGGGGAGACCAAGGAGCCCTTCCTTATGGTCCAGTACTCGGCCCGGGGTCCTTGCATGGAGAGGAAGACCCGGCTGACCCCCAACGGCACCGAGGCCCACAGCTAGCCGGTGGATACTGGGAAGGACTACTCCGCAGGGCACCTGCCGCTCTGTCCGGCGGACCTCTGCTCGAGGCCGGACGGTTTGCAAAGACGGAGACACTGGACCTCCCTCTCTTTCTTTGGGCACAGAGTCCATTGCTGGCGGTGGACGATGGGCATGGTTACTTGAATACCCCACTGAGCCTCTTTGGAATGGAGCTACTGATGTCGTGTGAGCCTACACAACTGTGAACTCTCTCTTTCTCTCTCTCTCTCTGTGTACATAAGTAGTGCGCTGTTTTGCCTGTCTGCGTCCTTGCTCTGCCTCGTACGGGAACGGACAATGCTTTCGGTGGACGCCACGCTCTTGGGTTTTAGGAGACGCATGACCATGAGTGGGAATCCTCCAAAGCCAAACTGGGGTGGGTGGGATGCAGGGAGGGTCCCTTAGGCTTTATTTTCTGCCAGGTGGGTGCTGAGAGTTGGGGGAGTGAGGTAGAAAATCAAGATCGGTTCCTTCCTTGGCCCTGGCACTGCTTAAAAACTTATCTCCTGGATGGCTATTTTATTATTTCGATGCCTTTCTGAAAGGGGCAGAAAAAGGGCGCAAGGAAAGAAGTGTACTCCTAGGTGAGATTGTAGTAGACAATAGCGGCATGAAATTCTCTGCAACTCTCGTGTAACTATGGGGAAGTGGCCATTTTGAACCAAGTCAACAAGGAACGGCCCATGATGGCAGTGCTTAACTTTGGCCGCACGGCCGGACGGCTCTTTTGGGAGACTTGGGCGGGTTGCAGACTGCCAGAAATAGTGCAAATTGAGTCCACTTTCAGGGTTGGGGTTAGTGCTAGGGAATCATGGGAATTGTTTTCTGAGACATTGAGCCTTCTCTGTCAGAGAGCTCTGGTGCCACAATAAACTACAGTTCCCATGATTCCCTAACCCTTAAAGTGGACTCAATTTGCACTATTTCTGGCAGTCTGCAAACCCCCCCCCCCCCTTGGTGACTTGTGGCCAGTGGGACCTGCTTTGGGTCATCCGCATGTGCAAACTGAAATGCCTTCCTCCCTCCCTCCCTCTCTACTTTTAAAAGCGGCATTGACGTCACTAGTCCCTAACTTACCTTACCAGCGCACTGACGTTGACTTAGGATCCTGGCCGTTGAGGCGCTTGTAAACAAAGCCTTGGTTTTGCCACGTGGTTTTTCTTCCGCCTCTGCTGTATAGGTTTCCAACTGGTATGTTTTCTAGATAAAAATGCAGGGTTTTGTTTTTCCTTCTTCTTTAAACCGATAGGGCTGCTGTACATAACTAAACAGGGAAAGGAGTAGGGCATGAGGTCTCTTTAGCGCGTTTTTCCTCTCTGGATTCATTGTCGTTTCCCCATCTTAATGCAAATGAATCTTTTGTAAGGTTTGGTAGTGAAAGAGGGTCCGTTCTCCTCTCCCACCACCCTCAAAATATTTGAAGACATTGATCTTTTTCTCTCAAAAGAAGGTTACCCTTCATCGCTCAAACTTTACCTAAACACCTTTGGTGGAAATGGGTTACTGACCCTGACTGAACTGGGCAAGAAAGCAAGAGTGTTGTTACTACTACCTGTTCTACTCATGGAGTAGGAGTACAGTAGATGCTTAATCTCTGGAATTGGGAGGATAATTAATGGACTCTTAGAAGGGACCCCTTGGACTATCTAATCCAACCCCCTTCTGACATGAAGGAATCCACAACTAGAGCATTCCTGAGAGGTCCCCATTCAAACGTCATTTAAAGGCCTCCAAAAAAAGGAACCTACTACCATCCAAGGCGATCCCTTCCCATGCCAAATTACAATTGCAGTCAAGACGTTATTCCTAATGTTGAGGTGGCATCTCTTTTCCTGTAGTTTGAATCCATCGCTCTGGGCCCTAATCTCTGGAGCAGCCGAAAACAAACTTCCTCAGTCTTCTCCATGACATCCCTCTAGATATTTAAAGAGGGTTCTCATCATGTACCTTCTCAGTCTTCTCTTCTCCAAGCTAAGCATCTCCAGCTTTCCTCCTAAGCCTTCGTTTCCAATTCCAGCTGGGGAAGGTCTACCACGTTCCTCCCCTTCCACCTTATTTTACTTTTAAAAATGACAATGGGCTATTTGTTCAGAGGCTGTCATCCTGTCCGCGACATACCCCAGCATTAAGCCTTGTGTACACCTACATACATCCTCTCTCTTTTTCTTGTTGTCATCGTGGAGATTGGTATTCTCTTCCTTCCTCTGCAACAACCAAACTCCTAGGACTTGCAGGATTTCTGCAAACATACCCTGAATGGCTATTCCTGGCTGGGAGAAGCAACTATCTCTGTCCCCATAGCCAGACACAGACTGATGACCCCAATTACAATTTGGAAATTACAATTAGAATGGTTTAGATTCTAAGCCTGAGGGCAGGGAACTGTCCAATTAACAATTGGTAAGCTGCCGTGAGAGCCTTTGTGGCTGAATGGAGGGGAATAAATACTCTATAAAATAAAATAAAGCCACTGAGACCCCAGTGGATCTTGGCAGAAGATGCCCTCGGTCTGTGCCTATCTATGGGGTATAGCCATGCGCGTCTCCATCTCCCCCATTCTTTCCAACAGCCAAAGAATAGCCTTTTGGAATGGCCATCGCAGCAGAGTTTTGCCTGCAGAGCTTTCTTGCTATGTCAGGCAGTGTAAACTTTGTGGTCAGAATAAGCATTAGTTTTTAAATGTGGTGGCAATGAAGCTAAGAAAAAGCCCTTCCAGTCTTGGAGCAAAGGCAGGGTATAAATAAAGTAGCTGATTGGAAAGATGGGGACCCCCGTTTCACCCTTTTCAATCCCTCCCCCCAATTACATACACTTGATGCATCCCTTCTCTTTCATAAGGCAAAGTATTCAGGGCAACTGAATCAAGCATTTCCCAGAAAGTGCAAATTAATTTTTTTTAAAGACTGAAAGGAAAGAAAGTGAGAAGCAGGGTGGGTGGGTAAGGTAGGAGAGGAGCGTCACACTGCCCTCCTCCAACCAAATTGTTTTTAATTTAGGCCAAATTGATACCAAAAAAAGCTATCAAATTAGTGCAACAGTAAAGTGCAAAGGACCCTGGACTCTTTTCTTTAAGTCACAGGCCTCCAGCTCTGTCTCTTATGCAGTTTCTATGGCTCATTAGAAAAATATTTGATTTCTTTTTTTCTTTTGTAGTCCGACAAAACACATGGTGGGGTGGGGGGCAAGGCTTTACAAGGAAATTTCAATAAAGTTTGCAAAAAGATCTTCCCAGTCAAGTGAGTCCGAACGTGATTTGTGTTGGGTTCCTTCTCCCACCCGCCCACCTTCGCCGCCCCTCTTGGCAAGAAAGCTACTCGGTCCAGTTCTCTTTGCTGTGCTCGGAAGCCAGCCGGGCGTCCATTTGGGTCTGGCCATTCTGCTCTGCTTCAGGAAAACTTTCAGCAGCTGGAATTACCAGGCTGGGCTCCTCTTTGGCCAGCCCACCCTCTGGCTCAGCCTCGGTCCTCCGCTTCCTCTCTGCCGCGGCCAGCAGGACTTTGAGGAAGGCGTTCTCGGCCAGGAGGGCCTCTGAGGCATCAGCCAACTCCTGAAGCTTCTCTGCCACCTCTTCCAGCTCCCGGGTCTTCTTGTCGTGGAGCCCCTGCAGGTGTTCCCGCTGGCTCTGGAGGGCCCCTTGTTGCTTCCGCAGAAGACGAGACTCCTGCTGGAGCCGCTGACCCTCCCGCCGGGCGTCCGAGAGCTGTCCCTGGAGCTGGGCCTGGGCCTGGTGGAGGGCCTGGATCTCTGCCCGCAACTTCTCTACCTCTCGTTCCAGGTGGGCGATGCGTCCTCGCTGCAGGGTGGCCTCACCCCAGAGGCAACCATTGACGCAGGGCTCCAGGCCAGAGACAGAAGAGGGGCGGCCGGAGTGGGCCAGGAGGAATTTGAGGAGGTTGGGAAGGGTGAGCCGGACATCTGGTGGGAACCGCACACTTTGGTCCTTCCTGGGAAATCGGGGAGAGAAAGAGTGATTATGCCCCCTGTCTCACAGGCAGGGTTTCACTACTAGGGATGCATAGACTAATTTGCCCTTAAATAGTCAGCATCATCACCTCCATAAGCATTAAATTGCCTTCTCCCATTCTGTGGAGATGGTGGAGGAAGAGAATGGAGAGGAAAGAGGGCCGAACATGGCCCCAAAGAGCCTTCTGTTCCCTGGGTGCTCTTTGGGCTTGAACAGACCAAACTTTGGCTCGCTAAAGGCTTTAACAGCTGTTTGCAGATGTAATCCCTCAGTCTAGCAGGGTTTCTCTGGGTCCCTTCCAACTCTATGATAAGAAACCACATTGAGATGTTACACCAAGCACAAGCAGAGACAAGTGGGCCAGCCACTCAACTGCATTCTTTTCTTCAAAGGCAGCACAAGCAAAAATTAAATTTAATTGGCTCATAGATGGATTCTAGCCAGTGTTTTACCCTAAGGGCTCCAGATCACTGGGCGTTAAGGGAGGAGAGACCAGCCCTTTGTAAGTCCTACAAAGCAACTAGACCCCCATCTTGCCATCGTGCTCTGTGGTCCAGGGGGCTGAGTCTACGCTTCCAGTTTCCAGGAATCCATATATGTGTCTTTTTAAAACAACAATAACTCAAAAACCTGCTAGCCCAGACTTCAGGTACCAGCTCTACCGGGACAGGGTGCCCCACTTTGGGTGAGCCACTATTCCTCCCAACCTCAGCCCTGCCCCACCTGCAATGACCTACTTTCCCCTGAGATGATGAACCTCGCAACACACCAGTGATTTCTCCATGACCACATACTCGGAGGAGCATGAACAAGGATGGACATGGAGCCCCTGTTTATTTTCTCCTGCCCTGCTAAGAACAGGCCAATCTGCAGGCTGTAGCTTATGACTTCCTGTGACATTGCTTTCTAGGAGGGACCAACACAGGCAGAAATGGCTGGTTTTTTGTTAAGCGGTTACTTAAATAAAGGAGTGGCCTTCATGCAGCCCCCAGACCATACTTCTGCAGTCTCTAAAGCCCTCTGCCAATCCCCAAAGCCCCCAACCCCACCCATTTTTAAAAAAAAATGGCAGTATTTTTCATCTAAACAAATATCCCAAACAAAAACCACAAATGCACAAAACCAGATAAAACATCCCTCCCACCTCTACACAACATCCTGAGAATCCCCATCCCACCCTCAAAACCTCCATTTTCATTTAAGTCCTCAAAATGGTGAAGGGAAGTGACATAGTACCACTTCTGCTTGCTATTTTGAGAAGGACTCTAACAAAAACATCTATTTTGGCATGCTATAGGGAAGGGAAGAGTGGCCTGGGCGAAGGGAATTGAGTTCCAGCTGATGCACAACTGCCCATTCTTTCTTAAAAAGATCATCCAACAATTAATGGAACCGGAACAAGGTGGACCACTGTCCCATCCATTAAGAAGAGGATGGGCAAATATTTTTAGACTCTGACTCCCAGCAATTCTTGTCACTGCCTCCAGATGAAGCAAGTCAGAATCTGGCAACACCTGGAGGCTGTTCTTTGCTCATCCCATCAAAGCAAGAATCCCTGTAATAATTTATCCTGCATCCAATACTCATGAGTAGGCCAAGGGAAAGGCAACTTACCTATTACGAGGAAAAAAGAGAACATTGGGTAGCTGATCGGTCATGAACTCCCAGGGCAGATCATTGCGAGAAACATCGATCCTGTTAAAAGAGCAAAACAGACACCAGTGCAATGATTAGAAAAGGGACAAAGCTCTGGCAAAGCCTATGTGGGTACACCAAAGGTCCCAGGTTTAGATAGGGATGAGTAGTGGTGGCTGTGGGGGGGACACCTTCTCTAAAACTGTAGGAAACTGCTGGATACAAATACTTCCAACAGAGAGCAATCTGCTAAATGGGCCCAAAAGCTGGCAGCATGAGAAGCATTTTCCTTCCTCTGTCCCCACCACAAAACAATATGTTCTTTGTACAAACAAGATGATGTAAACAGGAACTCCCCCCCCCCCCAATATCTGTTGTTACTGGGGGTGCTGGAGCTGGAGGAAAAATGCCAGCAATTTCTGGCTTCTGCTTTGCCCCCTGTTGAGTCAGCTTCTCAGCTGAAGCAAAAAGGCCGTTTCTTGTCTGGTTGCAGAGGAGCATAGCCTTCATGTTTCTTGTCATCAATTAGTAAGATTGAAGGATCGCTTTGGTCCAGTTGCAAAACACCTCCACTGACAGTGCATTCAGAATTTTCCTTGTGGAGATCCAGTCATTAAGACGACTAAGTTCCCTGCTCTCACCAGGAAGTGAAAACCTTTTTATTCAGGCAGGCCTCTGAGATTAAATGATGTAGCTGTGGTGGCTATGAGAGAGCCAATGCTGGAGCAATGGACTATAACCCTTCAACTTCCTGATCGGCCATAGAAACCCACTGGGTGACTATGGACAAGTCACAATCTCTCAGCCCCAGAAAACCCTGCTGATAGGATCGCCAGAAGCCAGAAGCAACTGGAAGGCAGACAACAACAAAGTGTGTATGAAGGTGTATTGTGTTTCTTATCTTTTATTAGTAGTACTGTTTTAAATGTGTTCTTAACCATGTTTGTGCAGGAGGAGGGAGGAGGAGGAGGAAACAGTCAGAGAAGTGGACAGGAAATGCACCAAAACTTGCACAGTCTCTCAGAATTTTATGAAACCCAGGTCAAGGTGCCAGTATGAGTGCCAGTAGGTCAAAGCATACACAGTTACCACCATAGGGAGGAAGAAAGAGAGAGGAAAACACCTGCCTACCTGGCCACCACAAAGTTATCAGGAGGCAGGATCCGAGCAAGCTGGATGAAGATGTGGTTGAGAGACATGCAGAAGCCACACCACGGTGCATAATACAGCAGCAAGACGTCCTGAAAGGTGAAGTTTGGGGTTGGAGGGAGAAAAGACATGTTAGATGCTGGGGGTCCACTGCACCAAAGCAGACATAGACAGGACAAGGTTGACGTTACAGGCAGGAGAGGGACAGAAGAACTGCCCCCAGCACTTCCACATAGATGCAAAAG
Organism: Phrynosoma blainvillii; assembly: GCA_026167975.1. Lineage (NCBI taxonomy): Eukaryota > Metazoa > Chordata > Lepidosauria > Squamata > Phrynosomatidae > Phrynosoma > Phrynosoma blainvillii. The sequence goes on from JANUYF010000012.1 coordinate 23,227,909, forward strand.
TCACTAGGGTGCGTGCAAAAGTCTCTAAGGTGTCTGCCTTCCTTGCTCCCCACTTCCAAGCATTAGGACATTAGAAGGGAAGCTCCATTTTGGCTCACAAATGTTTGCTGAGAATTTGGGGAGCTTGGACAGCTAGGGTAATGTACTGTTCGCCTTTTGGTTGACCTTATAAAGGCAGAATCCCAAAATGTGGATTTTGTTGCATTTTGCTGCAGGGCCAATATGGCTCTCCACAAATGTAATTTTTTTTTAGATCAGACTAAATCTATCCTGTTACTCATTTGGATGGCAATATCTGAAGGGGTACAGAGGGTGTTAAGGCACAGATATCTCCAAAGAGCATGAGTATGTATGTTGGAGGTTGAAGGGGTGACAACATCCTTCTGTTAGCCCTCCTCACATGCCACTGGTCTGGCAGAAACATCCTGGGACAGAGAATCCCTGTCTCTGGAGGTTTGTTTCTAGTCCTCGCACAAAGCAGCCGACAGTGAATTCAAAACCATGTTTCGGGCTGCAGTTCAATAATAATAATAATAAAATTTATTTCTATCCTGCCCCTCTGCGAATGCAACCGTTCTATTCTATTTAATCCTATTCTAAGGAGGAATGACCATGACTGGAACTACAGGGGGGAAAACATGCTAGAAATCTTGGTCACTCCTTATGAACTGAGAAACATCTTTTATTGTTATGGCAGCTGCTACATCCCAATGGGAAGCTCACAGCAGGAATGATGGGGTGATATCATTTTAGCTACAAGCTCACAACAACCTGAAGAGGCAGATAAGTGGCTGGCTCAAACTATCCAGTCTGGTCCCCAGCTTGAATGGGGCCTTGGCTTAACCCTCTGAATTCACTACACTGCACATGTTCTCCTTATGCAGATGAGAGGAGGCCATTTCCCCTTTCCAGTTACAATTTACATCTTTTCCAATATGGCTGCTATTCCTCTGAATGTCTGATTTTCAAGATACAAAATGAAAAGCAGCATACACACCCAAGGCATCTGGAAAGCAACAGCAAACCTTTACGAAGTCCTTGCATTCAACATAAGTTACCTTTTTGCTCTTCAACACAGTCTCATGAAAAGTGCTGGTGGTAATTTCTCGGATTCTGTGCTGGGCCTGCGGGTATTCAGATCTCATCTTGCCAACCAGGTGCCTTTTCAAAGGACTGTACACAACACTGTAGTTTTGAATGAAGGTTTCTAGAAACGAGAGTCAATGTTCTGGAGGTTATTGTGGCATTCAGGGTAGGCTGGAACAACACAACAACACAGAAATCCAAATTTAGGGCCTGAAAAGTAGCTACCAACGCAGCATTGGAAGATTTGGCCTCACCTAGGGAGGGAAACAATGTTTGCCATTATGTTTGTTTCCAGGGTGAATATTTTCCATTAATTATTTCCTGGCTGAAAAACAGGATCCTGATACTCAGGAAATCCATTCTGGAAGAATAACACTGAAGTAAGAATTCTGTGCAATTTCTGAGGTTCTAGAAACCCTAGGCTTCTAACTATCTGAAGGATTCTGCACACTTGGCCTCTCTTTGCTTTCTCAGAAACAAAGACTCCAAGCCTAGGTTTTTGATTTTTACGTCGCTAAGAAAAACGTGTAAACCAAGACCTGATAAAATCTTTCAAAACTCAAAATATGTTCTTCTGTATATATTTAGGGGGAAGTGTTCCAATGCATGCAAAGAGATTCTCCCTCTAAACTGGCTGAATCTGGCACAAATGAAGAGAAAACAGGCCCTCTGGCTGAACTGGCTTGTTGCATATCCCAGATGAAGAACCTAGCTTCATCCGGCACATTTCTACTCTCCTTTCAAGAAAATAAAATGATAATCCTGCACACTTCTTTCTGTTATGTTAAGAAGTTGGCGGTTGGAGGAGTTTTCATTGTGTGTGAGCAGCCATGGCAAACGGTGTCTCAGAAGATCTCCTGTATCTGAGCAGCTCACAGGTATGTGCCAGGAGACATGATTAACTACCATTGCTGGCAACATAAACAGTCATTTATTTAAATATTTATATAGCTGCCTTTCTTTCCACAGATAGGAAACTTTTCCTGCAAGTCATCTAGCAATTAAAAATTAATATATTAAAAAAAAGCAACATAACAAAACATTTAAAAAAAAACCACCATCTAGCAATAATGCACTGGCTCCTTCAAAAGCATTGCTTTTTACCTGGTAGCCTCTGCTTCCTGGCACGAAGGGCAAGGTATAAAGCAAAGAAATCACTTTCCCCCCCTAACTTGCCACAGAATAGTACCATATTTGCACCCATTGACTACAACTGCTTTTTTCTTTCCTGGAAATGTTGCATGGACCTGCGGCTTGTGAACCGGCACTGATCCAGGAACCACCACTCTGAATAGAACTGACCATGGGAGAACTATTGTAATTAAAAATGGTGCTGCAGTTAAAAAATGAAAACTCTCCATCCAATTTCCCTGCCAGTTTCACAGCGCTTGCAGAGAGCCTTTTGTACGGAACAGACTCTGAGCCTGCAGGCACTGCATGACCTAGTGAAAGAGGCAGACCGGTTGCCCTACCAAGATTAGATTTCAGCAGGGCTTGGGTCTGATCCAGGACGTAATGAGTCTCTTCCTTAAGGTCCACGATGGTAGCAAACTCCTTCACAGGAGGAGCGTGTGAGGCGCCCAGCCTTTCTGCGTAAGTCCAGAAGAGATTGGAATCCAGCAAGTAGAGGTTTAAGGTCTTGTTGGTTCTGCAACTCAGGCCAGTGAAATTGGACCCGCAGAGGGTGCTTTCCAGGAGAAGACCACTCCCATCCTCAATGTGAGGCATAGAACGGTGGGGCTGGTCTTTCCATCTCTTCCCATGGGAAGAAAAGGCTCCTTCCAAGGGCTGGCCGGAGGTCTTTCCAGAGGCCACCCAGTTCAGCGGGGCCCTGTTCACTGTCCTGCAGCATGCAGTGTAGTAGCTGAAAGGGCTGTAAAAACTGAGGAAGTTGCTGCACAGGGAAACTGCATTGGGCACGACTTGGAAGAAGGTCTGCTCCTTGAGGTAGAAAGAGTCCAAGGCAGCCTCGATCTCGAAGAAGTTGCAGGCCAGCCTGCCCAAGTGGCTGGGCCTGACCCCAACAGTCTGGTTGATGCACAGCTCGCAGACATTGTGGGCAGTCCGGGAGAGGGAATGCCACTGCGGGGGGAGCACTACGGTGTTGCAACAGGGGGGCTTGGCAGAGGAGGGGCCTTCTGTCAAATGGAGGGGGATGCCAGCCATTGGGTCCTCTTCCTCCTGGGAGTGACTGGCACCCTGTTCCCCATTCTGGCTCTTGTTGCACCAGTTGTACTCCAACGCCAACTTGGAAATCTAGGAAAAGGGAGAGAGAGGGGGAGGGATGAAAAACTCTTTGTCTTACTACATAGAAAGACAGACCTGGAAGGATTCTGAAACACTTTGCCAGCTTGCTAGACCTTTCCATGGCAGTGTGTCCACAGAACTTCCATAGAGGATCTCCAGGCTGCCTCCATCTAAGTATTGGGAAGACTTTCTTAAAAACTGTTTGATAATAGTATAAACTGCCTCAAAGTATGGGACACTCCTTCTTTGAATGTATCAGATCCTGAAAGCTGAGCAAGGTCAGCCCTGGTTAGTACTTGGACCACCTAGTACCACATCACAGAGGAAGGCCATGGGAAACCTCCTTTGAGAACACCTTGCCTGAGAAAACCCTGTGAAATTCATGAGATCACCATAACTTGAAACACAAATGCATATGCAAACACAGCAAGGGAATACGGAGTTCCAAGGAAGACAACATGTCTCTTACATATTTCTGGCCATTTCCCTGCCCTGTGACAAACCAGGCAATGTTATGAGATGAAGCCAGGGAAATACACATCCATGACACCCTAGTGTTTCACAGGCCTTGCCTTAAATGTTCTGAGGAAAAGCAAACAGAGCAAGGGCACCCCACATCATTAGAGCATTTCCTCTGGCCCCCTCATAAATCCTGCCCTCCTTTAAGCCTTATCCTGGCCAAGGAGGAATGACCAACTGGTCTTCCAGCCCAGGCCACCCCGGAGGCTCCTCAAGGCCCTCTAAGGCAGTCTGGGCAGGGAAACTGGCAGGCAGAGGAGGGTACAGCTTCCTGAGAAGAGATGCATTCCCTGAGCTAGAAGGTTAGAAGGGGGGGAATGCCCACGACAAAAGGCTCCTGGCTGTGTAGCTGCTGCTCCTTTCAGTAAACAAGTTATATAAGCTGCCCCGCGAAAGCACAAGGGAACTGTGTGGTCCAGATGGGCACATCCCTGGCTGAGAGGAGCGCTCCTTCAGATGAGGAGGGGACCAGGAGAGATGCTTTGGGAGAGGGGGTCATATTTGGCAGATAGGGTGTGACATTCCCTGCCCCCCTATGTTTGAAAACACAGAAAAAGCCAATGGCGTGAAACAACGTCACAAAGAGCCCAGCCCAGAAGCATCTTGTGAAGACTGTGTGAGTCTCTTGTTTGTCTGAGGCAATGGGCAAAGACTCACACTTTGCTTGGCTTGTCAGCAGCTCCTCTGCTGGGGTAAATACATACAGTCTCCAAGCAACCATGAAAAATGCTGGCTCTTCTGTGTGTGTTTGTTTCAGGCCACTGACATGCTACAGAGCACTCCTGGTGACCTGTGAGGACATGCAGAGGGATGAGTATCATCTATTTGTCGACATCAGTCCCAGCCTCCAAGGAGTTCACAGCAAGGTACATGGTTGGCCTCCTCCATTTTCACAACAACCCTGTGAAGTAGGTTGGTCAAAGACAACAACTGGCCCAAAAACAACAAATCAGCTTCATGTGCAAGGAGGAGTCTGGAGTATGGCTGGAACTAGCCACACAAGGCTACCTCGTTCAACAGAAGGTTCCCCAGTTAGAAACAAGGAAAAGAGGGGGGGGGGTTTTAAAAGCACAGCCATCCCTCTTTTGCAGCTCTCAACCTTAAAGGCAGACCATTCTGCTGAACAAAGAATCACAGAGTTAGAAGGGATCCCAAGGGCCATCCAACCCAACCCCATTCTGCCATGCGGGAATACACAACTACAGCATTCCAGAAAGATGCCCATCCAACTTGTTTATGAAGACACTGCACTAGGATTTCCAAGAGATGGAGACCCATGTTTCTAACCTGCCCTTACAGCTTCATTCCTCTTGCTGCCCGCCCCCACAACCCTCACTTTTTTCAGACAGCCAAATAAACCAAATATTCAGCATTGCCAAGGGCAGCAGCAAAAGCTAGCCAAGGGGAGATGGAAATGGGAAGCAGGAAATCTGGAGTCCTCCTCCTAATTCTGCCCCTGACTTGACCTGCTGTCAGATCATTCTAAGTCGATTAACCGTCCCTCCCACCCCTCTCCAAAATGATAAATTGCTCTTTTGTTCTCCAAACACATCAAGTGAAGGAGCATGGCTGAGGAGGGTGACTGACCATTTTCAATTCTTACACCAGAAAAGTCTGAGTCATTTTAAGGCAACAAGCTGCTGCTTATCTTTGACTGCTTAAGACAAAGGCACTTGTGTCTTGAACTGAACAGTCAGCTCAGAAAAACTCTTCTCCCGACTCCAGGCTTGAAGTCCCAGATCCAAAACATTGATGTGTTTGTTTCACTTCCCTCTTGTTAAAGGAGCTCCATCTTCCAGCCCCTGGGAATACTTTTCTCAGACTCCTCCACAACTAATTCATCCTTAAATCCAGGCCAGAACCCGCTTCTTTTGCAGGTTTGTCCCCACATGGAGAGCATCACTTATCCTCTGGTTGTGCTTGCAAGGTCAAAGCCCTTGTTAAGGGCACAGTGGGCTCAAATCACAGACTTGGAGAACTTTATCTCCCAATTTGGGAGAAAGGTGGCATATAAATCAATATAACACAAAAACCAATGCGCTAGTGCTGAGGGATGGTCTCAGTACCCCCAAAGTACCACTAACCTCATCTATGAGAGGATGGTTTTCTGCTAAGGGGTCAAAGGGGAGGAAGAGGAAGAGGGCTGGTCCCTTCTTCAGCTCGTTGTTCAGCAAGAGACTTTTCCCCCCATGGGGTCTCAGCCAGCGGACAAAAGTCTCCCGGTTGTCCAGGGCCCACTTCCACACGTTTTCGGCAGTATAGTTCATGGCTTCATGTGGGTAGAGCTGGAAGAAAAAAAGGAAAAATGCATCCTACATACCACTATCAAATATATCGATAAAAGAATTTGATTCAGACAAGATGTATTACGTCACATACAGTCCTGAGAGGAAAGTTTCTCTCTTTCCCCTTCTCTTGATGAAAGATCTGTCTCACTGAAGGGGATATACACTATATACACAATATAAAAAAGGTAAAGGTATTCCCCGTTGACAAGGTTGTCAAGTTGTGTCCGACCATAAGGGGCGGTGCTCATCTCCATTACTAAGCTGAAGAGCCAGCATTGTTATCTACTTGCATTTGCATGCTTTCAAACTGCTAGGTTGGCAGAAGCTGGGACTAGTGATGGGAGCTCACCCCATCATGCAGCACCCGGGCCTCAAACTGCCAACCTGCCAATCTTGCAATCAACAGAGTCAGCGTCTTAACCACTTGAGTCACTGCATCCCATACACAATATACATACATACAAATATATATATGCATATGTTTATATGTGTATGTGTGTGTGTATATGAATGTACCTTGGGGGGAGTTATTGCTGTTTGTGGCCAAGTTACAGAGAGAGAGAATGAGGGTCCTACCTTGTAGAGAGATTTTGATTGAGTCTGACCAAGGTATTGTTCCCAAGCAGAGGTTGGGAAAGTTACTTTTTTGGGACCACTCCTCTGCAAGTTGTAGTCCAAAAAATAACTCTTCCAGGCTCCATTTGTAAGCTGGATAGGATGGCAAACCTGATTCTAAGGCTGCAAAAATCTTTTAAGTGCCAGGTAACAGATATTTAGCCATGTATTTTAACAGGGTTCAATGTGAACAAATTGTAACTCAGTCTTTGAGACTCTAACTGCTGATTGGACCTTTATTCCTGTGTCACATTTTACTGTACTACATGCTGCTATGAAAGCTAATGCGACAAAGGGTAGTGTACTTGTTTATTAAACATTTTAATAAATAAGGTGCAGAAAACCTAAATGAGATGGACCATTATGTCTGGATGTTACATTAGAAGAACCAACCTAAGGAGAGAGCAATGGTTTGAAACAGGTGAGTGGGACACCTTCCATTATTCTGTGTCCATCCCAAATCCTACAGAAGACAGGACCTCATTCCAAATTAGGCCAGAGAGTGAGTTTCAGCCAAAGCCACAGGACAACTGGGGAGCAAATTCTATTCCAAGACTCTGCCCATGGAATAGAAAGTTCTCACTGGCTTGGGCTTTCGCTTACCTGAAACCTGGTAGCAAGCAAGACACCCACACTGCCCTATCTTGCAGAAGGCTTATGAAATTATTCAGCACAAGAGGAGAAAACTTCTTCAGCAGCCTCTGCATAACAAAACAAGACTGACCTTGGGCCACTGTTACATAAGCAGGTTAATTTCCTTTATTAGATGCTCCCTTGCTCTCTCTCTCGTATGCACTGCCTTTGGGGACTGTTCATTGCTCCCAGACCCAGAATAACCGTCTGACAATGCGGCGGCAGATAATGGTAGATGTCTCTGAATGCTGGAGCCCAGTTTTATTTAAATTTTGAAGACAAAGAGATACTGTGGCTCAAGCCTCTCTGAGAGGACCCACTTTGGGCCTGAAAGCCCTGCCTTATCCCACATGCGGTTCTTTCATGACACTTGCCTCCCAATGCTTATCTGTCTGCTGTACCCACAAAGTTGGCCCTTGCTGGCTTAGTACAGGTCATGCTGGAGTACAAAAGTGAAACGGAGCATCGCTTCTCGGCCTTTTGGCTAAGATCAAGTGCAAAAGTGAAACGGAGCTACTCACAAGAGATGCATTGACATGTCTGTGCAAGTAGACGCTGCCTGAGATGGTGAGTGGTATCTCCTTTGCAATCAGCTTATCCGTGATCACTCCAAAGTGGATGGATCCAAGGTAATCTGGAAAAACACATTAGAGGAAGCCTTAAGGAAAGGAAACAGGCCCAGCAACTTTTATCATCCAGGCTCTTTTTGCCAGAAGCCAATGCCAGCTGCTCAAAATGGACTCTGAAAAATAAACACACACAAAAACTTACACTGACCAGGACATGCAGGAAATATGAGCACTGTTGTTGTTGTGTGCCTTCAAGTCATTTCTTATAGCAAACCTAAGTTCCTCTGAGGCTGAGAGTTTGTGACTTGCCCTAGGTCACCCAGTGGGTTTCCATGGCTGAGCAGATATTTGAAACCTAGTATCCAGAGTCCAACACTAAAACCATTACATCATGCTGGCTCCCAATATGAGGAACAAGCTGATTTTAATCTCACCTGTGCCCTCTGCAGATATAATGTTTTAGGATTAAAATGTTCTGTTTTTGCTGCCAAGCAAGCAAGCAAGCAAACATGAATACAGGACATGTACTGAAGAATACACATGAAATCTGAGCCACATCTCAAGATGCTCAAAAAGAAGAAAAGCTTGTAGTGTTTCAGCCTGTGTATACATTGCAGACAGTGCCTATGAGGAAGTGTCTCCAGTTCCTGCTGTGGATTCCACTGGATGCTCCCCAGTTTCTGCTCCCACAGCCAGCCTTCTATGAATAAACCGAATAAAGAGAAATCCTTCAATACAAGAGAACAGGAAAAGAAAGAGGAGCTGCTATGATGGATTATTTAGCCGCAAGAGCTGAGCAGCCTAAAAGCAGCACTGAGAACCAAAGGACCTCCTCAGCTCTCCAGCACAAAATGAGGAAACCAAAAAGATGATTATGTAAAACACAAAGGCCGCCTGTCAAAAGAGCAGAATTTGCCATGAGGATATCCACATAAGAGCCAAATCATCCCAAACCCATGGGGCACATAATGTTCAAGAATGGAGAGGGGAGTTAAGGTCTGTTTCTTCCGTGCGAGTCCTTGCTCAAAAAGCAAGAATCTATTAAAATTAAATTTAATGAGAAGTGACAGCTCAGCCGTCTGCTAGTCTATGGAACAAGACTTCTTTTAGTTCTGGGTTTTTTTTAAGGGAGAAGTGTGGGTCAATTCTGTTAACCAGAAGAGGCTCATAGCCAGATCTCTAGTGTTTGCATTTGTCAGCATCCGTAAGGATCACTTTTCCCTGCTGTTCCTTGTCAGGGGCAACTGGACAAGACCAGACCAGTCTCCAGAGAGCCAAGTATCTATGGGCCGTGGCAAGCAGAGCACAAAGGTGAAGAAAAGTGGGTTAGAGCTCAGTGGCAGCAGAGAAGTCCCTGCTTTGCATCCAGAGGGTTGCAGAAAGACCTGTTAGACACTTTTGCTGCCCACAAAAGGTCTCTCATCCACAGGATCACCTTAAGTCAAAGTTGACTTGACGGCAATTAACAACAGCAACACCTAGACAGCTGCATGATTTCCATTCCTTCATGAGATAGAGCTGATGATCTGATTCAGCCTAAGGCAGCTTCAGACAACTTTCTCCAACCCTTGCACCCTCCATCTGATATTTAGGGTCACCCGCTTCTGGACAGGGAGATTCCATTTAGCCACCATGCCACCGATGCAGGATCTCTGTCATCCCCCACTTCTCCAACCAGCTGCCTTCCAGATGTATTAGGTGACAACCTCTCATCACCCCCCTACCAGCCAGTGTCTAGGGACGACTGAGATTTATAATTCAAGACATCTGGACTTAAGAGTACCAGGCATAGAGGGAAGACTGCTGTTGTCCTCATCCAAGCCAGGAAAAGTTCCTTTTTATGGACAGCAAATCCCAGAACTCCCCAGCCAGCATAGAGGGTACCCATGGGGGGGGGGGGGCAGGAACAGTGAACTGACCAGAACTTTCTGTTTTGGTCCAGTAGGACTCTCTGACTCTCTTCCCTTAGATGAAACTGTAACATGACAAGAAACCGAGACTGGCGAAAGAAAAGCCAGGACAGAACAACAGAATGAGACGATGCTCTGGCTGATAGTCATTCCTCAAGAGCTGAAAGGCAGTTTCTCTTTGAAACGAAACCTGCTGGGCTTTAAAAACCAGATGATTTCTGGTAGTTTTGAGTACTAAAAGAAGCCTCTTGTGGGGATGGAGAGGAAAGTAATCCAAGCAATTTCCACCAAGATCTGGCTCCAGATGTAATAACAATGTAGGTAATTCCGCATCCAGCCTGTCAGACCATAGGAATGTCTGCCTGTCCCACAACCATCTCTCTTTTGAAGACACCCTACTCACCACAGTAAGCGCTCTCCTTCAAATGTCTTCATCAGAGACAAATTCAGGTCATCTTGGAGCTGCAGGGGAGAAGCAGCTCTGCCTCTGAAACAGCTGCTTCACTCCAGGTTTCATCACCCACTGCAGTCCCATTGGCTGCAGGCATCTTTCTTCTCCACTGACCCAGGGAGGAATGTGCATGTAGCCTGAAGGCCTGGAGCATTTCTGCTCCCGCAAGACAGGCCTTGCCAAAACTGTTCACAAAATGCATGCCCTCTGTTCAGGATCTGAAAGGCTCACAGCCTCCATCCTTCCCATTCTCCAGCTGACTTTCTTCCTGCCCTCTGCCTTTGTGCATTCCTTGAAAGTGGGATGCCTGGAAGTCCAAACAGTGCCAAACCAAGCAGCGACAACCTCCCATCCCCAGTCTCCATATGTGCTGATGACAGCTGCTTCACCTGCCAAGAGGAAGAGGCTTTAACCTACTACAAGTGAACAACTACAAAGCTGGCAGGCTCAGGTTTCGCGCTCCTCCACTCATGCGGGCCTCCATAATTGATGAAGCAACCGGAGGAGAGTTTTGGCTACAAAGGCGGAATTGAAGAAGCTGGTATTTACTCTCCAGGATGGAGTGGGGTGGCAGGATGGGGATACAGAAACACACACATGTTGAAGGAAACCTGGTATCACCTGGGGCCGGGCGTACCTGAAGCGCCAGCTGCACAGAGGCTGTTAGCCACAGGCCTATTGCGCTGCCCAGGGCACAAAGGTGGGCAACCAGCTCTGGGTGTTTTGCCCTGTTTTGTGGGCAGAGAGGCAACAAACTCCACCTGTGCCTCTGGAGCAACTAGGCCAGGAATCCGTTTCCCGACTGAGGGTCTTCTGCAGCCCTTGGGCAAGGTGTTTTTTCCATTTGCTGAGATGTTCTTTTTAAAAACATCAACCTAGTGGAGAGAGGCTGAAAGCTCAGATGCAGAAAGACTCTTCCCCTCTTCTCCATCACATGGTGTCTTTCTCTGGAGTCATTTCATGCGCTGCTCAGCCAGTCAGCAGCTGCCGAATCACCAAGCGATGGATGGACGTGCCTTGCACAAATGAGTTGGTGATTAAACCCTCCCCTGCATTCACACACAAATGTTTGGCTTCTTGGAAAACATAAAAGGAGATTGGGAGGGAAGTTTATTATGCAAGCAGTTCTGGATGGCTCCTTAACAAGGGCTTTCTTTACATTTTCTCTTTTTACTGCACAATGGTAAAAGAAGCCAAGCCAAACCCAGTCCAGAATAAACAGCAATCTCTGATAAAGCAATGTGTTGACAGGACATACACAAACATGGAAAAAGTGTGTTGCACCACTGGCAACCTCTGTTCTGCAATCTGAACACATGTTTCAGGGCCCGCAGGAGAGCACAGCTCTGGGACAAAAGGCTTACGCGATCCATGTCTTGCAGACTGTTACTTGTAAGACAAACATTGCTTCTTCATTGGGAAAGGGGGAAGAGGCAGGAGTCCAGCTCTTTCTTCAAAGGCCACTGCGGTATTACCAGAGTATTCTGCATTTCAAAAGCCCAACAGAGAAGGCAAGGATCATATTTAGTGCTCTGTCCTTGGACAAGTGGCTGTAGAGAGCAGGTTCAGCCTGCTCTACTTCTTCCACGAGTCCTCTTTTTCATGTTTTAATTCTGGCCAAAATGCTGTGGCCACAATGCACACTGGGGCCAGTTATAGGCAACATATAACTCCCTTGTTAAAACAACTTTTAAAGCCCAATCTTTAATGGGCAGATATGCACGATTAGGGGTGTAGTTATGGGAGAGGGAGCAAAACAAGAACCCTGCTCCCTCAAATAAGAATTCTGCCCCCTTCAATGAAATTATCCTTCAGTCCCCACATTTCTAGCATTGTCAAGAGAGACACATTGAAAATCATTCAAATCCAGAACTCAAGTTCCCTTGGTGGTCACTTTGCCTGTTCACCCGCCCCTCTTTGTTTGGATGCCTAAACCCAATGCTCAGTTGAAGTTACTGCAGTGCTAAAAATTTGGGAATGGAAGGAAACTTTCAGTGGAGGATAGGATTCTTATTAGGAAGGCAGTACTCTCATTTTGCCTCCTCCCCAGTAATAGCTACACCCTTGCCCATGATGCACAAAGTGGCAAATGGGTATTTGTTGCTTGTTGCACTTTGAGAGCAACTCTTCAAACCTCTGAGTACTGCAAGTGCCAGAATGTGTGCAACAGCTTATCCAGCACACACATAGACACGCATAAACTCTCCTCCATACTTTTTTCAAGGACCTTCTACTCCACAGTTCTTTATCTTACAGAACAATTATTTATAGCTCCCAAGAGGAGAGACCAAGATTTGGGTGGAGTTAGCAGCCACAGGGTCACAGCTGGCCTGCCTACAGACAGGCAGACTGATCAATATGTCCTTTATTAGTGGAAGAGTCGCTTCCCCCAAATGCAGCCTATTCATTACTACAGCACTGTGTCTCATGCGCTAAGCTTGGCAAAACAATTACTGACAGTGATTTCTTAAAAGGCTCCACTCTCTTATGCTCTCCTTCCCATCGTTTTGCTCCAACACAGACTTTAACTGACCCAATTTCCATCTTCTGAGGTCCAACTGGGTTAATGAGAAGTATATCAAGGATGCTGCTCCCACCAAATCACACGCCACCAAATGATTCCTTCGCGGTCCTGCCTTTTTGCCTCAGGGGGATGCAAGGTGGCTGTTCTTGTCGTCATGGAGATAATGACAAAGACGTCTCCTTTCCAGAGAACACTTCAGCTTGCCCACATGCATCCACACATAACAGCATCTGCTGCTGTTAGACCTACCATACATTCTCATGTACAAGTATAAATCGAGGGCAGATTTTGGGGCCAAAATTATAGATTTTGATATGACCTGTGGATAAGTCGAGGGTCAAACTTAGAGGGCTTGTAACAAAGGAAAATAATGCCAAAGGACTTACAAAATTCCAACAGGCATAACTGCTTGTGTTCACTCTAATGGATGGATGGATGAGGAGAGAATTATGGTAAATGGTGGCTGTGCAATGTGTCGGGGAGACAACCAGGCAAATGTCAAAAAGGATGTAAAGGCAAAGCAAAGAAAATGGTGACTATGTAAGCAGTGATTGCAGCCTTTAATTTTAATGTGATAAGTTTGAATCTTGCACTGCCCAGATTCAGTGAGTGATTCCAGTGAGTCTGAGCACTACAGGAGAAAAGGTTTCCCTCTGCCATTTCCTCTGTGCCATATACTTCTATCATGCCCCATCAAGGTCTGTTACTGTTCCATTTTTCTTAGCTAAAGAGCTGCCAATGTTGCAGTTGCAGAGCAGCTGCAACACTGACAGCTCTTTAGTTTAGAAAAATGGGGGAGTAACATACCTTGATGGGGCATGATAGAGGTGTATCCAGAAGGAATTCTCTGACATTACCATGCTGGATGAAACCCAAAGCCCACAAGTGCAAGAAGCCACACAAAACTGCCTTGTACCCTTCTGTGGGTGGTGCTTTTACTCACCTTTGTTTAATGAATGCAACGCTGAGGTAAAGAATGTCAGGTAACCAGGGGGCTGAGGTGAGGCATTAAACTCAAAATAGCCCAACACTCCAGGCTGCCAAAACAGAAATGAAAAACATCATAAGGGTGCTTCAATTTAAAAAGAGAGAAAAGGAGAAAGAGAGAGAAAATTCAATTTATTTAACAAATTAAAAATGGCTTATAATGACCACTATCCAATTTATTACCAGTTGGGCTCACTCAGTTTCCAAACAGCTCTGGGAACTCAAAGCAACCCCCCTTTCACTATAGGAGGGGCGAAATGGGGGTACTTCCCCACAAAATAAAAACGGTAACCTTCATGAAATTTTCCTTCCATCCCAAATTTCTACCCTCGCAGCAACTTAAAACTTCACTTGAGTCCCTAGAAACAGAGTTGATGCCTCCAAGGAAACAGGCAGGTAAAGTGACCCAGGGAAGGCAAATGCAGCAAAGGGAAGAAGAGTTCTAGAAGTGAATTATTTTCAGTGTCTCATTCTCTGCAATGCTAGATATTTAGGGACTGAAGGAAAATTTTATTGGGAAGGTAGAATTCAGGAGGAGTACAATGCCCCAATCCACTCCATCTCACCATAGCTACTAGACCTCTGCTAAAAACAGGAGTGAAAAAAAGAAATTGGAATTAGTTCTGTTCCCTCCAGTTTACACCATGTTCAAATATTTCCTCTGGGCTCCCTCTTGTGGCTTTAAACTTTATTATAGAAGGATGACATGGGAAAACCTGAAAACAGCCACTTGGATGTCAAGATGAAACAAGACTTTACTTTAAAAACTACAGGAAATGTTAGAATCAGAAAGAGAGAGGAAAAGACAGAAGAAGAGCCAGGAGCAGCTTCTGAAGGAACACAATAGGGAACCTCAGGTTTGCTCCAACTAGCAAGAGGTTTCTCAAAATTACTATCATTCATTTTACACACTCCAACATTTCACAGGTGAAATCTAGAACATGTGTAGCCAAATAACACTGGAGGGTTCTAAAGATGACAAAAGTTTTTAATGAAGAACAGATCAATCCATTAAAATTTCTTTAACCAAGTGACTGCCCCAGCACAATTTCTGATTAGACTTTTTTCCTCTTTTTGGAACAGATACTTCTGAACTTTGTTTTATACAAATGCACACAGAACGCTCACAGAGATTCGAGGCAACTTACTTCATAATGGGAGAGGAACTGCTGCAGTTTTGATTGAGATGAGATATAAAGCAGAGGAGTCATCACTCGTCGAACAAATTTTTCAATGTAAACAGCATTCATCGGGCCTTTGTACTCAATAGGCCCAAAGCTAACATTAAAGAAAACAAGCAAATATAAAACACTGTGTTAAAATGTCTGAAGGTTAAAATGGGGTTTTTAAGCCAGGATACACAACCCACGAAAAACCCCAAAGTACAAGCAGCTACAGAGATCCATACCAAGACATTAGAGTTCTAGCAGTTTTCCTCTCCACTGAAAGCAGGAATTTTGTAAACATTAGTATCTCTTACTGGTCTGCTCAAGAGCACAAAACACTTTGTATAATATGTTGCTGCTGGGGGGAAAAAAACTTTTCTGCCTGGCAACTCATTTTGATTTACTTATACATGGCTTACTTGATCTGGGAGTTTTATCTCACACGTGCATATTGTTAGCTTTGAATTAAAAGTTTACTTATATGTTGAAC
The DNA here is from genome assembly GCA_026167975.1 of Phrynosoma blainvillii. Taxonomy (NCBI): domain Eukaryota; kingdom Metazoa; phylum Chordata; class Lepidosauria; order Squamata; family Phrynosomatidae; genus Phrynosoma; species Phrynosoma blainvillii. The sequence continues at coordinate 23,243,394 of JANUYF010000012.1, forward strand.
AGCTCTTTGTTTTTGTGCCAGAAACACTCTCTATTATTTCCATGTTATTCCTGCCTCTTATACCAAACTTTCTGTTAAAGCAGTAATGCCCGGGAACACATTTACTCCATTAATTAAGGTAAACTTCTGCTTCTAACTTTTCTGTGTTTCTAGACATGTGTGATTTTGTATCTGTATTTGTTTGGACTTTTGTAAACTATCTTGAGTCCCAGGGCAGTAGAAAAATGCAAGGTATAAACAAATATAAAAATAACAATTAACTGACAAGACAGGCATTCTGTGAGGGAGCTCTTTTCAGCTTCCACAAGACATGCAGGCTTGCAGCATCTAACAAATACTGCCTCCAAAAGAGCAGGTTTTTCTTTTCCTCCATGAAACAACAAAAAGGAAGTTAGCCAAAGACTCACCTACGATGGTATAAATATATCACCGGAAAGTAAAAGAACTGTTTCTGTTTCCGACATTTCCCTTGGTTCCACCAGCAGTTGATTGCCACAAATAAGACCTGCAAAGAGAAAGCAAATACATCCATGAATCACAAGGGTTTGAGATTATCCAGAAATCACATTTTTTTGCCTCATTTTTGGCCTTCTCTGGATTGTTTTAGGCCTAGGAAATCCCTTTATTTCAGGAGTGATCTAGAAGTTGACTCCTCCACTGATATCAAATGTGATTTCTCCCTCTGCAAGGCTTGCACAATCGTGACTTACAAATAATGTTCTCCTGCCCTCCACATTACCTGGTCTGCCAGGCTGCTGGCCACCTTCTCAATCTCTTCTCGGACCGCAACAGACTGCCCGCACCACGGAGCATAGAAATAAAACAGGCTGACTTCCGAATCCTGCCGGATGTCCTCTGCGTGATCCAGCTGTCCGAGGAAAAGATCGTGGACTGGAGACTTTGAAGAGAAGAAGCTGACCGGGACCTTTGCTGGCATCGTCACATCTTTTGCACGGCTGGAGGGGCACAGGTGGGTGAGAGAGACACGTTTGTCAGGTATCACGTAACACTCAAACCAATACAACCTCCCTTTTCACACCTGGCTATGAAGGAAACCTAAACTGTTTCTAAGAATTGCAATTATGTTTTTTTTAAAGTAACCACAATGGAACAAGTTAGGTGACTGAAGGAACATTTCATTGGAGAGACAGAATTATTATTTGGGGGCAACAACATCATTTTACATTTGCCCCAGAACTACACCTTTGCTCCTGGGTGACTCTAAAGCAAAGCCACAGAGTCAACAGTTCTGTCTCTCTTGCTGTTCTTCCTTAGCATCTGATACCCAGAAGTACGGTGGAGTAGCATTTAGCCATTAAGACTAGTAGCCATGGGCTGCCTTAAGTCCATCAAGCCCACTTTTAAAACCACCCCAGTTATGGCCATCATCCTATCTTGTGACAATAAATTCCAAAGGCTAATCATGTGCTACAGAAGGCATTCCTTTTTGCTTTTCCTTCCCTTTCAGTTTGGGAACAAACCTATTTTATTGCCAACATGTAGGATTAGCAAGAATACACGCCTACCTAACCAGCAGGGCTATTTTTATCTTGTTACTTTAGTCCCATTCGACTCAATGGGACTAATTTAAAAATAAAAATTCGAGAACTCAGGTTCAAATGGATTTTTCAGTTAGAAACTATGGAGAAAGCAGTCCACAAGGTACAAACATCTGGATTTGGACACCAGAGTGGAGAGAAAATGAACCCCATGAAACACACACATAGAATCCCACAGCAGCACTTTTAAGTGAAAGGTACAGATGTGTTTCTCTACCTGTTTATTTCAACCTGTTACAAAGGTCCCAAGGCTAAGACTACCTGACAACAACTAGGAACACCTACCCAAAACACTCAATTATTGTTATTTCTTAAAGTAATTGGTTCTCGGGTATTATGCTCAGCTGGAATGTGTTTCTGTTCACAAGCATCCTTTTAGGTGCTGCCCAAGAGCCTTCAAGGCATTCTGCAGCCTTCTCCTCTTTAAAGGTTTTATTTGCAAAAAACACATCTCTAGTCCTCAAGGAGGCCCTCTCTTTTCACTTCCATTCTCCACCTCCCACAGCAAACATCCTCCTCCTGCTTCTTGTACACTCAAAACCAAATCTAGGGACACGTCAAACATTATTACGTGGCACCAAAAATAGACACTGGCACTCAACACCAGCTTCCTGGTATATTTCTCTCCGTAATAAATGTAATTTCAAACACAATAATATTGAAGGATACAAAGGAATCCTGTAGCACCTCTGAAACTGAGACAAAAACAAATAAGCTTGCAGTATAATCTTTCACAGATTCATTCTTCATCGAATACATCTGGATGCGGACTGGAGCCCACAAAGGCTTATGCTAGGAATCTCTTTTTGCACTTAGTCTCAAAGGTGGCACAGAATTCCTTTAATCTCTTTAATATTTTATGATGATACAGAGTAGACTAACAGGGTTATTATGCTTTTGAATTAAGTTGCAGCATTTGTTGCATTCTGGAGTTACATTTTTACTAACCAGAACAAATTATCTTAGAAACACATAAACAAAAGGCCTTAAAAGACTATCCTGCTTTTATTTGGCATATACCGTAAGTTATTGTGTCACATTCTGAGGAGGGCTGGAGAGCGTGCAAAAGCTGAAGCCAAATAAAACCTGGTCATCTTAAGATGCCACAAAACGCTGCAACAGACTAACATGGTTTTCTCTGCATCTGGAAAACATGTATTTCTATTGTTTATAGGTTTATTATTTGATAATTTAAAAAATTGGGGAGGGGGGGGAAAGAAAAGAAAATGTATTATGAAACAACTGTAATTGAAATGTATTAACTGTCCAGTAACACTCAGCTGTTAAGGAATGCAGAATATGGATATGAAGTGCTGGCCACTTTTTTTAGGGATGGTGGGGGGAAACAGGACCAGGAGGATATTTATTATTATTATTATTATTGGCAACTTTGGAAAGGATGCACATGGATCAATGGGAAAGGAAGGAAGGAGGCTCCCACCTAGCCAGACAAATCACCTGAATCAACCTGATGATCAATGGAGTGACAGGAGCCACTGCCAGATCACCCTCACACCTGTATTATTATTGGGGAGAGAAATACAATCAATCAATCAATACATAATAAATAATAGATACTTCCTTCCTCCCCTCAGCCCTCTCCCCAATATCTCCCTTGTCCCTCTGCCAGGTAAGAACCTCCCCTTCCCTGTCTTAGGTGTATTTGGACCTTATTTTAGGAGAAAGGTGGGACACAAGTACAATAAATAAATAAACAAATAAATATTTTCCCTCTTCCCCCTCAGCCCTCCCCCCCCAGGTTTATTTGGAGCACCAGGTATGAGCCTTCCCTTTCCTCCCCCCCAGGTGTATTTGGACCCCAATTTGGGACAAGGGTGGAATATGCGAAATAAGGAACACATAATAAATAATGACTACTTTCCCTCTCTCTCCCCTCAGCCCCCTCCTCAATAAACTACTTATCTTCCCATTTTGGGAGAAAGACAGTACAGAAATGCAATCAATAAATTCATAATAAATCATAAATGCTGTCCCTCTCTCCCCCCCCCCGTCCCCTCCCCAATATCCCCTTTGTACCTCCATGTGACAATCTCCCCCTCCCTTTTTTCTCAGGTGCACTTGGGCCCCATTTTGCGAGAAAGGTGGGACAGAAATGAAATAACTGAATACACAATAAATGCATGCCCTTTCTCCCACTCAGCCCCCTCCCCAATATCCCCTTTGTCTCCAGGTGAGATCCTCACCTTCCCTTTTTACACAGGTGTACCTGGACCCCACTTTGGAAGTACAGAAGTGCAATGAACGAATCCATAATAAAGAATAAATACATGCCCTTTCTCCCTCTCAGCCCCCTCCCCAATATGCCCCCCTCAGGTGAGTTCCTGCGCTTCCTTTCCTGCCCAGGTAAGTCTCACCTGTCCCCCCCACCACCACCACCACTTACCTGCAGGTGACCCTTCCCTTTTGTCTTAGGTGCATTTAGACCCCATTTGGGGAGAAAGGTGGGTCAGAAAAGCAACAAATGAATCCATCAAAAATACACGTCCCTTCTTCCTCTCACCCCTCCCAATATGCCCCCTCTGTCGTCGTCGTCCCCAGGTGAGTCCCTCTCTCCCTTTCCTGCCCAGGTGAGTCCCCCCCCCTCGCCCTGCGCGGCCTTACCTGCCGGTGACCCTGAGGAGGGCGAGGAGGAGGAGGGCGGCCAGGCCCAGGCCCAGGGCTGCCCCTCCGCAGAGCACCTCCGGCCGCCGGGCCATGCGGGAGAGGAGGCGGTGGAGGGGACCAGGCCGCGCCGAGGCCGAGGCGGAGGAGGAAGGCTGAGGGCCGTCGGGTGCGAGGCCTCGGGAGGCCGACATGCCCGGCCTCTCCCCTTCCTCCTCCTCCTCCTCCTGGAGGCCCGTCCTTCCGAGGCGGAGCCCCTCGTCCCGTCCCTCGCCCACCGCGAACCGGGCGCCGCCACGTCGCCTCCGGAGGGCCCCAAGGGAGGGAGAGAGAGGCCTAGGCCTCAAGTGAGGCCTACTCCCTTTCCCCCCTCAGGCGAGGCACTCGCGCGGCTGAGGGAAGCAAGGCCCCAAAGCGGAGTAGGCCTCGCCGCCTTCCCTCTCTCTTTCTCTCTCAGGTTACTGCTGAGGGCAGCCAAACAAATAAAATAAAATAAAATAAAGGGACTTCTCCAAAGCTCTCCGCAGCCAGACTTCATGCAGTTTGGAAACACCTTTCTGGCTCCCTCCATGCCTTCAGAGCCCTGGGATTTGTAGTTTGGGGGGAAGAAGGTCTTAGGGTGCATCTACACTACCAAATTAATGCAGTTTGGCACAACTTTTACAGTTCATTCCTACACAGTCCTGGGATTTGTAGTTTGAGGAGGCCTTAAAAGGCCTGCATTGCAGGACTAATGCAGTTTGACACCACCTTAAGCAACCTAGTTCCTAAAAATCCTTGGGATTTGTAATTTGGGGTGGCTTTACACTGCAGAAATAACCCAGTTTTACACTTTTTAACCACCATGGCTCCCCATGTTACAGACTCCTGGGATTTGTAGTTTTGTGAGGCACCAGTAAGAGGCATAGTGGTTTGAGGGTTGGACTATGACCCTGGAGATCAGAGTTCAAATCCTTACTGTTCCTTTCCTTTTGCCTAGCTAGTGAATCAAAGCTGCTGCAAAATCCTGTGCCCACTTATTTGGGTACTTGATGTCCAGAACTTGGTCACAGACTAGAACCCTTGGCTTATTAGGGGATTCTGGGAGGTGCAGTCTTTAGCATTTGGAGGGGACTGGTCTTGGAGTGACTGCCCTATGGGAAAAAATATTTGCAATCCCTCCAGGAACCTGAAGATATATGTTTCGGAGAAGTCTTTATGTAAAGTTATCTTTATTACAGGCAATATTGGTCCATACAATACACAATACTGACATACAAGTGGAATCTTTCAAAATCATCATTTTAAACAGCAAAAGACCAAGAAACAGAATTTTAACTACTTGATTTTCCAAAAAAAGAAAAAGAAAAAAGGTAATACATGTCTCTCTTCCAAGATCCTTTTCAGTTATATTGAAACATACAAATAGAGAAAAATACCCCATTCAACATATATTGTAGTTAAATGGTTATTTTGCTTAAAATCTTTTTTTTATATAAGAAAATCATTTTATTAAGCAACCTACATAGAGATAAATACCAAACTTGTTTTTTAAAACAAATCCTCTCCATTAAAACATCTGAAGAATTTCATCCATCATCATTATTTTTTGTTTTAATTCTTCTGAGCCCGAGGCCCCTGTTTGAAGAAGCCTACCTTAAAAAATGTTTGCTTTGCAACTGAAGGCCCAACGTTGAGGGCTTCCCAGGCGGCGCAAGGCCACCAACTCTTCCTCCTCCTCCTCCAGTTACTATCTCCAACTTTCTTCTGTCCAACAGAAGGCGAAAAAGCACGTTAAGACTTCAGGCCATGTTTTTATTAGGACTCACTCCACCGTTCCGTTTCATGAGAGCACTGACAGAGAGGCCTGCCAACTCCCTTTCCCCCCCTACACATCATCTACTACATTTGGTTCTTCAGGAGGAACAATACAGGCCAATAAAAGCAGAACATCTGCAGCTTCTGTCACATGCTTTTTTTCTTTTTGATTATTGTCAAAAAAAATTCTGATTTTATGCTTCCATCTGGCAACATGAATGCATTGTTATATAAGTGTTAGTTTAAATCTTTAAACAAAAAACTATATTTTCCAAAGTCATTATCGTTGGGAGCAATCAAGTGGTCCTTCCTGGCTTTGCTGAATTTCATTCTTAGGACCTGCTTCCGCTCCTCCCATTCGCGGAGCTCGGCTGGTCCATGGGCAAATTTACAGTTGTTTCCTTCGGCGCACGAACCAGACATATATCTGTTTGAAAAAAGAGGGTAGAGGGAAGAGCAAAGAAGTCATGGGTGAGGAGGGTTCCTACAAACCAAGCTGTCCAAAATATTTTGCTGCCTTCAGGCTGAGCATCAGATGCAGCCCTGCCCTTCTGCATGCATCCTGGGGCCAATGCCAAGTTCCTCAGAGATCAATTTCTGCACACTCACACCCACTCTGTCACCTAATGCATCCTGCTTCATCACTTGTGCAACAGAAAGGGCCAGAAAAGTCTCTGTCCTGCAATTCTGGACAGCTATGGATTCCTGAACATCACAGATTATATCAGGGGTGAGCAGCAGGTAGATCTGATAAACAAACCATTGGATGACTTAGAATCATAGAGTTGGAAGAGACCTCAAGCGCCATCCAGTCCAACCCCATTCTGTCATGCAGGAACTCACAATCAAAGCATCCCTGACAGATAGCCATCCAGCCTCTGTTTAAAGGAGACTTCTTGTAGCTCAGCAAGAATTTCTAATTCCCAGCTGTTAAACAACAGTAGCAACACATACTGCATTATACTGCTGGGGGGGGGGGGGGGTAGAAGCTGAAGACCTGCAAGGTACATTGCATTCTGGTACTCAAAACCACCTAATTTTGGGCCCAGGAACTGCACATTTCCTGCAACTGCCTCTGAGCAGTGGATCCTGGGGTTTAGTAAAACTGAACATACACCAAAGGGAACCCTACCTACCTTTCACAAATGCTGAAACAGCCCGTTGGGAAACGATGCTGCCAACGGTTTTGGTCATCTTCTGTGTGGAATACTTTCTCTTTATGCTTTTCCGAGGAGATGTGCCCTTGCCACTGTTTCTCGCTGTTACAGTTCTTCCCACACATCCAGCAGTGGAAGTCAACCTGGTTCACACAAACACACAGAGAAAAAGATTCATCCACAGTAAGCAAATGAAGTTAATTTGAATACTTTACACAAACCCCAACATCCGACTTTCTTTGAGGAAGACCCAGGATTAGCTTGGCACAGGACCCCAGGATTTATCCAGGTCAGGTGAGAAAAAGAACTCTGCCCAACGCCCTGCTTAGAGAATACAATTGGCCAGGGCTGACACCACAGGCCTGGATGGACCCCAAAGGTCCGATGCAGCATATGGGCAGTTTCTCATGCTCCCAACACAATATCTCTCAGATGCAATACCCAGCATTTCATCTACTATAGTCACTGCCTAAAGCCCTGGAGAGCCACTGCTGTCTGCCAGCCATGGTTAATAATATGGGACAAGATAGACTGAAGGTCTAGGCCCCCAAGTTGGGAGTGCCCTGAGGAAATGAGAGCCAAGGGTTGTGAGCTTCTCTAGTGCAAATTCACTGATGACTAGTAGATCTTCATGACCACCAAGTTTTGCTCTCACATAGCTCCTGTTCATTCCTCCAGAGCATCAACAGGAGTGGGCCCTGGGTTAACCAACAGCACCCACTCCTGTCTCAAAATACAAGCCTTTTGCATTTTGGGCCCCTGTCCTGATCAGATGGAGTCTTGTTCTCTTCTGCTAGTTCTCAGGAACGGAAACAAGTCCCAGCCCTTAACTGACTGGCACAGAGAGCACTGCTGAGGGTCCAAGAGTAATGGCTAGATCTTCAGGACTTACTGTAACCTCGGCATAATCCGTTGGCATGTGGATTTGCTTCCCATTCTCTTTGTTGGTTTGAGCAGCTTGCTCCTCGCCCTTTTCTGGCTTTTGGCTCTTCAGCCACATTTCATAGAGCTGTTCCATGTCTTGAACTAAGGTAAGAAGAGCTATGGTAAGCTTACACCAATTAAAGCAGAAACAAGTAAACAAAATGGGCTGGTGTCAACTTATAAACTATTTCACTACAAGAACACTGTTAATATACTTCAGGCATCCCAAGTTCTTTTAATTGTATGTTTTAAATACCTTCTACTGTGTTAATAGTTCACTTCCATTTTAATGCTACTGTTTTTCAAGCTTTAACTATTTTGTACTTGTTTTAAGTTGTAAGTTCCCTTGAGTCCCAGTTTTTGAGAGAAAGGCAAAGTATAAATAGGATGAAGAGATGGCAATAGAAGAGGAGTGGCTCATTCATAGGAAACTGGTTTTAATATCATTTCCCAGTGAACTAGAATGATGCAAAAGTTGTTGGAAACATTTTAAGATGCACAACAGACTTAGTCTTTGGGATCCAAGAGAACCACACACACCAATTTTTACATGTTAAAAAACACGATGACCTCCTGCAACAATAAACTTCAGCAAGAGTTTGTCAGAGCAACAGCTTCCACTATCATTTTAAAGAAAGATACTAGACCTTCACCAAAGATATAGGTAGGCACACCAAATGTGGGAAAAGAGAAACACTTTGTCAAGTCAAGGTGGAGCACTTCAAGGGTGTGGAAATTTCAGAACAGCCTGACGATGCAGAACACTAGCGAGGCCTTGCTCAGATGAACAGGCAAGTCATATCTGTCAAGGGCATGTCCTCAACCCTCTCTGTCTTTCTGCCCTAACATTTTGCCCATGACCCAACATGCCCAGTTTTGCCATGCTTGCTGAACTATTCTACACACTGCTACAGCCCAAATGCCACAAACATAAACACAATCAATGAACTGGCTTAGAAGTTTGCAAAAGTAGCCGAAATAGGAGCCTGGGAACTGGTTTTCTTTGACACTGCTGTGGGTTTTTAATTTGGGATGGCTATGAGCACTGCTGAAAAGTATTCTGCAAAATGAAGGTAGATTAACTGGAGAACATACCTCAAAGCAGGTAAAGGAGCTCAGAATGCCAACAGATCTACAGCAGGCGATTATGCACTATTTACGTTTACTTACTGCCATTCTCCTTCATATAAGTCCACATTTCTCGCTCTTCGTGACTGTGGGCAAAGGAGCAATTCCCAACGTACTGACATTTCTTGCCTGATGCAATATGATTACACAACTAAGTAAGAAAGAGAAATATGCCCAGGTCACATCAGCTGTATTCTCTCAAGGCTAGCTATATCTCTTACGCCAGTGGAAAAATATTTAGAAGATACCACCAGGAACTTAAAAGGGGTGCTGAGCCTGAGAAGAAATACTTGGCGTCTCTGTTTGGCAGATTGTACCCCACTCTCTTACTGACTTTGTAGCATCTATATAGGAACTATTCAAAGCACCCCCAACTTTTTCTGAAGAAAGCTGTAGGTTCTTTCACTCCATTTTGACAGCATCTGGTGTAGGTTAATAGTTGGGGTGTCAGACTATGAGAAGAGCTGGGCTCAGACACTCATTCCGTCAGAAAGATCACTGTGGTGAATTGAGACTAGCCCCACTCTTTCAGCCTAGACTACCTCACAGGGTTGTTGTGAAAATGAGACTCCCAAACCCAAGCTCCTTAGCAGAAAGGGAGGATGCAAATGAAACCAACTTCAAAGAGCAAGTTATTGGCATGCTTTCCAAGGGCAACATTTTTCTGTTAAAATGCTCACAGAGACGAAGCATTTTAAAGCAAGGTTACGGGAGGAAATCCTTCCACAAGCTAGGGATGAGGGTAGAAAACTTCTAATATCAAGTTTTCAGTGCACAGAAAGAGTTAATACCAGAACCTAAACCACGATCACAACGTAGACAACCCCTAATTTTAAAGACATGCTCACATCAAACTGCAAAGGCACTTGCTTCTTTGTGGGAAGTGGGCGGATGGTGTTCCATTTCTTCCGTTCGTTTGACATGACCAGCATCACCCGGCGATCTTTGGTCCACCTAAAAGGACACAGAACTGTTCAGAGCTATTTTGCCATGGCTGCACAGCCCAAGTCAGTCTAAAGAAGTCTTTGTCAACCATTTTACCCTGGTGAAACCCTTGAAATAATTTTCAGGTGTCAGGGGACCTCTGCATAAAAAATATTATATCTACAGCTCCTACAAAACTTGTTGTTTTTCCATGTTCTCTCGCAGAACCCAAAGGTTCCAGGGAACCCTGGTTGAGAAACTCTAGTTTAAAAGAATATGATGCTGATTCAAGCTAGGGACAGGCTGCTACTCAGTGGCAGAGCACATGATTTGCACATAAAAGGTATAACTGTTTCAATCCCTGAAATCTCCAGGTAAGGCTGAGAAAAGATCCTGCTTGCAACCCAGAAGAGCCATGGCTGCCACTCAGAGTTGACAATACTGGAGTCTCATTTACTGTAAGAGCAGCTTCCCAGATTCCTCCCTGATCCAATGCCGGTTATGTCTCCAGGGCGGGCTAAAACCTCATAAAACTATGGCAGTCAAAGTTGACAATACTAGGGCAGGCAGACCAATGCCTTGAGTCTGCACAAGGCAGTTCCTACAAATAAATCCGTTTTCATCAAGCATTATACAAACCAGGGTGTGGGGAGCTGTCAGTCAACGTCAACAATATTGGGCAAGATGGATCAATTTGCACAAGGCAGCTGTTCCTACAAATAGATGTCTTTATCAAGCATTATGCAGCCCAGGAGGTGGGGAGTAAAATGCAACACACCAGGAGATTAAAAGAGCCTCAAGGACCCCTTCCTCTTCCCCCAAAACAAGGGTCTGCAGCATCTAAGGGAATCCCTGAGATTGTGCTTGTAGACAAATACATATAATTCAATGCCCCTCTGTTCTGGAAAGGAAACGGGATAGGGGGAACTTCAGATGTGCTGGACTACAAGACCCCATCATCCAAGGGCACTCCAACAAGTGACCAACATAGTATCCCTCCAGGGAAACTCCATGACTTACGGATGCCTTGCTTTTGCGCTGCAGTATTTCTTATTTTTGTCTGGCTCACTAACTTGGCCATTTCTCCAGCACTGCGCACACACAAATTTCATTTTCAGATTCAGAGATCCGTGCTTCACTTGATTGCTGAGAATCTTGAAAGATAAAGCAAAAAAGGCAAAAGACAATTTAAGTAAGCAAAAACAGGTCACACACAACATAAATATCCAGAGAGACAGGAGACCACTAGAGGCATCCTCTATGAACCTGCCTGAAATTTAACAGAGGCTCTTGTCCAGGTGCCTGCAGGGAGGGAGGAGTGGCCACCAAATAGATACATAGCCTTTCTGAAGGTGGCTCCCTTCTTATGGAATTCCCTTCCCAGCAAACCAGGGAGGCATTAATGCCTTTATCATTCCAGTGAACGTTTTATACTGCTAGCTTTTTAGCAGCTGAATTTCTTGCTACTTTACTGGCTATATGGAGTGTCCTCTGCTTCAAGATTGTGATTTTAAAAAATTCATTTCAATTCATTGTTTTTAATCCACTGCTTGCTTTTCTTCCAAAACTTTGCTACTATTTATTTTATATAAGCTGCTCTGGACTCTCAGCTCTGGTTGCATTTTTTTTGTCAAGTCAAGAGCATACAAGAAACCCAAAAGCCACGTTTAATAGGCAGTGTGAGCTGCATGGAGGCAGAAACAGTCAGGAGGTGGTGCCCATCTTTTCTTCTGTTAAAGGGCTCTGGAATTCAAAGGGTTATTATGGGGCAGGGCACCTCATATGTTCACTGGTTTTTAAAAGGAAGCTGCTTCATACCAGCTGAGATGCTCTGGCCCAGCACTGTCTACTCTGAGTAGTAGTGGGCTTCCTGACATCTCCCTAGGATTGAGGTTGAACCAAGAAGACTCCCATGCAGACAGCAGGTTGGATCTACTACAATCCCTCATTTTATTTCATTTCATTATTATTATTTTTTTTGAGTCACTAGGCTGGTTGCTTAATGAGGCAATCTGAGAAAAATACCTGTGCTCCATGTGCATTAGACTCCATATTCTGCCAATATTTTTTTGATTCTTGAACAATAGCCTCATGAGAAATACCTGTGGTCAGGGAGACATGCATCTTAGGCAATTGCAATGTTGCTAACCTTTGCACAAACAAGATTTGCTGCATGATGATCATTTCAGTTATGGGTGACATAACTTTTCAAGTTCCAAATACTCTATAAAATTCTTGAAAAACTAGATATATAAAGCAATTCTAAGCATGTTTACCCAGAAGTAAATATCACTTTTTGTAAGGCTTATGTCTGGACTGAGTAGACTTACAAGAGCAACAAGAAAAAAAACGGGATTTTCTACAGCCACCTGATTTTTAACAGAAGGTTAATCTCTTTTTTTTAAAAAACAAAAACAAAAAACCCAGCACCTTATGGCTACATCTTAAGAAAGCAAAGCACAAATAGTTTTGACACAGAGAAACTTTTAAAGCCTTCCTGATTATGAAAACTTAATGTTGGTGGGTATAATTTCAAAGGGCATGACAGATACTAGTCATGACAAAAACTCTTTGGGCAGTATTTATCTGCCACAGTCCTCAAGAATGATCAGCACAATCCCATGCATTGCTTACTCAGAGATAACACCCACTATGTCCAGTGGAACTTACTTCCAGGTAACTGTTAAATGAGCATAGGAGTACAATTAAGAACACTGAAAGTAAAACCTCTGCAAATACCAAACAATGTTGTGCTCTTACATATTCCTTGCTAAAGAATGACTGTATTCAACAAACATGCATTTACAGGATGCAGCGAAAAAGAGTGCCCCTTTTCACTGCCATGAAAGTCTGTCTGTCATATCCTATAACACCAGGGACTCTTGAAAGGGACTAGACTCCTGCCTAGTCAAACAAAGATGAGGGCAAGTAGTGCTACTGTGTGAAGAGAAAATGCACTCTGCCCATGCACAGGGGCATTTTAAGTCACTGGCCCTTACATGTGTTCTTACCTGTCTTATTCTGCATCATCCACACTTGGAGCTCCACAAGACTGTGAGCATAGAAACACTCATCATCCCGTGAGCAGCCATAGCGAACTTCATGCCTACACAGGTCTAGCTGACACTGGGAATGAAAAGGTCGAATCTTGGAATACTTCACTGTTGTTTCTCGCAAAATGTGGACAAGGCACCTGAGGAGACAGGATTGGTTCAAGGTCATGGGTGAGTGAAGGCTTTGCTTTTTGCTTTTTTTTAATACAACTGCTTCAGAAGTCTACATCAAATAAAAAACTGAATATGTAAGTCACAGTCATGAGGAACAGCTGCACATAATACCCCACTGGACAGCAGACAGCTGGTGTAACCTTGTGAAACACTGAGGACCAAACCTATTTGCCTTATCCAAACAAAACTACACACAGCCAATTTATCCTTTATTTAAACTGCAGATGCCAAGAATTGGACCTGAATTTGGATTTTGTACATGTCTCTGCATTTTCAGCCCTGGTTGTCCCAATAGGAGAAAAATCTGGAAGGTGCCATGTCTAAAGAACAACCTCCTGCCAAATCCAAATCCAAGCCCCAAACCCTCTAGCTACCAAACTAAGAGGACATACTGCTATTCGCCTCAAAACTAACAAAAGCCGAAATAATTCCCAGGATGACAAAGAAAAGCCCTGAGCTAGTTACCAAGACTGTCAGGACACCAAAATGGTAAAACCTGGCACACAAGAGTAGCAGACTGTAAACAGCACCATACAGTGACATGACTGCAAAAGAAAATTCAGCAGATTCACAAGAGCTACTGAATTTGATCCACATGCCTCATGTTGCAAACAATAATTTAAATGTCTTTCACCCTTGTGAAGAGTTGCAACTATCATCCATGCACATGCTATTTATATATCAAGAAATCGCTTGCTATTTTAGAACCCAAGAAAGATTTTGAACTTACTTGTTGTCTTCAAAATCGTGCATAGCAGGATGAGAACAGGTAGAAGAGTTATCCTTATTCCTTTTGCTGATTATTCTGGGTTTATGCTCAAAACATTTCTGAAATACAAAAAGGAAAGCAGTCTTTAGAAAAGGGAAAAAAATCTACTGATTTGCTATTGTCTCTCGCTCTAACAAGGAACAACTCTTGCTTGGAAGCACAGGGAGAAAATACGAACTTTGGTTGCAGACCTAACTTGTTCCCTGCAATAGGAAGTCAAGGGAACTGAATGCCTATTAGTTTCAACAAAAAGGTGGAGGTTTGTACAGACTAGTTTTCCCAATTGTGGTGTGAAAATCCTCTGCTTAGTTGTACCACCACTGGTGAGATTTGTTTTTTAATAACTGAAAGACCTCCTCATGTGTCCTCTAAGTCAGGATAGCTCTCTCCCCACCCAATGAAATTATTCCAGAGAAGTTCCAGATTTATTCAGCTAGCTGCCTGAAGTTGCCTTTTGCTGTCCCATTCTTGTGGCTCCTTAACTGAGCCTGAGATAAGCACCTCACAAAGAAACATGAAGAGGCCATGATGCTCTTGAAGGAGTCGAGAGACGGTCAAGCTGATCTCTCCGTTGCCTTCGAACAGGGCTTCCCGGCTGAAGGCCCCCTTGCGCTCCAAGGTCCAGACGTCAATCTCCTCTTGGCAATAGGCAAAGGTACAATGGCCAGAATACCTACATTCTTCACCGGCAGCAACATCTAGAACATGACAAAGAGGTGAAAGAGGTGGAGGAAAGAGAGAGAGAGAGAAACAAAGACTATAAGGTATACAGACAATTCTTTAAATCCTCACTCCCAAATACATGGCCTTTTGTGTCACAGTGAAGTTGGGAGAATGGGAATTTCTACAACACAGGACACTAGAAAGAAGCATTTGTATTTCCTTCATTGACCCACCAAATGTCAAATCAGCCTCACTTCAAAATAAAAAATCTGTTTCAGGAGCAGGGTCAACATCTGCCCAGGCTAAAGAAAATGTATTATTCATAAATGGCACCCAGCCCACGACACACAAACTGGAATGCATACAGTTGCGCCATTACAATCCTTACCTTTGCATATATAATATGGTCCCACGTACTGTGTCTTCGTTGGCCTTGGCCTTATTTTCTTCCATGATTTATCTTCAGAATTTTTTATCCTACCTATGAGGATATCCTTCTTACACAGGTGCTCTAGGTTGGGACTGTAAGTGTATTCCCATAGTTTTGGATCTAAAAGGAATGGTAAGGAGATTATTCATTCAAGGTATATTCCACCTGTTTCTTCGTCGATTTCTCTCTCCCAGCCTGCCATCAAATGTCGAACTGTATTCTTAAAACCAGGGATGGGAAACATGCAATCTTCCAAATGTTTCCCGACTGAATAATAATAATAATCTGCAGAGCAATCGGGGCGGCGTACAGCAAGATAAAATACAACAATTAAAATCCAAATTCTTATTCCCTCCACCCACTACCCTCCCCCTTAAAACAGTATTAAACCTGATAAAACTGAGCATTCTTGCAGCCCCTTTGTCAGTACTACATCCAACGGTGGGGAATTGTGGGAACCCAGCTCAACAATATCTGGAGGGCCACACAATTCCCACCCCTGCTTAAGGCAAACAGGCAGGGGATCCATCCTTAGTCAAGCTAAGCTTCATTCACAACCCTGGAGGAACTACAGACTTTATGCAACACATGTTTCCACTCAATGGAGACCACTTTTCAGTATAATGTTATACATGTAAATTTATTGTTCACAGCAGTGTATGGCCCTCTACAGACCATTGGCCTGGAGGCAGGGATGGGGAGGGGTAGCTGCACACCGAGTGCCCCAACCCCCCCGCCAGTTACACACGGCACGCAGCGTCAGGACGTCCTTATGGCACAGCATTTTGACACACTGCATCGGAAGGAGCGCTAAAGAGACATGCGCCAGCTCTTAGGGTGCCCTTTTGCCAGCCTTGAAAGGAGCGGCATTTTGCCGCTCTTCTCCAGGCCAGCAAAAGGGAGGATTGGGGCCGAGGCGTCCAGCAGCCTCGGCCCCAATCCTCCGCTTCCCGGGGCAGACCAGGGGCACCTGTCTGCATCCCCCCTATGTGTGTGTATATGTGCCACCAAGTCGTCTTTGACTTATGGTGACTCCATGATTTTTTCCTAGGTTTTTTTAGGCAAGGAATCCTCAGAGGTGGTTTTGCCAGCTCCTTCCTCTGAAATATTGCCTACAGCACCTGGGATTCATTGGCAGTCTCCCATCCAAGTACTGACTAGGACTAACTCTGCTTAGCTGCCAAGATCAGATGGGATCTGGGACCTTCACGGTTCAGGCTGTTATAATTTTTTATATAAAATAAGCTACAAAATTAAGCTTGGTATGCCATTCACATTTATCAAACAGGAACCCTTCCTAAAAGTGCTGCAGTTACTAAAAATAACAAAAATTAAAATTTATAACAAGACTTTCCCTTCCATTGCTTAAAAAAACAAACCTCTGAGCCCCCTGCCAACTTAAAACATTAATTACAGAAAACTAGAAGACAAGGAAGCCTTCAGTCTACCCCATTACAATTTTTTGAGATGGTTAGTTCTTAACTTTCTAGTAACCGGGGCAAAATTAGCAAACTGCATAGAAATCAAAATGAAAATGCTGCTTCCTAGCAATATTCAGATCAGCTTCACAGGGCTCAGATCGCTCACCTTTCTTGACAAAGCATGTCAGGCAGGCCTGTCTTAACTCATGTGTGGCTTCTAGGGGATTTCGTGCAACTAAGGGTGTTGTTGTTGACATGGGCGCATTAGCAGGCCCACCATCAAAGACACTGGAATAGTCATTTCGAGGCGGACTTGAAATCCCAATATAGTTCTCAGACCCAAACAAACTCGTAGGCCCGTTCATCTGTTGGGGAAAAAACAATGCTGGCTTTCAGAACAAAACCAAAACCAAAAATGAACTAGCATCCCACTAACATTGTGTTAACTGCATTTTTAAAATCATGTCCTTCCCTCCAAGGCAGCATGCACTCTGCAGCATTCCTTCCCTCAGGGCAGCATGCACAGTTCTCTACCCTACCCCATTTTACAACAGGCCTGCAAAATAGGGCAGGACAGGAAATAGAGGCTGTCCCAAGCTCATCAAACAAACTTTGAGGTTGAGCTGGGATCTAAATCTGGGTTGCAATGGCCCTGGCCCATTTTTTAAAATGTTCTGAACTTATCTTCTGAAGAAAATAAATTGAATACTTTTTTTGATACAAGGAGAACAGACACCTTAAAGTTTAGAACAACGAACATTAGAACAGCAATGTATTTGGAAAAAACTTTACAGTTACTTACAAGTCGGAGAGGAGAACTACTGTTTAATGCTGAGCTGACATCTCTAGAAAGAGAACTGGGTATATCTATTGGGATTAAGAAGACGAGTTAGTTTGATACTCATTTTATACACAGTAAAGATAAAAAGTAGCACCACCTTTGCTGAGGTGAGCAAGACAGGCTTTCAAGACAGCAAGCAACCTCCTTCCAATGTTTCCAACACAGGGATTCCCAAACCAGCCTTCTTCAAGGGGATGAACTGGGATACAAGCAACACACTCAATCGGTGGAGTGAGGATGATTCCCGCCTCTTAGCCAGTCCCTTGCAGCTCTTTAAAGACCAATAGGTTTTATTTGGCATAAGCCTCTGTTGACTACAACATATTTCATCAGATACATGAAGGGAGGCTGCAGTCCACACAGATTTATGCCAAAGGAAACTTTTTCAACTGTGATGGTGCCACTAGACTCTTATTGCTTTTTCTAGCATGGGACAATGAGTAACTACCCAAAGCTTAGAAACAGTCACCAAATCTAGGAGGTATTTATTTATTGTATACCCCACCTCTTTTTTCCCAAATGGAACTCAAAGCGACTAAGAGTAAATGTACAGCCTGTGCTACAATGCAGGAGAAGGACAGAAAGGTTCACTCCTGCTCAGAAAAGACTCAGAAACTCAGGAGTTTACTTTAACACTTGATTTCCTTACCTCTTTTAGAATCACCGATTGAGAAGCTACTTAAGGAGGAGCAGAAGTTGTCCAAGGCAGAAACCAAGGGCTGGGAGGAATACATTTCTGAGTAAGAGCCCGCAGAGACAAAACCTGGCCCAACCGATAATGTCCCAAGCAAAGGGGCTGAGAAAGGAATGCTGGGAGTGATGGCAGCTGTTGGGAGGGCTCCTCGGACGACTGTGCTGGGCTACAGCAAGGAGGAGAAGAGAGGTCAGACTCACTGCAGCCAGGTCAGGCTTCGCTGGCGACTGCCACTTTTAAGCCTTCTGGATTAAAATTATTATTACAACTTGGTTAACATTAATGGCTGCCAAGTGCCAAAATCATTAATATAAGCATGGGGAGTTGGTAGCCTTTGTGTCACATGTTCCAAAACAGCTGCATCTTAAGTATAAAGCCGCCACTAAATACAGCCAGGTAGGTTCCCAAAGTTAGCAAACTTTCTGTAACAGAATCCCACCATCAACACACTTTTATATTTCCACTCTTAGGTTTTCTACATGTATATATGCAGAACCAGTTCTTGAAAAACGATTCCCATAGCAAGAGGAAAACGTCATGCAAGAGACTTCAGTCAAGGAGTTTAAAACTATAGCTGCACCCTTGGAAGCCATGATAAGATGGATAACCCCACAAGATTCAGGGAAACTGAAGCTGTTTTCCTCCTATGAAAAAAATGGAAGATAGCTTCTTACCATGATGCTTTCCCCGGGATCCGAAACCGAGTCAAGCAATTCATCTATTTCATCTCCAAGGATGTCGTCACCATCCCCGCAATCCAAACAGCCTTCAGGGAGAGGGAAAGTTCCTCCATTGGCTAGGGAAGGGGCATTGAGGGAGCTCTTCTCTGCAGAGAGGCCGACCAGAGACACTGTTGGTAAGGGAGCCAGGTCACTCGGCAGCTCTGGGGCAAAGCTAGGAGGAGTGGGGGACGAGGAGGAAGAAAGGCCCTTTTCCTTCCAACCGGAAAAATCTGAAAAACAGGGTTTGATTTGGAAGGAGAAAGAGAGATACCGGGGCACCTAGAACAGGAATCTTCAAAGATAAACACAAGCCCTTCCATGAAGGGACAGGCAGAAGTGATTGCAGTGGCTAACTTCATCCTGAACCCCTCAAAAATGAGGTGAACTAAGTGCTGACTTGAGCTCAGTCCCCTTTTCACACCCCCAGCTAATGTGAGATAGGAGTCTGTGCAACCTCTTCCCACCTCTACCCAAGTCTAAGTGGGGTTCAAGAAAATGGGCAGCCTGCCAACATTAGGCTCTTCTCAGCTCCCCACCCCCAACCCCCTTCTCAGCTAGGGATGGGCAACTCCAGAGGTAGGACTTCAATCCCCATCAGGCCTAACCACCACAACTGATGGTGAGGGGTGTTGCAGTCCAAAACAGCTGAAGAACACCCACCTGGCTCCTTTCCCCTGAGCTAGGTCACGTTGTGCCTCTCACTAGGCCACAAGACAAGCCAGTATAGTCTTTCCAGGTTGTGCCAGCATCTAGGCCTAACTCAATTCCCTATGATCTTACAGAGAGGGCAACTAGCCTATGGGCTTCATATGAAACGTGAAGGAAATGCGCAAAGGGAAGAGAGCATGGACTATGTGCTATGAATCAGACAGACAGGGTTCGCCAACCCAGTCAAGGAACAGGTGCTAGATGGGTCTCCCCAAATCCAGTGGGGGAGGCCATACTTGTATATAGGGCCTTCTCCAACCTGGTGCCCTCTGGACATTTTGATCTGGACCCTTCATGAGCACCGGTTGACATGCCCAATGGCTGAGGGACTATGGGAATTGAACATGTCAAACATCTGGAGGGCAGCAAGCTGGGGAAAGCAGGCCTTGCATCTTTCAGACTCTGGTTCTTGCCTGCTCAGAAATCAACAAAGCTGCAGCCTAAAAGCTGGGGAGAAACAAATTAATTCTTTCACCGTGGCCACACTAGACTGATCTACATTAAAAAATAAATCTGATGGGAAAAAGAATGGTATTGCTGTCTTATGTAACTTCCCTCATTAACTCCTGGAAGGCTCACCTGATTCAATATCTTCTATAGAAGTATTCGAAACCTGCAAGCAAACAAAATACCTGTCAGCAGGATGTTTGCACAGCAGTGCCTCAGGGCAGACATTTTGCCTTCCCTTTTTGAGCCAGATGCCTCTAAAAGGTTTAACAAGCAACTGAAGCCCCAGTGTAACAGAAGAGAAATCCAAGCCCAAAAGTATGGAATGCAAGCCTCATTAGTGTGAAAACTGTTGCTGTCAAACAGCTTCCAGTAAAAAGTTGAGAAAGCATCCACTTATCACAAACTCCTGTTGAACATATTTTAAAAGCAACATATCCCCTGATTAAAGATAAACTCAATGGGTATTCATTTTGAACTCTGCTCTATGCACATAATCAGCATGTGGCTCTTCTTCTTTCAGCATCAAAAAGTTTGCTATTTTTTATGTTACAGCTGTTACTTTTACACTGTCATACAATTGTCGAACAAGATCTGCACATGGCAGTCTAAAAAAACATTTTTCTAGCTGTTTAAATAAAACAAAAATATTCAGTATTCAAACTAAACATTTTAGTGTTGGATCTAACTCAAAGCCAAGGGAACTGATGTCTTATGTTACAAGACATAAATTAATTTATATTGACAGAGAACAATTTCATAAAAACAAACAAACCTCAGTTTACACAGAGAAGACACAGCATCTTACCTTACTTGATACTTCTCCAGAAATAGAGTTTGGGGAAGGCTGCAATGAAGCATATCATTATAAACAAGTGCCGCAATAAAATAACCGTTACCACCCAATAAAGAAGAAATAAACAGCTTTTCAAAAGCAACACATATAAAACTGTTTCTACTTACTTTTGCCCTAACATAGGCTTTTCTTATTTTCAGTCCAAGCTTCTGAGCAAGTTCTTGAGTTAGTTTTATTACACTTTCATCCTATTTTTTAAAAAAAGAAGATAATGTACTGTTAAGGAGTTCTGTGCATCTGTGCTCTCAGGACTTTTTAGGCAACACACAAACACACTTTGTCTAGCATTTCCCTAGGTCTCGACCCACCAAAGTGCTCTGTACCAGGACTACTCCGCAAGAGAAGAAATGATCTCATACATGTGAAGTATGTGAACAGACTCTGAACTTCATTAATAAGATAGCATCCAGATATATATATATTGCACATTGTATCCCACAGTACAAATAAGTCAGCCCCCTTGAACACTACTGTTAATTTTGCCGGGCTGATCTGCTTACCTGTGGCACTGCGAGGGAACATTTAGCAACAGCATCATAAGCCTCCTTGTATCTTCCCAGTTCTTTTAAGGCTTTGGATTTCCGGTAGAGAGCTCTGAAATTATTTTCATTCAGTTTTAAAACGACCGCACAGTCCTCTAGAACTCTGTCATGCTGCCCCTGTACAAATGAAAAGAGTTATCAAGAATGGTTCCTTACTAGAATCCTAGGATTAGGGGAAGGCAACTGTGGCAAAGATCATTTAATATAGTGGGGGACTGATGCCTAGTGTGAAAGGAAGAGTGTGGAGCAGAGAAACTCAGAAAACAGGAAGTCCAGCAGTACCATTCCTTCAAACTGGGAGATTTTAAACTAGGATTACTGGGAATTATCTATGGATGGAACTCTCCTTGCAGAACAGTAGAATCCAGTAGAAACAGGATAAATGATCTCCCTTTTTGGACAGCATCTTTTCAACAAGTGGGTTTCAACTTTTGACCCTCCAGATATGGTTGGATGATAGCTCTCAATCTCCCAGATAACTACTGGGCATGCTAGCTGGACCTTTTGGAAGCTGAGGTCCAAAATGTCTTGAGGCCCAAAGGTTAAGAACCACTATTTTCATGACAACTCCAAGAGACACAACACAGTATCCTATCTGTTAAACAGAAATGTCCCTTCACTGATACAACTGGCCAGCAGACAAATCTATTATCCTGATTGGTTGGTTAATTAAATAACCTGCCTTGTTCCCAAAACTGGGACGCATGACAGTTCTCAATAAGATTTTTTAAAGACCCATAAAATATAATATTAATAGCAAAATGCCAATTAAAAACAGTTTTTAAGGGCATCCATTATAGAAAGTACAGCATCAATTTGTTAAGAGCCACTTCCTCAGCAGCTAGTCAACTGCCAACCCCCCCCCCACAAAACCCTTGCCTTGACTAAAAACACCACCAACAGATGTGACATTTTAAAAGAATTTTTTATGTTGCTGAGCAGCTCCCTATTTTCTCAGAGGGGAAATCTAGCACTTGATCAGGTCATGAAATGCTCTCCCACCTGCCTTACCTTCTTTGAATAACATGCTATGCGATTTACACGTAGCTTCTCTAATATTTCATCAGAAATGTGGATCCCTTCAGAGCTGGCATAATCAGCTATGTTTAAAGCTTCTGTATAGTGGTTCAGTGATCCTTCCCAATCGCCTTCTCGGTAAGCATCATTCCCTTCATTAAAAAGATTTTTAACAAGCTCTCGTATGAATATCTGAAAGACAAATTCTCAGTTAAGGACTTAATAGGATGTAGGTTCACAACGTTTCACTTATCTTCTGAAAAGGAACTAGACTGCCTTTCTTGAAGAAGCACTTGTAGGAAGGGCCAGCTGTTAAGTAGCTTTTTCTGATACAATCCCTCCTTAAGTCCTTAGCAAGACCCTACACAAGAAACTTCTGACAAGGCAATACATGAAAAGAAGATAAAAGCACCAGCAGACTCATGATCACCACTATAGGTTGACCAAAAGCAACTGGCAGCCCTGGGAGGGAAAAATGGGAGCAATATGCTGAAGAATTCAGTGCTGTTTTTTTAAAAAAAGGAATGGCTTGAATCTTATGGTTAGTTCCAACTAGTGAAGACTCATTGAACAAATGGTAACTTGATAAATCCGCACTTCTGTAAATTCCACTGATTCAATGAGTCTACTTTGGTTAGAACTAACAAGAAGATTCAAACCAAAGTTGCTCAGAAATCTGTACTGGGAGCAATGCTTGTTCAACTTGTTCATAAATAGCCTTGAGCTCTTCTGGGTGATTAGCAAGGAAGCCAAATTTTCAGAGGATACAAAATTATTTTATTCTTAATTAATTAAGAATCAACTTTTGCCATCCTCTCCCCCTGTAACAAGAAGGCAAAGAAACATGGCATCAAGATGCTGGCTCATAGCAAATGGGGACAGGGCTCCTTCTAGATAAGAGTTCCCCAAGTACTCCTCAAGTGTAAGGCTCTCCTCCTGCCTCAACTCTGCTGCTACTGGGAAGTAGGAATGTTGCTGCAGGAATGTGAGCAAATAGTATGAAAGAATGAAAATCGTATCTTGCACCACCAAAACAAATGGCAGATGTCTGCCTGCTGCAGAGTCAGCTATGGCTCCAACAAAGAAGTTCACAAAGGAGCACTGATACCTCATATTGTTCTTGAGTCCCTGGGTAGGGTAAAGTAGACCTACGAGAGAAACAGAAAAATGAAACTCAGACCTTGTCCAAAGACGTTACACATCCCTGCACTTCCAGATGGCCTCAGGTCAGGGGTGGTGGTGGTCTGCAGCCACATGCGAACACACCCTGGAGACATAATGCCCCCAAACTGGGGTGGTGGAAGGCATTCTCTCCATGTTTTGACCCCCTCCTCCCACCATTTTAGTCCCAGTAGAGGCCTTTTTCAAAACAGAAACTGACTTCTGAGTCACTTCCTGTTGCAAAAGAAAGCCTCTCTTAGCCCTAAAATGGCCCTAGGGGTATGTGTGTGTGGTAACAATACAGCAAAATGCCCCTCATCTTCCCTAGGGTGTTGGGAGGCATTTGGGGGCAAAAAGGAGACTTTTTGCAAGGGATATATAGTGTGGATGTGGCCTTCCAAGTTCTAACTGGAGGGGGTCAGTAATGTCCCCTTGCCTCTGTGCCTTAGCTATTTTTATTTCCTTCAACTTGGACTCTTTTTTCTCCTCACAGAAACATATTTTATCCCCCAAATGAAATGCCCACAGGGCAATCCTACAAGTGTTTGATCAGAACGTAGAAGGAGCATGTTCAGTGGGACTGACTCCACAGTTACGTGCGCACAGAAGTGCCATCTTAAGAGCATTATTCTCAAAGGGAGAGGGAAAACACCCTGCTATGCCCATGTTTATTATGCAAAGACATAATAATCAATCAGACACACAGAGACACTGGGCCTTTACAGACTACCAGAAATAATGCAGCTTGAAGCCACTTTAACTGCCCTGGCTCAGTGCTAAGGAATCATGGGAACTGTAGTTTATTGTGGCACCAGAGCTCTATGACAGAGCAGGCTCAATGTCCCAGAAAAAAATACAATTCCCATGATTCCCTAGCACTAAGCCAGGACAGTTAAAGTGGTCTCAAGCTGGATTATTTCTGGCAGTCTGTAAAGGCCCTCTGTAAAAAGAAAAATATTGCTTGATGTTTTAACCCAGCACATCTGCCAATGTAATTCCTTCACAAGGCATCAAGAGCCCTTACTGTATAAACTGCAGCCCTTTCTTGATCTCCTGCAGTCTGACGCTTCTATCCACGGAAACATTGGACATGGTATCATGAACACCCACTTCTTCAGTATGCAGCTTCTGAAACAGAAACGACAATGAGGTTCACAAAACAAGCCATGAAAAGTACTTTTGGAAAAGAACAATCCTCTCTGTGAAAAGGAAATATAGGCTGGTTCAGATATAATGCTAAACCACCGTTTTGCATTACAAGAATGAGCTCAGTATTCTTTGCTGGAGTTCTGCCCTTCCATGGCTTCCTCAGGGATAGCAATGAGGAGAAATTTGGAAACTTCTTGTTCTATATTTTATTAACTACAGCTTGCCAAATTGTTGCAAACCAGACAAATGGTGATTAATCTGCAGTTATGGTAAAATAAGCCATGTCCAAACCATCGTTTATGAAGCTGGGTTGTTTTCACTAACCATAGTTAAGAAGATGGACCACAGTTTACAAGCTATTCATCACACTTTCAGAGACACCCCATCCTGCAAACAAACAAACAAACCATGCCCCCCTAAATGTCTTCCAAGGGACAGTCTCACCATGTTTTTGGGTTTTCCTGGCCATTCTGGGTCATTTTGAGGCAAAACATTTTTGTGCAAAATCTGTTTTAACTTCTGGGGGGTCCAGAGGGGCTCCAAACGTGGAGCACAAAAAATGCATGCAGTAAGCAGGCAAGGGGGAAAGGATATAGGCTGACCAAGTGGGGAGTTTTGGAGCTTCTGGGAGTTGTGCCCCCCAAAAGCAACTTTTCCCAGGCTCTTCTTGGGCCACAAACACAGTCCAGGCGACTGGACTGATCTGAAACCACCACAGTTCACAAGGCCAAAATAAACCAGCGATACAATTGTCATTTTTTAACCAATTCAAAGGTCACTGGAGGGAAAAACTGTCAACAAGCCTAAAAGATATTAGCTGGAATGACATTTTTACAAGTGACTAGCTCAGCTACTCATTTTAAATCCTGGAAAGAATCTAATGGCCTGATCACTTATCTTCCCTGGCACAGATTCAATGTTAATGGAAAAGAGCGACACGAAAAGTGCCTTAAAAATGGAAAGAAAACCCAGACAGATGAGCAAAACAAGCCTAGCTGCTGAAGCTCCCTCTCTTGCAAAGCTACTACTGAAATGACTTTGCTTTTGTTTTGCTTCCTACAGTAATTCAACCTGCCTTAGCTGTCAACATGCAGGCAATCCGGAGAATGTGAAGAACATCTGGTTTTAATTTACTGATGTTTCTGATTACTTTATTGCCGAAAGGCCATCAGAATGGCTCAAAACATAAGGCGTTTGATTTCTAGCACTTCTTTTCCCCTCCAGTAACCTCTCACAAAATGGTTTTCTTTGAGAAGAAAAAGCAAAATACAGTGGAATGAGGAATAAGTTATAAAAACAACATGAGATAAGTTGTATGTTGCAGGCGGCAATAAAATCAATATAATGCTCGGCCAAATAAATATGCCATCAATTCAATGTTAACGGCAAACAGCAACACCAAAAGCACCTCAATGAGCAATAAAATCAATATAATGCTCAGCTGCATAAATATGCCATCAAGGCCCACTCTGCTTGCACAGCTTCCTGTGCTGTTGTAGGTCCAAATCACACTGCAGAAATAACCCAGTTTGAGACCGCTTTTCCTGCCCCAGCTCAATGCTAGGGAATCCTGGGAACTGTAGTTTCCTGAGACATTTAGACTTCTCTGTCAGAAAGGGTTCTGGGCCCCCCACAAACTATAAATTCCAGAATTCCCTAGCACTGAGCCAGGGCAGTAAAAGAAGTCCCAAACTGGGTTATTTCTGCAGTGTGTTTTGGGGTCAAGATGTGTGGGGAGAGTGGTTCCTGGGGGGCAGAATTGGACCCCCGCCAGCCTGGTAAGCAGCTGGCTTTGCTTTGAGGCTGCAAGAGTGAATCACAGAGTTGGAAGGGAACCCAAAGTCCAGCCCATCTCTTCTGCCATGCAGGAATACAAAGAACCCAAAGCACTTCTGAGAGATGGCCCTCCAGACTCTGTTTAAAAACAGCCTCCAAAGAAAGCTCTGAGGCAGCATACCCCTTTGGCTTCCTTTCTGCCCCCTTGCCTCTTTTATTCTATATATACTTCACTTGTGTTACACTGCTGTGGAGAACCTAAAAATCCTGAGGTAAAAGTTGCCTCAAACATTACATAAAATGTATAAATAAGTGTGTTGCAAAAGCTAGGCCTTGCTATAGTGATAAAAATCACCCCAGAGAGGTTAAAAGTTTCCCTCAGACTGAAGCCAAGTTAAACTGAGGCCTATTCTTAAGGCAAACCTTTAATGGGGTTTTCTTGGCAAAATATAATAATAATAATAATAATAATAATAATAATATATTTCCCGCCTCTCCCTACGGATTGAGGCGGGATTAGACAATAAAATGAATACAATGTGCAAATTACAAACAATAAAATAGTAAAATCAAACAACAATAATAAATTATAAGAGAATAAAATACAATATTATAAAACAAAATAAAATAAAAATAGCCAATCGTCATCAGAATCTAGAAATCTAGATACCTCAGGATTTCTTTCTGCCCCATTCTCATTTTTTTATTCTTTATATCACTGTATATACATCATTTGTGGACTTGAGCCTTGGCTTTATTTATTTCTATCACATTGCTGTGGAGAACCTAAAAATCCTGAGGTAAAAGCTGTCTCAAACATGATATAAAATGTATAAATATGTGTGTTTTGAAAGCTGGGCCTTGCTACAGTGATAAAAATTACCTCAGAGAGACAAAACATTACCCTCAGACTGAGGCCAAGTTACTTTGTAGAACTGAGGCCTACTCTTAAGGCAAACCTTTAATGGGTTTTCTTGGCAAGATATGTCCAGAGAAGGTTAAGATGTTGGTTAGTGGTCAATATTTCCCTGATTTGAATTAAATTCAAAGCCAGGTTTCCTTGACTCTACCTCCCTTCTTTGTCATTCTTCACTTGCCTAGTCTTTTGTCACTCCCATTTTGGCTTTCTTTCTGCCCCATTCCCATTTTTTATTTTATATATCATTGTATATACTTCATTTGTGAGCTTGAATCTTGGCTTTATTTATTTCTGTCAAACTGCTGTAGAGAACCTAAAAGTCCTGAGGTAAAAGTTATCTCAAACTTGATATAAAATGTATAAATAAGTGTGTTGTGAAAGCTAGGCCTTGCTGCAATGAGAAAAATCACCTCAGAAAGGTCAAAACTAAGTTCCCCTCAGACTGAGGCAAAGTTACTCTGTAGAAATGAGGCCTACTCTTGACAGTGAAGCCATGACACTTTTACAAAAGGAACTGTTGCCAGAGAAACTTCCACATTCCAGCACTCCCCAATGTGTTGGATTACAACTCCCATCATCCCCATCCACCATGGCCAATGGTCACAGCAGTTGAGTTAATTAGTGGGAATCATTATCTGCCATATTGGACTGTTTTAATTAAACTCTGTCACTATTTATACGACTGAGGGGGATACAAACAGGACAACTTTTCATTGGCTGTTCCACCAACATTCCGCTGGCTCTTATTGGTTGATAGCTGTAGACCGATGTTTTGGCTGATTTGGGGGGCTTGTAGGTGATTGGCCGAAGGGTCTGGGCTGGGAGTGTATAAAAGGGACCCCCAAACCTGCCAGAGGCCATTTGGAGCTGAGCTGCCAAGAAGCAAAGAAGCAGAGCTGAAATCACTGAAGATAGGAAGAAAGCAGAAGATGGGAAGAAGAAGAGCTGAAGTCACTGAAGGCAGAAGATGGGAAGAAGGAAAGCTGAAGGCAGTGAAGGCAGAAGATGGGAAGAAGGAAAGCTGAAGGCAATGGAGGCAGAAGATGGGAAGAAGGAAAGCTGAAATCACTGAAGGCAGAAATTGGGAAGTAGGAAAGCTGAAGGCAATGGAGGCAGGAGCTAGGAAGGGCTCCAGAAGGAGAGCCTGGGAAGAAGGCAGAAGGAAAGCTGAAATCACTGAAGGCAGGAGCTGGGAATCTCTCATCCAGAAGGAGAGCCTGGGAAGCAGTTGGAAGAAAAGCTGAAATGGCGGAAGGAAGGAAGGAAGGAAGGAAGGAAGGAAGGAGGCAGAAGGAAAGGAGAGAGCATTGCAGGTCCATAAAGAAAGGTTTAAACCCTCCCTGCAGGCGCAAAAAGAAATCACTGTCTCTTTCTTGAGTCTTGTGAGTAATTTGGGTTCCAATGTTGGGGGTATGTTATTTAGGGGATGGATGGATAATGGTCATCCATGGGAAGGTGGGGGGGTCCCTTGGGAGGGGGGCAAAGAACCGATTCCCAACCCAGTCTCCTGTGTCTCTCTTGGGTCTTGCCGGTCGTATGGGTTCAAGTGTTGAGTGGTGTATTATTTAAGGTCTAACGAATAGTCCTGCATTCACAGCTTCATACCTGGGTCACTACACAATGATGACACTTGCAAAATGGTCTTTGGGTCTGACTGTGGAAGTCTGGGTTTCCATCATCTCTTGCCAAGGTCTGGGAATGTGATTTTGGGCAAGTGGCCCTCAGGGAAAAAGGTAAAGGTAAATCTCTCCAAGCCTCTTCCTTAAACTACAAGAGTTCATGTGAAAGCACATAAGAAATGACAGCAAGGTTATCCTATGATGTTTCAAGGTTCTAACACTCAGGTTTAAAGAGGTATCCCAGGCCTAATAACACAGGCTCAGTGCTGAAGGTGGAACAAAGCAACAAATGCTACTCAAAATGGTGGTCTGGTGGGTCTTGGAGAGTCTCAGGAAACACAATTACACACAAAAGGTGCAAATATGGTGTTGGTTCTGGTACACACTAAGGAGTTCATGTGAAAGCACACAATAACAACTATGGTAGCATACATTATGAGATTCTAACAATATGGTTAGGTTTCAATAGGTATCCCAGCAAGGCTAACACACTCAAGGGCTGTAACACTGAAGGTGTCACCAAGCAATGAATGCTGCTCAAAACGGTGGCCTGGGGACAGGGATGTTGGTTCTTGGAGTTTCCAGGAAAGGGAAAACCACAATCCCACCCAAAAGGCAGAAACCTGGCATTGGTTCTTGGCACACAGTAAGGGAAGAAAATGTAAGTGGTATTAAAGGAGAGAAATCTTGCAACCAACCCCTTTGAGAGCCAGTGAAAGAAAGAAGGTGGCAGCACGAGCTTTCCTAGACTTCGGTCCACTTCCTCAGATGCATTTGGTGGAGTGGAA
Source organism: Phrynosoma blainvillii (assembly GCA_026167975.1). Taxonomy (NCBI): domain Eukaryota; kingdom Metazoa; phylum Chordata; class Lepidosauria; order Squamata; family Phrynosomatidae; genus Phrynosoma; species Phrynosoma blainvillii. The sequence continues at coordinate 23,273,254 of JANUYF010000012.1, forward strand.
AGCCAGGCACAGACCTATATATATATAGATGTGAAGTTGTTCAGGATCTCTCTACCTACTGATTCTACAGACTGACAGGGCTATATCTTTGAATGCTACACTTGGGGTGTTAAAGGGTTTTTTAGGGATTTTCTAACGTCAGTGGAACCGAAGGGCATCCAGTCTGGATGGACCCGCAGCCCCCTCATTATTACTCATTAGCTAATTAGGAAAGGAAACAGAGGCGCCCCCCTCCGCCCTCGCCCTCCCCGAAAGCCAGCCCCCCCCCCGGGCTCACCTTCGCGCTCGAGGCCGAAGAAGGAAGGAAGGAAGGAGCGGGGAAGCCAAGGGAAGAGGCGGAGGCGCGTCGCGACCAGGCAGGCCCCGCTCTCCCTCTCTCGGTGTCCGCTCCCTCGCCTCCTTCCGGTCTGCGCGCGCTTCCGGTCTGGGCCTCCGGCTCCGTCCCCACAGCGCCCCCTGCCGCTCGGAGGCGGCCGCCCCCTATTGGCCGCCGCTCTCTTCGCGCCCGCCCACTTCCTTCCCATTGGCTGTGCCTCGGTCCCACCCCTTGAGAGCGTTCATCCACTCACCCGAAGAGAAGCCCCGCCTCTTCTCCCTCCCTATTGGGCCGAGGCTTAGCAGCCGCTTCTCCCATTGGCTGCGCGTCGGCACTTCGGCGATCCTGATAGGAGAGAAGGTTTCAACAAGCCCCGCCTCCAATAAACAGGAAGTAGAGCGCTGCCGGGTCCGTGGGGCGAAAAGATGGCAGACGGTGGAGAGAGACGGAGGGAGGAGGAGGCGCTTTACGGGACGCGGTACCGGAACCGGAGCACCCGGCCTTCCGTCTTTCCTCTTCGCGGCAGGGATGAGGGGGAGGCCGACCGATGAGAGGAACGAGGTAGCGCTGAGGGCTCACTGCGCATGCGCGCCGCGGCAGCCGGCCTCATGTGACTGACTTCCTTAGCGACCGCTAGGAAGAAGGGGCGGGGCTCCACGGGGGGCGGGGCCTACAGCCCCTGCGGCCTCTCTGTGGGTGACGTAATAGCCAGGCTGCTGTGACGTCATTGTGACGGCATAAGGTCCCAAAGAGAATCATTCAGAAACTAAGGAAGAGCCAAAGAGAAGAAAGGGCAAGATCTTCTTTTTAAGAAATAATCTGTTAAGCTAAAATTCTTCCATTTTCAAGTAATGCGTTGCCTAAATTATTGAATGTTCATCTCTTTTTTCGTTTTTTGCAAGAAAATAATTAATTCCCCCCCCCCAAAAAAAAAATTTGCTCAGTTTTGACTCCTGGATCTGGTGTAATGGACCCTCGGCGGCTGCCCAACCGTTGTGCTTCCAGAACTTTCCTTTGCGCAGCCGAGGGACGGAGACAGCGCTCAGACCCCTGAAGCAAGAGGAAGCAGGTGCCCCCCGCACCGGGTTCCAGTCTAAACTTTTATGGAATACTGAGCAGGTCAACAGATCCTGGGCAGCGCCTGCACTACAGAAATAATCCGGTTTGATACCACTTTGATTGCCATAGCTCCATGCTAGGGGATTCTGGGAGCTTCGCTTTGGGGCTGTGACAAACTAGTTCCCAGAATCCCCTAGCATGGAGCCATGGCAATCAAAGTGGTGTCAAACCGTATCGTTACTGCAGTGCAGATGCAGCCCTGAGTAACAGTTAAACCCTTCTATAAATTCTGCAATAAAGCAGTTAAATGATATTATGGAGGCCTGGATTCTGGATTGTGAAACCTCGCATTAAGTTAGTAAAAGTGAACAGGTTTCTTGTACTGGAAAAAACAACCTCTGTCCTTAGTCTAACTCCATCTGACCCAAAATTTCAGAGTATCTAGATGAGAACTCCCTTCAAACAAGGAAAATATAATAAGAATATTCCATCCAGTGCTGCATTACTGAGTCCCAATAGGACTCAATAGTAAATGAGACTTTGGGTGTTTCTCGCAGGCTTCCTGCCTTCTCTGTACTGAGGGAAATGGCAGAGGAGAACTATCCCATGTACCCCAAGAAACGGTGACTAAAAGATCTGCTCCTAACTGTGACTGGCACAGGAAGAGATTTTCAGATACAGGACAAGTGGTTGTGCATAACTGGCTAGTAAAGAACAGTAAGTATAAGGACGGTAATGGCTTGGATGACTCTGTGGTGTGTTTGCGGTGTTTCCTCACAGGCGTGAATCATGTTCTTCGCTGCCTCGCTGGGGCTCTTGCTGGGCCTGGCTGCTTGCGCTTCCGCTCTGGATAACGGTCTGCTGCGGACTCCGCCGATGGGCTGGGTGCCCTGGGAACGCTTTCGGTGTAACACCGACTGCACCAATGATCCTGACAACTGCATCAGGTGGGCAAAGCCTATGGAATTCCTTCCCAGGATGCTCTTCTCGGAGCTCCTGAGGCCTTTCTATGCAAGAATGCAAGTTGCGTTCTGGAAAGACACACAGTGGCTTTGTCTGGGCCTGGAGAGGTTTATTTGGGGTGGGGCAGGGTTCTCCATTGCCATCCTCTGAGGCTGAGAGAGTGTGGGCCACCCAGTAGGTGTTGCTGCTTGTTGTTGTTATGTGCCTTCAAGTCATTTGCAACCTGTGGCAACCCTATTTTGTTCGGGGGGCAGGGTGCCATTGCCTTCTCCTGAGGCTGAGAGAGTGTACTCACCCAGGGTTACCCAGTGGGTCTTGTTGCTGTGTGCCTTCAAGTCCTTTCTGACTTATGGCAACCGCAGGGGTTTCTTGGCAAGATTTCTTCAAAGGGAAGGGGGGAGTTGCCATTGCCTTCCTGAGGCTGAGAGAGTGTGACTTTTCAGGAACCAGCCCTTTTTGTGTCATAGTCGTGTTTTCCTCTCCCCAACATTGTAGCTGAGTGGCTGTAGAGAAGGCCCTGCTTTCAACCCCCAGCTTGACCACAGGGAGGTTGCTGCCGGTCAGTGCAGTCAATACCAAGCACAATGGGCCAGGGATGTGGCCTGGAACGCATGCATGGCTTCCTGTAGCCATTTCCTGGTTGCTACTGAGGGAAGTGAATGCTGGATACCTTTTGTTCTATGCAGCTTTAAGGCTCTTAAAAGCAGCCTCCTCCATTGCGGAGAAAAGGCTGCCACCACAGCCAGCCCTACACACCTTTAAGGGAAAACGCACATCTGGCTGATTTCTGTAGGACCTAAAATCTTTATTTATTTATTTAGTAGACCCCTTTTCTCAGAGTGAGACCCAAAAAAGGTGGCTCACAGAAGGAAGCCAATTAATCTCGATAACCTATTATTAGACCTCTACTAGGCTTAAACCATCACTTAAGGAATATGCCATTTCCAGATGTAATGATGTTGAGCCATCTGGATTTTCCATGTCGGTGAATGAGAATGGAGCGGCAGAAGAGGGCTCTTGTGCAAAGTTGGCTGCTTTTATTCCTCTGGCAGCCCCCAGATGAGGAGGAAAAGGGAGTTTTTAAACCATGGCACGACCCCAAATGTAGCAAAACAGTTTTATTATGTCCGGCCAAACTTGTAGATAAGATACCCTTCAGGCAGCTTTAAATTCATTTTGTGAATGTATGTTATGTTCCACTAGTGTTAGAAAATCCTTAAGAAAACCCTCTAATACCATTTAAGTTACTGATAAGGGAGAACGCTTTCTTCCCTGCCAAGAACCAATGCCAGGGTTCTGCCTTTTGGCTGCAATTGGGGTTTTTATTTCTTTCCTGGAAACTCCAAGAACCAACATCCCTGCTCCCAGGCCACCATTTTGAGCAGCATTCATTCCTTGGTGACACTTTCAGTGTTACAGCCCTTGAGTGTGTCAGGCTTGCTGGGATGCCTATTGAAACCTAAGTATATTATTAGAACCTTATAATGTTATTGCTATGTGCTTTCACGCCAACTCTGGTTTATGGAATAGGCTTGGCAAGATTTATTAGGAGATTTACCTTCTTCTTCCCCTCAAAATCACCTTCTCAGTTTCCAGGGATTGGTAGAGATTGAGACCCAGGCTTCCAAAGTCAAACCCCAAAACCATTGTACCATACCATGTTTGTGCCTCTTGCTTGTAACCGTTTTCCCTTTCCTGGAAACTCTCCAAGAACCAACATCCCTGTCCCAGACCACCATTTTGAGCAGCATTCATTGCTTGGTGACACCTTTTGTGTTTAGAGCCCTTGAGTGTGTGCTAGACTTGCTAGGATGCCTATTGAAACCTAAGCATATTATTAGAACCTCTTAATACACATTACCATGGTTGTTGTTATTATTGTGTGCTTTCACATGAACTCCTTAGTGTGTACCAGAACCAACGCCGTATTTGCGCCTTTTGTGTGTAATTGTGTTTCCTGAGACTCTCCAAGACCCACCAGACCACCATTTTGAGTAGCATTTGTTGCTTTGTTCCACCTTCAGCACTGAGCGTATGTTATTAGGCCTGGGATACCTCTTTAAACCTGAGTGTTAGAACCTTGAAACATCATAGGATAACCTTGCTGTCATTTCTTATGTGCTTTCACATGAACTCTTGTAGTTTAAGGAAGAGGCTTGGAGAGATTTACCTTTACCTTTTTCCCTGAGGGCCACTTGCCCAAAATCACATTCCCAGACCTTGGCAAGAGATGATGGAAACCCAGACTTCCACAGTCAGACCCAAAGACCATTTTGCAAGTGTCATCATTGTGTAGTGACCCAGGTATGAAGCTGTGAATGCAGGACTATTCGTTAGACCTTAAATAATACACCACACAACACTTGAACCCATACGACCGGCAAGACCCAAGAGAGACACAGGAGACTGGGTTGGGAATCGGTTCTTTGCCCCCCTCCCAAGGGACCCCCCCACCTTCCCATGGATGACCATTATCCATCCATCCCCTAAATAACATACCCCCAACATTGGAACCCAAATTACTCACAAGACTCAAGAAAGAGACAGTGATTTCTTTTTGCGCCTGCAGGGAGGGTTTAAACCTTTCTTTATGGACCTGCAATGCTCTCTCCTTTCCTTCTGCCTCCTTCCTTCCTTCCTTCCTTCAGCCATTTCAGCTTTTCTTCCAGCTGCTTCCCAGGCTCTCCTTCTGGATGAGCGATTCCCAGCTCCTGCCTCCATTGCCTTCAGCTTTCCTTCTTCCCAGCTCCTGCCTCCATTGCCTTCAGCTTTCCTTCTTCCCATCTTCTGCCTTCACTGCCTTCAGCTTTCCTTCTTCCCAATTTCTGCCTTCAGTGATTTCAGCTTTCCTTCTTCCCAATTTCTGCCTTCAGTGATTTCAGCTTTCCTTCTTCCCATCTTCTGCCTTCAGTGATTTCAGCTCTGCTTCTTTGCTTCTTGGCAGCTCAGCTCCAAATGGCCTCTGGCAGGTTTGGGGGTCCCTTTTATACACTCCCAGCCCAGACCCTTCGGCCAATCACCTACAAGCCCCCCAAATCAGCCAAAACATCGGTCTACAGCTATCAACCAATAAGAGCCAGCGGAATGTTGGTGGAACAGCCAATGAAAAGTTGTCCTGTTTGTATCCCCCTCAGTCGTATAAATAGTGACAGAGTTTAATTAAAACAGTCCAATATGGCAGATAATGATTCCCACTAATTAACTCAACTGCTGTGACCATTGGCCATGGTGGATGGGGATGATGGGAGTTGTAATCCAACACATTGGGGAGTGCTGGAATGTGGAAGTTTCTCTGGCACCAGTTCCTTTTGTAAAAGTGTCATGGCTTCACTGTCAAGAGTAGGCCTCATTTCTACAGAGTAACTTTGCCTCAGTCTGAGGGGAACTTAGTTTTGACCTTTCTGAGGTGATTTTTCTCATTGTAGCAAGGCCTAGCTTTCACAACACACTTATTTATACATTTTATATCACGTTTGAGATAACTTTTACCTCAGGACTTTTAGGTTCTCCACAGCAGTGTGACAGAAATAAATAAAGCCAAGGTTCAAGCTCACAAATGAAGTATATACAATGATATATAAAATAAAAAATGGGAATGGGGCAGAAAGAAAGCCAAAATGGGAGTGACAAAAGACTAGGCAACTGAAGAATGACAAAGACGGGAGGTAGAGTCAAGGAAACCTGGCTTCGAATTTAATTCAAATCAGGAAAATATTGACCACTAACCAACATCTTAACCTTCTCTGGACATATCTTGCCAAGAAAACCCATTAAAGGTTTGCCTTAAGAGTAGGCCTCAGTTCTACAAAGTAACTTGGCCTCAGTCTGAGGGTAATGTTTTGTCTCTGAGGTAATTTTTATCACTGTAGCAAGGCCCAGCTTTCAAAACACACATATTTATACATTTTATATCATGTTTGAGACAGCTTTTACCTCAGGATTTTTAGGTTCTCCACAGCAATGTGATAGAAATAAATAAAGCCAAGGCTCAAGTCCACAAATGAAGTATATACAGTGATATAAAGAATAAAAAAATGAGAATGGGGCAGAAAGAAATCCTGAGGTATCTAGATTTCTAGATTCTGATGACAATTGGCTATTTTTATTTTATTTTGTTTTATAATATTGTATTTTATTCTCTTATAATTTATTATTGTTGTTTGATTTTACTATTTTATTGTTTGTAATTTGCACATTGTATTCATTTTATTGTCTAATCCCGCCTCAATCCGTAGGGAGAGGCGGGAAATATAAATTATTATTATTATTATTATATTATATTATATTTTGCCAAGAAAACCCCATTAAAGGTTTGCCTTAAGAATAGGCCTCAGTTTAACTTGGCTTCAGTCTGAGGGAAACGTTTAACCTCTCTGGGGTGATTTTTATCACTATAGCAAGGCCTAGCTTTCGCAACACACTTATTTATACATTTTATGTAATGTTTGAGGCAACTTTTACCTCAGGATTTTTAGGTTCTCCACAGCAATGTGATAGAAATAAATAAAGCCAAGGCTCAAGTCCACAAATTAAGTATATACAGTGATATAAAGAAGAAAAAATGAGAATGGGGCAGAAAGAAAGCCAAAGTGGTGACAAAAGGCAAGAGAAATGAAGAATTACAAAGAAGAGGGGTAGAGTCAAGGAAAGCTGGCTTCCAACTTAATTCATATCAGGAAAATATTGACCACTAGCTGACATCTTAACCTTCTCTGGACATATCTTGCCAAGAAAACCCATGAAAGGTTTGCCTTAAGAGTAGGCCTCAGTTTTACAAAGTAACTTGGCTTCAGTCTGAGGGAAACTTTTAACCTCTCTGGGGTGATTTTTATCACTATAGCAAGGCCCAGCTTTCAAAACACACTTATTTATACATTTTATGTAATGTCTGAGGCAACTTTTACCTCAGGATTTTTAGGTTCTCCACAGCAGTGTGACAGAAATAAACAGAAGTGAAGTATATATAGAATAAAAGAGGCAAGGGGGCAGAAAGGAAGCCAAAGGGGTATGCTGCCTCAGAGCTTTCTTTGGAGGCTGTTTTTAAACAGAGTCTGGAGGGTCATCTCTCAGAAGTGCTTTGGGTTCTTTGTATTCCTGCATGGCAGAAGAGATGGGTTGGACTGGATGGCCTTTGGGTTCCCTTCCAACTCTGTGATTCACTCTTGCACCCTCAAAGCAAAGCCATCTGCTTACCAGGCTGGCGGGGGTCCAATTCTGCCCCCCAGGAACCACTCTCCCCACACATCTTGACCCCAAAACACACTGCAGAAATAACCCAGTTTGAGACCACTTTTACTGCCCTGGTTCAGTGCTAGGGAATCTTGGGAACTATAGTTTTGTAAGCATTTAGCCTTCTCTGTCAGAAAGAGCTCTGGTGCCACAACAAACTACAAATCCCAGGATTCCCTAGCACTGAGCCAGGGCAGCTAAAGCGGTCTCAAACTCGGTTATTTCTGCAGTGTGTTTTGGACCCATACCTAATGGTTTGAAGCTATAGGAGAGTAGATTTTGGTTGAACATTAGAAGGACGTGTCTTCATATTAAGAGTGTTTTGGGAATGGAACAAAATTTCCCAGGGAGGGGATGGGATCTCCTTCTCTGGATGTCTTTAGAAAGAAACTGGACAGCTCCCTGTTTTTGGAGAGCTTCTGTTGAGCAGGGATTTGGACCCCATGGCCTCTGGGGGACTCCTTCATTGTCTTTCTCTTGCTTGCAAACAGTGAACGCTTGATCAAGGCCATGGCCGACCGGCTGGTTGAGGACGGGTGGAAAAAGCTGGGCTACCAATACGTCAACCTGGACGACTGCTGGGCGGCGCGGAAGAGAGACGCCCGAGGCCGGCTCCAGGCAGACCCTGACAGGTTTCCCAGCGGCATTAAAGCCCTCGCCGACTACGTAAGTCCAGCAAAATTGCACCACTTTGGATACCAAGATCTCTCTGAAACCCTTCAGGTGTAACCACTGCAAGAAGAAGAAAAGAAGCTGTGCAAGATCAGCTGCATTGGCTTCTGTTTAATATTTACTTGTACATCTCAGCCCACAAGGGCCCCCAAAGTGAAGCACAAGGGATAAAAAACATTTAAAACATGAAACACATGGATGATAGAAAACTGATGCACAACAGGTTCCCCATTGAGGAGCTCAGACTTGGAGCAAACCAATATGGGAGCAGGCGTTAGTCTTTCAGATATCCTGGCCTCAAGCATTTTAGGGCTTTCAGGGTCAAAACCATCACCTCAGTTTCAGCTCAAAAGCAAATTGGAAGCCATGGCTGAGCTTGTAAAACCTCTGTCACATTGTCCTATATTAAGCCAAAAATTCAAGACTGTGAATAGCCCTAAGGGCTGTTTTTGTTAACAGAAGCCGGAAGAACACATTAATCACACTTTTCAGTAGGGGATGCATGCATATATGTTAACAGTTTAGGCCAGAGTGCTGGCAAAGAGTGCATTTATTTGGGCTCATGAATGTTATAAACTGGTGAATCTCAAACTTTCGTCCTTCAGGTATTTTGGACTTCAACTCCCAAGTTTCCTGGACACTGGCCATGGTCCAGGAATCTTGGGAGTTGAAGTCCAAAATACAGAAGCTGGGGCTTCTGGAAGCTGAAGTCCAAAATACCTGGAGAACCAGAGTTTAAGATATCCAAGAGCAGCACACATCTCATTGTAAGAAGAACAAATGCAGCAATAACAAATACTTGCAGTTTTAGAGACACAAATGTTGTATAAACTCATAGCAAGATTAAACACAGGTACAAATAGAGGCGGACAAAAACATAATGTTAAAACGCCCAGCCATGGAAACCCACGTGGTGACCTTGGGCAAGTCACACTCTCTCAGCTTTATAGTAAGGCAATGAAAACTTCCTCTGAAGAAATCCTAGCATCCTTAATCCTAGGATTAAGAAATCCTTACTTCTAAATTATGAGAGCCAGCGTGGTATAGTAGAAATCTGAAATCTGGAGTAGGATGTCTCTGGGAGATTAGGGTTTGAATCCCTGCTCAGGCATGGAAACCCACTGGGCAACCTTGGGCAAGTCACATTCTCTCAGCCTCAGAGAAGACCATGACAAACCCCCTCTGAACAACTCTTGCAAAAAAACAAAACATAGCAGAAGGTTGCCATCAGTTGGAGCGAGCTTGTCAGCATAAAACAGTAACAAAAAATTAAAGTGCCGTATAAAAGGACTTTGATCGAAAGCTCCTGGTCCAGTAAAAGCCCCTTTCCCAGTTGATGAAGGTCCACCTGAATCAAAAGCAGCAGAATGGCCGCAGGGCAGGGAGACAGACCAGAGATACACACAAAGCGCTCCACTGCCTGTGTTTCCTCTCTCTTCCCAGGTTCATTCCAAAGGTTTGAAATTTGGCATCTACAGTGACCTGGGCAAGTCCACCTGTGCAGGCTATCCTGGAACCACCCTGGCAACCATCGAGACGGATGCAAAGACCTTTGCGGAGTGGGGGGTTGACATGTTGAAGCTGGATGGCTGCTTTTCTGATTCTTTCACCAAGGCAATAGGTTTGTGCCCTTTGAGAGCTTGTTGGCAAGCGGTCTGCACCTTTCGCATTTTTCAGTTTAAAATCAAAGTATGCAGAGGCTGCTGCCATGTTTCTCTTAAGAAGAAAAACGGTGGCTGTATCTGTTTTTCTTCATTTATGGTCCAGGCTACCCGAAGATGAGCATGGCATTGAACAAAACAGGACGGCGGATTGCTTTCTCTTGCAGCTGGCCAGCCTATGAAGGGGGGCTCCCGCCAAAGGTAATTTCAGAACCACAAATCCGGGAGGACAAACTGTGTCCTGGAGACCATTTAATTCAAAGCAGATTAATTGTGTCATCCAATCTCTGTTTAATATCTTCCAAAGAAGGAGAGTCCACTGTCTTGGAAAATAGTGGGTTTTCCACTTTAGGGGTCTTTAAACAGAGATTGTGTGGGCATCTTCCAGGAGTTGTGGGTTGCTGTATAGTTCTTGGTTCCAGATTCTTTGGGCCACGTTTGGGCTGATTCATATTAACCTTTTTCCAGGTCAGGGTCGAGGATTGGAAGGGGTGCCTTGAAGCGCCAATGCCAATCCATGTGGCAGTTGAGGCACTTAACAGGCAGCGGGGTTTGTTTGTGGGTTTTTTGGGGGGGTCTGATGGAAGGCTGGGGGGTGGGCTTGGGAGTCCACAGAAAGGAGTTTGGGGCCACATGTGGCCTACAAACCACAGTTTCCCCACCCCTGTTTCAAGGCATGTTTTCTTCCATGGCCATAATAAGAGAATGAGGCATTTTGATTCAGGAAAGTGGTTTCTACATGATCTTTGGGTCATTTGTTTGGTCCATTTGGAGAAAGGAGCCTAGAGTCCATCATCTGTCCTTTGCGTCCAAGGTGAATTATACTTTACTTGGCAAAATATGCAACATGTGGAGGAATTACATCGACATTGAGGACTCTTGGAACACCCTCTTCCGCATCATCGAGTGGTACGGAAATAACCAGGACACACTGCAGCCTGCCGCTGGACCGGGAAGGTGGAACGATCCTGATATGGTAACATGCTTTTTCTTTTTAACCCAGAATACCTTTCCGTTCATTTGCAGTTCACGGTTTCCAAAGGAAATGCTGAGCACATTATATTTGGATTGTGGTCTGCTGATTTCCATCTTTTGGCCCCTGTAATTTTATTTCCCCTCCTTATTGGCTCTTTATGCATTATATGCCTCTTAGCAGTGCTGTAACAATACACCCCTGATTATGTCTTTTCTCTTCTCCCTCCTCTCCCCTCCTCCCAGCTGATCATTGGTGACTTTGGCCTGAGCCAGGAGCAGTCGAAAGTGCAGGTGGCGCTCTGGGCTATCCTGGCCGCCCCGTTCTTCATGTCCTGCAACTTACGGACCATTTCAGATGAAGCCAAGGACCTCTTGCAGAATCCCCTTCTCATCTACATAAGCCAAGATCCCCTGGGGATTCAAGGAAGGCGGATTTCAATGGTGCGTGTGTCTTTCCATTTTGAAAACAGTGTCATTGAAACCAGGGCAGGAAAGATTCACGTCTGCAAGGTGACTGGGGTTCCCTGTGCAGCTGGACACTTCTGAAACTCCACCACTTTAGGAATCCCTGTGTCTTGATCTGCATACTGAGTCTTGGTTTGTGTCTTTGGCTTTATCACCTTTGCTCCTTGTTGGCCTTCCTTCTCCTGGCCTTCTGTTGTGCCTCCCAAGCAGGGACTGGGACAAGGATGAGCCAAATGCAGTCCCCAAAAGGTTCTGGTGTATGTGTGACCCTTGACTGCTCTCAGCTTCCCAGGTGGCTCCTTTTTCTGGCCAATAAAAGGGAGAAGCACCTGTCCTGGAAACCTCTGGGTGTGGAAAGTTACCTTTTAAATAGAATGCACCCTGGCCTTTTTAATATTAAAATAATACTCATTTTTCAAAAACTGAAGTGGGTTTATAGAATCATAAAATTGGAGAGTTGGAAGGGGGCCCCTGTCCCATCATCAAAGGGGTAAGATCAGGCCCTTCAACAACACCCTCCACCCTGACCATTTCATGGCCAACACTCCAATCCTCTTGCATGAATAATGGGTCCTCTGGACTGGGGTGGCCACTTCTGGGGGCTTTCTTGTTTCTTGTTGCTGGATTATTTGCTTCCTGGCATTTTTTGAGGGAGAGGGTCAGGAAGAGACAGAGGGCCAAACAGAGAAGCTTAGGTTCATAAAAAACAGAACATGTGGCATCTTCTGAGCGACTGTCAGAAGCTCTCTGAACTCTGCAGGAATGCTATATTCCCCACAAAAAGAAAGGAAGAGCAAAACCACAGAGAGCAGAACACATGAAGGCAACTGACACGTATGGTGTGGCAGAGCTGAGTGCAGTAAAACAAGCACATATTTTAACTGCACAAGATCTGTTGCCAGCAAAATCAGCTTTGGGTTTCCGCCTCATCCACAGAGCTGGGGAAATGTTCCAGAATTTTCACTCTGGCAACCCTAATTGGCTGGAATTATTATTATTATTATTACCGCTGTTGTTGCTCTTGCTAGACTTGCATGATTGTAAACTGGAGTGGTCTCCTGTACCTTTAATGGTTGTATAGAAGAGGGGATTTCAGAAGTTGTTTCACAAGGTGACAAGCAACCCCTGCTGAAATTCTCTCTTTTGCAGAACTATTGAAGACACAGGAGCCCTCTCTGGTTTTTAATCTGGCAACCCTAGATCAGTTTAGATTGTGTGGCTGGTTGAGTTCCATACAATCTCCACCTCTAGAAGGAAGAAGAAATCCACTGACGTAGAACAGCAGTGTATAAATAAAGGTCACAGTGATGATGATTGTTCTAGTAATAATGACTAATACTAAATATTTAGCAAATGCTTAAAGGACCAGGTGTGCCAGTCAAAAGTCAACTGTAGGGCGGATGGGGAGCCTTCAGGTGAGATCTAAGCAAAGCAGGAGTCTTAAGGATTTGGGGAAGGGCAGCAGAAGGTGGCTGCTGGAAGCAAAGAAATCCAAGAAGAGGCTTCCCATGCTCTCTGGGGGAGATTTTTTACTATTTTACTATTATTGTGAGTTTCATGGTGTGACCGTTACTGACAAGAGTTTTGGACCAGTTTTCTTACTGTTGTTTTTAAATTTATACCTCGCCTTTCTGGACTAGAGTTTTGGGATATCAGTGGTGGTGGTGGTGAGGATAAGGATAAGGATGAGCAGTAGTTGTGACTGTCTATGGATTTGTTTTTCTGAGGCACCCCACCCATTAACACCCTCCTTTCTCTCTTTCTCCCTCTCAGTCCCTCCATTTTGAGGTGTGGCAGAGGACCCTAGTCAACGGCCAGTACGCACTGGCGGTCATGAACAAGGGCACCGATGGGGCGCCCAGGCCCTTTGTGACCACCCTGTCTCTCCTGGGCATCCTGGACTGCAAGGCAGGCTACGAGATCTACAACGTTCTGGAGAAGCTCCACCTGCGCGAGTACCAGCTCAACAGCGTCATCACGTACAAGGTCCCCCCCACCGGGGTTGCCCTCTTCTTCCTCAAGCCTCTGTGCTAAGCCTTTCCCTTTCCCTCCGGAGTGTCTGGAAGGGTGGCAGACTGGGAGCCAAGCTCCTCCTGGTGAGGTTTGGCATGGAGCTCAAAAGACCAGCATCCCCTCCCCTCTTCTGAATGCTGTGGAGGTATTTAAAACTGCTCATCAGCAGGACCCTAATGGCTGCGCCAAAGAGGATTTGCAGAAACTGCCTCTTTCCTCCTTCCCCTACTTAATGGGAATGCATTTTGCTCTTTTGGACCACGGAATGCAGCTTGCCTTAAGAAACATCCAGCGAAGGAGGGCACTCCAAACCCAGGGGGTCTCCCACCAATGTCCAGTTGGGCAGCTGCATCGGATGAGCTGTGTGTGTTTGTGGCAAATGAGGGCACCTTTCTACACACACACACACACACACACACACACACACAATCAATAACTATGCGTTTAGACTTCCATGTGCGAAATGGGGGTCCCAGCTTTGGGAACTACTCCCTGTGTGTCCTCCCTCTTTCTGTGCTAAGATTGTCCAGAAGTCCATTGCTTTCTCTGAAGGGCAAAATCCTCTCTCTGGACAATCAGGGTTTGTTTCCATCCATTTCCCAAGCAGGTGGAACTGTGCAGTTGTGTCCAGTAATGGATCTTGTAAAGCTTTCCTCTGAAGGAAGGATGGGAAAAAGCTGCATTTCTCAACTGCCCCCATGGCATCAGAGCTTCTGCTTATCTGCTCCAACTCTTCCTTCCGACAAAGGTCCCCCTTCCCTGCGCTGGGCTTCCAAAGAATAAGGACTTTTGTCTGCTCTTCCTGAAATGCTGGATTTCCCTCTGATGACGCAAGTGGAGGGATGTGTTCTGATAGCCATCGGTTTTCTTTCCTCTCCCGCCGAGAGAGCTTTCTTTTTAATGGAGCCACCTTCTTTCTTTCCTCTTCTCCTCCCTGGGAGTTCAGCTCTTCAGATGCCTGATCAGCAGAACAAGCCTCAAGCGATCTCAAAGCAATCAGGATTTTGTGCCTTTACCATTTCAGAAACAATCATTAGCACAGCTGCAGTGAACTGTAACAAATAAACATGCGGTTTGATTTTTAATTTTTTAAAAATTAATCTGTTGTAATTTTTTTCCTTTTGTTATCACAGCCTGGGGTGGAGGAAGAATGTGGGTGTCCTTAAAGGGTACGGCAAAATCCAAAATCCACAAAGCACCGATACCTTTATCGGACCAACCAAAACGCACAAAATACATCATTGAAGGTTTTGAAGCTTCACTGGCTTCTTCATGAGGCAAAGATGTTTAAAAACATACAGAAGAAAAGTGACAATGTTAGAGTCACAGGCCTACATTTTGGCTCAGATGTTATTTCTGTGGATGGTTAAGATGGTCTGGAGGGATCTCAGTGCAGGCAAATGCCACCTTTTTGGCCTCGTGGGAACTAGAGACAAAGAGAAATAAAAGACAGGGAATAAAATTACAATTCCAGTAGCAACAGAAAAATAACTTACCTTGAGATCCAGAGTTTTCCTGCCCCATTTTGCCGCTTTCTTAGTCAGAACATTTAATTTCTCAAAGAGTCTGCACTGTTGCTTCTGGAAAACCTGTAATAATAAATCTTGCCAGTTACAATGAAAGAGTTTTACCTTTGTTGCAGTTATGAAACCTCAGATAATTAAGTCCCAAGACTTCCTCTTAAGAGGTACAGACTCCCAAATCTGACTCACTGGGAAGTTATTTAATTTCAGATATTTTTATACAGCTTAAAATATGAAAGCAGTGGCTATGAATAAAGCCCCCAATGCCCACTGAGCACAAATTCACAAACACTCTTTATGTTGTCCAAGTGAAGGAGGACTAAACAGACAAAGCTTACGGGGGAAAATAGACTTTTAATGTAAAGATAACTGGAGTAGGTCAGCTTCTAGTTATTGACAAAATGGGTGTGTATTTTGGGTCAAATTGTTGTTGTGAATTCAAGTTATTTCCGACTTACGGTGATGGGGTTTTCTTGGCAAGGTTTCTTCGGAGGAGATTTGCCATTGCCTTCCTTGAGGCTGAGAGAGTATGATTGACCTATGCACCCTAAAGGCACCAGATCTCACTTGATCTTGGAAGCTAAGCAGGGTCAGCCTTGGTTAGCAGCTGCATGGGAGGCCGCCAATGAATACCAGTTGCTGTAGGCTATGTTTTGGGGGGAAGAACTGGCAAAACCACCTCTTATGCCTCGCCTTAGAAAACCATACAAAATTTATGGGGTCGCCAGTAAGTCGCCAGGAGACTTGAAGGCACATGTATACATGTTCTTTTAATATTGTGAGTTGCTCTGGGTCCAGTTCTGGGAAAAGAGTGGGATCCAAAATAATAATAATAACAACAACAACAACAACTACACACGTCAAACTGGGGGCTGTCACTTCTCACCGAACCCAATAAAATATTAATTGAGTGACTTACGTTCAGCTAGCTTGAAAGTGTATTTGGAAACAGAAATGATGACTAATCCCTCGATAATAAGCAGATTCATAATTGCAAAATTACCAGAGGAATACCTATCGGCTCTGGTTTAATTATTAACCGCGTATAGGTGGGTATGTATGGGCTGCGATACTGAAAGGTAACGTCCCTGTATTCACCTGGAAGAAGCTGAAAGACAAGCTTGTTCCAGGTATTATCTCTATTTGCAGAGTAAACATGCAAAGAAAATTCCAGGCATGAATATATGGTAGGTAGGAGCTTGTTTGCAAAGCTTCTTCCTGCGTTCAATTGCGCGATATCCCCAGCGGATTAATTAGAGCCTTCGAGTGATTTAAAATCAATCCTCAATCAAATCAGTCTGAGGAGTTTGGATTAATTATCCGCATCCTGGTTTCGCCTCAATACACACCCATTTTGTCAATAAAGAAATACGGCAGTTAGAACCACCTGGCATAGAGAAGGATGCAGAAAGGCAATCAAAACTCGTGTGATTAGATTTTCTTTAATTGGCATAAGTTTTAATTGATTAGAATGATCCATGAGGCTGATGAGAGCAATGCTGAGGAAAAAAGTGTGCAACTAAATTAGGATTGCAAATCATCCAATCACCCAGAAGTTGGGCTGCAGAGCCTAGCAATTCCTCTCCGGTGGTTATGTTAGCTTGTAGGATGATGGGAGACGCAGTCCGACTCTAGGAGTCTATGTATTCCTACATGGCAGAAGGGGGTTGGACTGGATAGTCTTTGGGGATCCCTTCCAGCTTTAGGGATCTATGTATTTCTGCATAGCAGAATGGGGTCAGACTGGATGATCTTTGGGGTCCCTTATAATTTTAGGATCCTATGTATTCCTGCATGGTTGAAATGGGTTGGACTGGATGGCCCTTGGGGGTCCCTTGCCACTCTTAGAGTCTATGTTTCTAAGTTCGGACATAAAGCCGGATCGGATTCCTGACCCTGGGTCCTTCCTCCGGAATGGGAGGAGGAGGAGGAGGAGGAGGAATAGGCGGTCCATCCCAGCCTCTCTCTCTGTCTCTCTCTCTCTCTGTCCTTGTCCATTTGGCCAGAGGCGCCTGGACAGGAGGGACGTGCGGACGGAGCGCTCCAGACCCGCTTCTGGCGCTGATTCTGCCGCTGCCACTGATGGGCCCCCCGGGGCGACCCTTCCTCTTCCTCTTCCTCTTCCTCTTCCTCCTCCTGATGCCAAGGATGATGGGTGAGTGGTCGGTTTTGGGGAGGGGGACTGCAGAGCCCATCATCCCCTGCCCCTGATGGGGAGGAATCTGCAGGGACGAGGGACCCAAGCCAGGAGACCCCAAAACTCAGTGGGGTTTATAGGAGAGTCCACTCGGGTGGGGACTGGGTTCAAAAGATGCAGGGATGGTTAGTTTTTCCCTCCCTGCTTGAGAGCAAAGTTTGGGAAATGTTATAACTCCCATTATCCCCAGCCAGCCAAGCTGTGGGGTCTTTGAGCGGTTTTCCGTTGCAGTGGATGATGGTGGTTGTTAATGTGTGCCTCTTTTCCGACTTATGGCAACCTTGAGGTGAACCTATCCTGGCGTTTTCTGGAGATTTGCCATTGATTTCCCCTGAGGCTGAGAGAGTGTGACTCACCCAAGGTCACCCAGTGGGTTTAAAGGGTGCCATATTGAGGCTGGAGCAAGCTTGGTTTCTGCTGCTCCAGAGAATAGGACTCAATGGAGCCTCCATGGATGGAAGCTCCAGGAAAAGGGATTCCGCCTCAACCTTAAAAGCTGTTTGATCGTGGGAAATGCTGCTGTCTCCTCCTTCGGAGGCTGTTTTTAAACAGAGGCTGGATGGCCATCTCTCACAGGGGGTGCTTTGATTGTGAGTTCCTGCATGGCAGAAGAAGAAGAAGGGGGTTGGGATGGATGGCCCTTGGGGGGTCTCTTCCATGAACCTTTGGAGACAGGATTCCTGGGCAATGGTGGCTAATAACTCCCAACTCAATGGTAGTGAATCCACTCCAGTTCAGCACCATAGACAGTTCTTTTGAAACCAGACAAAACCCGGAGTGGATTTCGTGGCCCACCGACATGGAAGCCTTGACTCTTCCAGGCAGAGACAGACATCCTTTGGTTGCACCTGGGAAAACAGCCACGGAGTCCAAGGGTGTCCCAAGCTCTTTCCTCCCACAAATGCAACCCACCTGGTTGTGGTACTTCTGCGCACGTCTCCCGCTTTCGAGAGAAAACCTGGGGCCTGTGGAACTCCTGGCATGAGTGCCTTTGGGTTTTAGCCATGGGAAAAAAAGGAATGAGGGGAAGGTTTGCCCAGCATTGAGTTTTATCCTCTGCAAATCTAAGACTCTTCTTGCGTAAGAAAGTTAGAGAACTTTTGCAGGACTGCAAATCCTAGCAGCCCCAAATGGCTACACTATTTGGGGCATTCCATTCTGAGGCTTGCCCTCCAAAAACCCCAAACTTTTCCAAACTGTGCACTGGAATTGGAGGACTGTCCTCCGTTTTCTCCTTCCCGTGTTGGTCTGGAAAGCCGTGCCGAATTGTGCGTCTTCTGATGGCTCATTTTAAGGGCAAAAAGGTTGTTTCTGGGCCTTCTAATCTCCTTCCAAATAAATCCGACTGAGTAGCAAACATCCCCCAAAGAAAGGAAAGGAAAGGAAAGGAAAGGAAAGGAAAGCCCTGTGCCAATGAGGGAAGTGACCTGGGCTGGGGAGTGAGGCCATAAAAGCGTCACCAAATAAAACTCCTTCGTCACCAACTTGCAGCAACAAAAGTTTTTATTGCAATGGCAAGAACGGGATCAGCTTGGCTAGTGCTCTGCCGCCTCTCCATAAATATTGTTATAAAGGGATAGGAAACCCACCCTAACCCTAACCCTAACCCTAACCCTAACCCTAAAACCCCATTGCCTGCACTGATACGGATAATTTTGCTTCTAAGTTAAAAGAAAGCAAGGTTTGGCTGGTTGCAAGTGCGGTCCTTGGAATTAGCTCTGTGCAAAACGGAAATTCCCATTCCCCTAAAAGGCAGCGTTAGCCAGAAATGTTTGGGATGTCAACCCACACCTAAAGATCCACTTTGGGCAAAATGGGTCTAATCATAAATAATAAGCATTATAGGGCAACAAGTATGGAAATAGAGTGGGCCCTTGGTATCTGCTGGAGTTTGGTTCCTGGACCAAAATCCACGGATGCTCAAGTCCCATTCGATACAATGGGAATGCATGGTAGAATGCTGACCCTTTATATAAGATGGCAAATTTAAGGTTTGCTTTTTGGAATCGATGTATGTTTAAAATATTTCCAAGCAGTGGATGGTTAAATCCATGGATAAGAAGGGCCGACTGTAAATAGAGCCAGCATGGCGTTGTGGTTTCCCCGAGTGTTGGACTGCCACTTTGGAGACCAGGGTTTGATTCCTAACTTTGGGCATGTCACACTCTCTCAGCCTCAGTGGATGGCAATGGCAAACTCCCTCTGAACAAATCTTGCCAACAAAACCCCATTATATGGTCTTAGGGTCACCCTAAGTTGGAAATGACTTGCAACAACAATAGGACGACAAGTGTGTAAATAACTAGTACATGTTGGAAGTTGAGAAATGCCAAATGCTTGTTGGAGAGATGCTTGAAGGGGTTGATGGGTCGGGTTCAAATCCTCGATACGGTTTTCTCTTTGAGTCCCATTAGACCACATGCCAAGCCTGGTGACTCTGCAATGTGGATTTGCTCCCGCAAAGGGAGCAAACTTGAGCTCTCCAGCATACTGTCCTTCTAAGTCCCTCTCCCCAAACTACACATCCCAAGGGTTCCAGAGGAATGGAGCCACGTCTGTCGGTTGAAGAGGAATGGAAGCGGGGGAACTGTTTGTGCAGACACATCTTGCAAAAGGTGTTGCGGGTCCTGATCCGAATGCTTGGTTCCTCTCTTTGCAGGAGAAGAAGGAGGAGGAGGTGCCTTGGGAGAGGCTCTGCACCGGAGCCGAAGGGGGGTCCTCCAGCTGGCGGGGGCCATCCTCTGCGCCACGGGTCGGACCCCCCTGGCCTACCTGCGCTACGGGTGCTACTGCGGCCTGGGAGGAAGCGGGTGGCCCCGGGACAAAGTGGACTGGTAAGAAGAAGAAGAAGAAGAAGAAGAGGGCCTCCAAAGTCCTGCTCTGTGGCTCCCTTTGGCCATGCCATGCACAGGGAGGCCCTTGTTGCACCTTTGAGACTCACCTGCGCTCACCTGCCATACTTTGATTCCAGACTAAGAGGGCAGGTCTCCAAATTCAGCCCTCTTCAGACATGGCCTCCTTTCCCCTGACACTTTTGCAAAATAATAATAATAATAATAATAATAATAATAATAATAATAATAATTGTTTCTTACCCATCTCTCTCTGTGGATTGAGACGGGGGACAACAAAATGAATCAGGGTGCGTGCTCAGAACCAAAATCCCCAAAAGTCAGCCTTCAGTGTTTCAAGGTTTCTACATAGGTTTGACTCCTGCACCAAGAAGGGGTCAGATTAGATGGCATCAAGGGACCTTTCCAATTCTACAATCCTAAAATGACTCACCAATCTCACGAAAACACGTCTCCCAAAAAAAAAAAAACCCAAGCCCCTTCAGACATGACATGATGCTTTCCCTTTTTGCAAAATGAATCCGGATGCATGCTCAGAACCAAACTGCACAGGAGTCAGCCTTGGGGTCTCAATCTCTCTCTCTCTCTCTCTGGGTTTCTGCACAGACTCCTTTTAAACTTTTCCATTTTTCTTTCCAAAGTTTTAAGACTGGTTTCCATTCTAGAACGAAAATAATTTAAACAAAATATGCCACGCTGGTCTTTGCGCATGTAAAGAAACCACATCCTTTAAACTGCTTTTAGACAGAACCCCCCCCCTCCCCAAATGCAGATGTTCATGTGGGATAAATGTTGTGACCTTGTATTTTAAGCTTTTGGGAAAACAGAGGAGGAAGGAGATGATGACTGTAATTGCTACCTGCGGTGCCCAGATGGGAGAAAGGTTCCCATCTCTGCCCCTTGGTCACCTTTTGCCCCACTTTGGGCTACCTCATTGCCCCCGGGGCCGGCCGCCCGGGGCACCTTCTTCCGGTGTTGACAAGGCCGGGCGTGGGCCATTGGCCAAGGGCCCTTCTTCCTGGAGGCTGGCACTCTCGACATGCTTCCGTTGCTCTTGCAAAAGGGAGGGCAAAAGGAGCCTTTTTCCTGCCCTGGAGCTTTCGGTCACTGGCCAGCAGCCAAGGGCTTCTTGTGGAGCCAGCAGTGTGACGCGGCAGCTAAAAAAGCCAATGCTGGGAATTGGTGTAGTGGCTTGAGTGCTGGACTGTGACTTTGGAGGCCAGGGTTCGAATCCCTCCCTGCTCAGCCATGAAAACCTACTGGGTGACGTTAGGCAAGTCACTCTCTCTCAGCCGCAGAAGAAAGCAATGGCAAGAAAACCCTGTGATAGGGTGGCTTTAGGGTTGCCATAAGTCAAATATGACTTGGAGGCACACAACAACAACAGCAACTCTGCAAAACCACCTTGCTTAATGTTCCTTTCCTTGGGCCCAAGGGGAAGGAAGGTTGGGGGGCCGGAGGGGAGAAAAGGGCCCCCCAAAAGAGCCAAGAGAGAAAGCCAGGAGCCTTGCCCCCAAAAGAAATCCTTCTTCCTGACTCCTCTTCCTCCCACTTGGACCTGCCCTGCCAGATGGATGGGGCAAACAATGGAGGCACAATGCCACCACGGATTATGGGAAGAGTTAATTAACCTGGGTTAATGAAGAGGTTAATGGGATAATTGCATACTTTGCAGCTGTCTTGACAGGGTCAGGAAGATTGCATCAAGCTTTGTTATGTACAGTATGCGCTGATCGCGATGGGGGCAATTGAACTGCATTCCTCTTCCATCTGGATTCATGGACCCAAAAAACAACTGATGTAAGATTGCAAAGGGTTAAGGTTGGATGAGAGTTGTTGTTGTTGTTGTTGTTGTTGTTGTGTGCCTTCAGGTCATTTTCGAGTTACGGCGTTTTCTTGGCAAGATTTGTTCAGGAGGTCCACCTTTGCCATCCTCTGAGGCTGAGAGAGTGTGACTTACTCAAGGTCATTCAGTGGGTTTCCTTGGCTGAGTGAGGATACAAATCCTGGTTTCTAGAGTCATAGTCCAACACTGAAACTACAGCACCACTCTCAACAAAGTGCTTTTAAATGTTAATTTGTAAGCTGCTTTGTGTCCCAATTTTTTGGGGGTGGTGGTGAATGGGATGTAAATAAATATAACGATTAATAATAATAATAATAATAAATGATTGGAGGAAGCTGAGTTCCTACTGGGATTCAAACTGAGGATTTCCTGTTTACCAATCAGGTGCTTTAACCACCCAAAGTCCCTTTAATATTATTTTAATTCTTATTTTTTGTATGCTTCTATATGTGTTTTTACTTGCATCCCTTTTTCTTCTGTAAGCTGCCTTGAGTGCCACTTTTGGGGGCAAAGTGGGATATAAATGAACAGATGGATTGATTTAAAAGGAGCTCACAGAGATTGATATCTGTTGGAAGAGTGTGTTCAGGTCATTTGATATCAAAATGCAGGAAAATTCGGAGCCGACAACAGCAACCACACTCTCAAGAACGCCAGCTCCCATAACATATCATTTAAAAATGCAAAGCTAAACGAAGCTAAAGAATGTATTGTGGAGACTTCTTGCACGGACACTTTTTTGCAGAAATAGACCCACTCAAAAGGGAGGCACAAGATGGAAAAATTACCGAGATGCATAGGAGAGGGGATACTGGGGGTAACAGTTCCACCCAAAAAAGTAACTTTTCCAAGGCTGGCTGGCAGCTTGCTTGGCGAATTCTCTTGCCTAGAGCCGATATGACTCCATGCGGATGCTGTCTCCCATCATGACGGAGTTACAAAAGGACTCTGTGTCGTCAAGCCACGCTTTAATTGAGAAATTCCAGCGCAGTTCTGTGGCCCCGATCCAGTGTGCTCACGAGGCCTGGATTGTTGCCCAAAGCGACCCATGGCACTCCTTTGGGGTAAACGCAAGGGCCAAGGGTTTCCAGCAGGGATGGATGGCCATGGGTCTCCTTTTCACAGGTTGGCAATTGAGTCCAAGAGCTCCCTTGCCAAAACTGTCCATTTGGACGCACTTTGGGGCTTAGAAGCCAAAATATGGAGGACATTTTGGCTTGATTACAAGTTGGTATGGAAGGGAAACAGACTGCCCTAATGCTTCATGCTACAACTCCCCTAATCCTCCCCATTGACTATGCTGAGGGGAAACATAATCCAGAATAACAGCCCAGCAACAAGCAGTCTAGCAGGAGTTTGGAATACCCTGTTTCCAACCATGGTTTCCATCATCCCCATTGGCCGCGCTGATGGGAAACATAGTCCAGAATATCTGCCCGGAGCTTGGAACACCCTGTTTCAGATCACCGTTCCCATAATCCATAATTCCATACTGGGAGTTGCACTCCCCCGAAGTTGCTTTTCCAGCTTATCTGTCTCCCTTTGCAAGGGTTGTTTTGGGGAGATAATGGCCCAGTCATCTAAATAATGCCACCGCATTGGCATTGGCATTGGCATTGGCAGGGGAAGGCCCCCCTTTTTTGTGGTTCCTGGCAGTTTTAGGCTGCCAAGCTTTGCTCCAGAGGAATGACACCTGGGCACCCCAAAAAACCCTTCTCTCTTGGCAGGTGCTGCTTCCGCCACGACTGCTGCTACGCCAAAGTGGAGAAGGAAGGCTGCGCCCCCAAAACAGGGAGCTACACCTGGGAGTGCAAGGACAACAAGGCCAAGTGCAGTGAGTATCTGTGGGCAGCTCCTGCCAGGCAGATGGGCTTCCGGGCTCCTCTTGGCATCATGGCCAAACAGAAGAATTTGAGTTAACTTGTCTTTGTGTTGGATGGTTTTTTGCATTGGCTTGGTAGTCTGAGGCTGGGAATGGACTGAGTGTGTGGATTGTCCTCTGATGCTAATCTGCTTGCAAAGTTTGTGGCTTATGCAGAGATGGGTCAGGCGTGTGCCATTTTGATTTTGTTTGCTTCTGCACTCTATGACCCTTGGGAGCCCCTCTTTTTTGTCAGCCACACCTGGGGATAGAAATATTCAAAGCCAGGGGAAAGAGATTGCCAGCCAGGGCTAGTCATCAGTTGTTTAGGGGCCCAGATCTACCTCTAGCTGTGAGGGATGCTGGAGGCCACCAGCAAAAGGGCAGCAGTGCTTCGCTGCCGCATCTCATCTGCTGCTCCATAGACCTCCAAAGAAGCTGATCTCTCTTCGCTTGAGAGAAGTCTTGCCTTGCTAGCAACCTCCTTTGGCTCTTTTGCCCACTTGAGGTCTTCCAAGAGCAATGGGTAAGGAATTGTGTAGCCTTCCTGATGTTGTTGGATTACAACTCCCAGCCTTTCTTCTTACCATTAGCTGCATTGACTAGGGGACTGATGGGCGCTGCAGTCCAACAACATCTGGAGGGACACAGGATTCCCACCCAGGCCTTAAGAGACTCAGCACTAAAGGGTAAAGAGGATTCTCTTGAAACTGACTTGCAAACGACGGGGGCATTGGCGGTCCAAGGGCCAAATCCTATGCCTTCAAGTCAACCTCTGTGCTCTCAGCCAGGCCTGAACCATTCTCCAACTCCCCAGTACCCTAGAAGACACACACATACACACACACACACACCATTTAATTTTAAAGTTTGGGCAAAATTCTGGCCCAAATGCCACAAAAGTGGTCTGACACTACCCCACACCTCTCCTGCAAACACAACACAACACAAAGAAGTCAAAAGTTGGCCCCAAATACAGCAAAAGAACTCCAGAAATTACTACTCGGTCACCCCCAGGTCAGATTTCTGGCTGGAAACGCAACCCTGTGTCCTGTGGGGATGGAGGGCTGGGGGACCATCATGATTTGGCCTCCTTGGTCCTGAGCTTCTCGCTTTCTCTTTACAGAAGACACGGACAAGGCAGATGATGATAAGTGCCAGAAGATGACTTGCAAATGCGACCAAGAAGCAGCCCAGTGCCTGGCCGAAGCCCCCTACAACTCCAAGTACGTCTTCTGGCCAGAGACGTTGTGTGGGACCCACAATCCTGAATGTGACGATGATTAGGACGGAGGGCGGTGGGGCAGGGCAGGGCAGGGCAGGGCAGGGGGGCAGGACTAGCTTTTGTGGCTATGGAACATTAAGAGAGAAGGGGCAAACTCCCCTGGGGAGACCATGCATCTCTCTGGGACAAGATGGGGGGCTGCGTAGATGTTTCCTCCCAAGTCCAGCCATTCTTTAAATAGTGGATTTGAAGGTCTCTTCTCCCCACCAGAGAGGTCTGGCTCTTGCAGGCCCTTCTAGCCAAGTCGTAATGGGTCCCCCCACAACCATCCTGTGTGTCTCCCATTTCAATTTTAGCAAACCAGCCTTCCTTCTCCTCCTCCTCCTCAGGCCCAGACTTCCTCCATGAAGGGCTGCCTTGGGGTTATTTGCCATCAAGTCAACTTTAACTTATGGTGACCCTCTCAATGAGAGACCTCTAGGACCCCCCGGCTGTCCACAGCCCTGCTCAGGTCTTGCAAACTCAGGGCAGCAGCCACTGTGGTCTCCTTGATGGAATCAATCCAATTGGAAGGCAGCCTTCCTCTTTTCCTCCTGCTTTCTCCTTTCCCCAACATTATCGTCTTTTCTAGTCACACCACGTTGTGATATATCCAAAGTACAATAACCTCACCATGTTGTTATTTGCTGTCGACTCTGACTTATTGCAAGCCTCCAAATAAGGATCCCCAGCCCTGCTCAGGTCTTGCAAAGTCAGGGCAGCCTCCGTGGCTTCCTTGATTTCCTCAATCCATTCATGGTGCAGCCTCCCTCTGTTTCTGCTGCCTTCCACATCATTGAACAGTGTCCAGCAGGAGATGTAGAAGGTTTACAGCCATCTTTGTGTGCCTTTTGCATCCAAGGCCAGTATTTCTCTTGGGCCAGCTTCCGGCAAATGGTGGAGCATGTTCCCTGGCAGAATGACTCAGAACCAGTTGATGCCACTGAGGCTAACTGGGCAAGTTAAAAGAAAAAGCAACAGCCAAAGCAAGTTTGTGGAGTGAAGTGCACAATATAAACATTTACGCTCAGCTTACATCAACAACATGGTTTCTCCCGAAAGCTGCCACATAGCTGTGGCACTGCGAACAGGACTCTGGGTTCATGTCAAGGCTGTTTGGCTACAAATACCCGCTTAGCCAAAAACTTCAGTGGGGCAACCTGTGGTCAGCCATCTTTGCTCAAGTCTTGCCTACCTCACAGGGCTGTTGTGAGGAAAGCAACTGGAGAGGCAGGAGAAGAGTGATGTATGATTAAAAAAAAATACTACAACTAATAAATATTAGAAAAAAAATCTCTTTTTTTAATTCTTAAAAATGTTCATATGCAAATCAGAAGATTAATACAAACATAGAGTCAAGGTTCATTTTCTATAGGGATGCTGTTATTTAAAAGAAGTGTAATCTTGGATTTGGCATACTTTTAACCAATGGCAACACCAGTGGCATTTTTTATAGGTATGTATACAAAAACCACCACGTCACAGTTGGTATTTACATGCAGGACATTCTGGGTTTTAAAAAGTTTTTTGTGGTTGCAAGGAGACTGAGAAAATGAATACAACAACAGAAGCAGACTCACATTCATACAAAAAATGACAGGGGGAAGGAGTAAGGTCTGAAGCCCCTTTTAAAAAGGGGCAAATACACGAACAGACAAGTGCTTGAACTCAGGACATGCCACAGACACAGACTGAGGGAAGAGAGAAAGAGCCAAGCTCGTGGCATTTTATCAGGTTTCCCACATGGCGCTCCTGCTGCCATACACAGAAAACAGAACACAAAAGTTGTACCTCTGGTGAGCCCAAATGCAACTATTTTGGTTACCACAAGAAATCACAGTTCTCTGGGAAAAGTGCTTACCTCCACTGGATGCAGTCCTTGCCGCATAAAAGAAAAGACTTGCCAAAAACAGTAGGTATGCCATTAAATTAAACCCCCTTATCCCCCCTCCCCCCAAAAAATCAGCATGAGTTTTATTTCCACAGAAAGAAAGAAAAAGCAGTGGCATTTTTTGCCTCCAGATTGCAAAGGGGGATCCTGAGCCCTCATCAATGGACTTGCGTCTCCAAGCGCCGGACCTCCTTCACGACGAGATCAATGTTTATGACAGGGTTAAAGTACAGAGCCCAGTAAAAGAGGCAGTTGCAGACAAACTGAGGAATAACGGGCCAGAAAATGGCCATGAGGAATCCCTGGGTTGACACTTTCCAGAAATGGCTCCACATTCGGTGAGGAATCGTCCTGGAGGGAAAGAAACAGAGCAAATGAAATGCCTGATGGCGCTGTGGCCTTTCCTTCTCTCTCTCTCATATGAATCTGCAAGGCAATTAAGCTTACAACATGCCACAGCTCAGGCAATGCAAGTATAGTCATTGCTCAGATGTACCACAACAACATTGTGCTGTGTTGTTGCTGCTGTGTGCCTTCAAGTCATTTCTGACTCACAGCAACCCTAAGGCTAACCTATCCCAGAGTTTTCTTGGGAAGAGCTATTCAGAAGCTGACTTAAGGGGTTCCATGACAGTATGGAGATCTGAAATCTTATCTCCCAGAGTCCTATTCCTAACACCATGCTGGTCCTCAAAGGCTTTCTGGGCCAGATTTATTCAGAGGGGGTTTGCCACAATGAGAAAGTGTGTCTTGCCTAAAGTTGTACCATGGGTTTCCATGATTGAGCAAGGATCTTAACCCTGGTTTCTAGAGTCCTAGTCCAACACTCTACACCACCACACCATACCAGCTCTCACAAAACACCACTAATAAGTTTAAAAGAGTTTTTTCAACTGCTCTTTCCTTTACTGAGCAGAAACAGGCAGGGAGGCTCACGGACAAGTAACACTGCCATAGGTACATTCAGTACACATTCCTCTTTGATTTTAGCAAAAAGTGTAAGAAGAAATAATACCTGGAGGGATAGCCAGGTTATCGGTTGCAGCAAAACCAAGAAAAAACTTGTTTGGGTTTTTTTAAATGGCTTGAGCAGGTAACTCTGCTATGCCCACTAACTACAAGATCAAATAAGTTTCCCTGAGAGAGTTTCTGAAGATGGCACCTACTTCAGCTCCCTTCTAGACCACAACCTCCAGAAGGAGAAGAGCTCCAGCACCGAGAGCAACATGGCGTTGACAATAATGAAGCGGGATGTCCAGTAATGCACCGCCAGCCAGTCCCAGGCAAACTCAGCCACCAGCTGGTAGGGCAGGAAAAAGTACTTGATGGAGAACTCTTGCCACTGTTTCCATGCTGGCTCCTTCAGGTCCTGCGGAAAGAGTACTGGTCAGGAAAAAGTGGGGCAAGGTGGAATTCCAGCAGTTGATTACTGCACTTGTCTCCACGATTGGACACTGTGGCCCACTACTTTGTAGCATGTCTTATGCTTTAGTAATTTGGTAAGTTTATTGTGATTTAGTAGTATGCTTTGGGTTTTTGGAGGGGAGGGGAAGGGATGGTAAGTTTTTTTCTATGGAGGCTAGTGGGTGGCGGTAATGGCGTTGTTATGCTTGCTTTGCCCCTCTGCCTGATTCCACTCACCAGCAGCTTGGCAATGATGTCTTCAAACTCCTCCTCCTGCACAGGGCAGATGGTGTGGATGAAGGGGAGGAAGACATCAGTGTAGTCAAACAGGTAGAGGTACAGCATGGTGAGCCGTGGGGAGCTCTTCAAGGCATAGAGGAGGAAGAGGGACTTCCCAGGATGGACGGCCTGGAAGGTGACAGGAAAGAGCACCTTGAGTGAAACTAAACACAGAGAGGGAAAGAACACCCACAGGCAGGAGGGACAAGCAAATGCAAGAAGGCTTCCGCCAGAAGCAAACACGGCTTCATTTCTTCACTAGGTAGAGATATGTCGGATCTTCCAAAGGTCTCAGTAGCTGAGGTAAACATTCTATATGGAGCATAGCCAGACTCTGTTCTCACTCAAGTATGGAATGGCGGGAGGCGTCAGTGACTAAATGATGAGTTGAGGGGGCTTTCAGCCATTGCAGAGGGAGGAACAGAATATCAACCTCCACAACCCCCAAAGACAGACATATGCAGGCAGAGGGTGGGCTTACACCATTATATGTCACTAACAGGATGAGCCATGTGCTCCTGGTGGGAAAGGGCTTCTTCCCACCCCACACCCACCTTGTACTCCCAAAGGTTCTGTGGTGGTTTGACCCCCAATGTCTTCACACGCTCCAGCTCCATCAGGATGGCTTTTCTGTGGCTGCCATTCTCCACGTGGTAAGGAGTCTTGGCAAAGTCCTCATCCGTGAGTGTTAGGAGAAGCCTGTGAGATAAGATGCTCTTGTTATGGGGGAACAACGCTTCCTTCTGGGTGGCCAAGCTGCACTGAGCTACCAAGGCTAGGCATCAGCAGCAACACTGAGATCAGTGAGAATTATGCACAAGGAGCCACAGACGCCTTCATCAAAAGCAAGGCATCTCCATCTATTCTAGAGCTGGAACAAGCTCCTAGCAAGACAGCTAGCCGGGGGGAGAGGAGCTATGGCCAACAGGCAAACTAATGGATTAAAACTTACTTTGGACATAAACCACTTTTCCCTCAATGTTCCTATCACCTGAGGGACACAAAATCTTTGATAAGCATAATGCTGTTGAGAACAGAGCCTCTCTATGTATTTCTCTCTCTCTCTCTCTCATATATATTCCACTATTAGCATCACGAACAGACTCCCCCTCACCTTCCGTTAACTCTCTCAAGTAAAAACCTCTCCTTGTAAAGGGAAGTCCAAGGTCCCAGTTGCTCCAGCCAGTGGATCACCTCCTCAGCCGTCCACTTGGCAACAGGCTTGTGGACCAGGAGGTCATCTTCTAACTCCCGGCTGCTCCAGTGATAGCCAAGTAAAACCACCTAGAAAGCAGTCAAGAGGGTCTGTGTCAAGAGGGCACGCAGAGAGGGAGAACAAGGAGGTTGTGGTAATCCCTAGGGTGGGCCAGAGACTAGCACCCAGAATGCAGTTTTTGAGTCTAATTTGTTGGAGAAAGGGAGGATACAGAACAGAATAAAAAAAATAAATGCCTGGGTTTAAATCCTGCATGCTACCAAGGATACTCATAGGAGTAAATCTGGTATTTCCCTCACAGAATGGCACACGGGGCTGCTGAGATACTGGAAGAACTTTGAACAGTGGCAGAATTGCAAGAAAATATGGGCGCACTGAAACACTTGAATACAAGTATGTCAGAAATACTTGTGTGCTTCACAGCTGAAGCAAGCAGCATGCGCTTCATCCACAGGGCCAATTCTCAGCCACCATTTTGCTCAACTTTGGGTTAGGGTCCCCCTCTCTCCTCCTTCCTTTCACTCCACCCACAAGCCAGACATTTTGGAGAGAAAGAAGCCACTCGAAAGGATGGAGAAGACTGACAAAATCAGGTCAAACAGTTGACTGCCATAATCCATCCATGCCTTTATTTATATCCACTTCCCCCCCCCCCCCAAGAATGCGACTCAAAATGGCTTACAAAAGACAGAAAATTATAATAAAAACAATGGATTCCTTTTTAGCTTTCCTCCTCGGTGGGCTATCCTTTGAGGGCCCAAAGGGGAAGGGTTGATTCAAGGGGCTCCTGAACCAGGTTAGGTCTGTTAAGTTTGCCATTCTCCAAACAGCAATGTTGAGAAAAAGCCCCTTGGCTCAACACCAGAGTAATGTCTTTAAGAAGGGTGTCAGGGAGACATGTACCGCCACACACGTCAACGCTGT
Source organism: Phrynosoma blainvillii (assembly GCA_026167975.1). Lineage (NCBI taxonomy): Eukaryota > Metazoa > Chordata > Lepidosauria > Squamata > Phrynosomatidae > Phrynosoma > Phrynosoma blainvillii. Next base: position 23,303,864 of record JANUYF010000012.1, read on the forward strand.
CAGAACCCCAGAGAAAAATCCTCCTCCTCGAGGATTGATCCTCCCCATGTTGGGTGCTGCAGGTGTCTGCTCAGTCCCATATTTCTGAAAGGCAGCGAGGCTGTCAGATGCATCTGGGTTTTGCTGGATGTCCTCTTTGCGCTGCTCAATGGCATCTGGAAACAGCTTCCCAATGGCGTCCCTAAACCAAGAAGAGCTGCTTTTTCAAGATGTCTTTGGACTGATGGTCATTATTCAAGGCTAAATGGCCAGTTTCTATCTTCTCTGGGGAGAGGGGACAGGATCATGGGCTTTTCAGGAGTTTCTAAGCTACAGCTCCCAACACTAGCCTCACTTAGCTGGCTAATAGTTATGGGAATTGAAGTTCAACAACATCTAGAGGGCAGAAGTTGGCAAACTCTGGCCCATCTGAGCAGAGCGGTGAGAGGATCACCGGGGTTCAAACCCTCAATCATGAACTCACTAGGTGACCTTTGGCCAAGTATTCTGACATCCTACCTCATAGACTTGTTCTGAGGACAAAAAGAGAAACCCCAAATTACCCTGAACTCCTGAGAGGAAAACTGGCACAGAGCCAACCATTAGGATAAATCTTTCTCCTGATTTATCCCAGACTATCTACCACAAGCCTCTGAAACCAGCTGGCATAGCTTTGTACTGGGCTCTTAGCTTTCACTCTTGTTCCCATCAGTCCCAGCTAGCCTAGCCAATGGGAGCACTAGTTCAGCAGCACCTGAAGGACCCAGAGCTTTCAACCCTAAGCACAAGGAAGGAAGCCTGAACTGGTATGCCAAAATAGAGAGTGAAGTGCAACTGGGAGACCACAGTAAGGATCAAGAATGATCCAGGCAATGATGAACATGCCCGGAAGTACAATCCAACAACATTTGGAGGGCCACATGATTCCTTCCTGGTTTCAGAAAAAGAATGAGAGAGAGGAATGGGAATTTTAGGACTGGCAAAGAACAAGGGAGGAAGCCCCAAAACCAGTGCAAAGAGGTAAGCAAACTATATTTGCATAGAATAGCCCCCAATCACCTGAGGAGGATGTTGACCTTAGGGAATCCTTCCCACTTTTCCCGGCATTCTGGACACTCATTCTTCTTGGAAGCTGCCCACCACAAGGCCAGGCAATGTCTGCAGAAGCTGTGCCCACAGTTCAAGGTGGTGGGGTCGATGAGAATATCATAGCAGCAGTGGCAGGAAAATTCACTGACCGAGATCCGTCGGCTGACCCCAGTGGAGGAAGGAGCCGCCTGCCCATCCAGCCTCTCCGCTGGTGATGGTGCCCCAACCTCCATCTCCTTTACATACGTCAAGCGGCCAGAGGAAAATCACTCCCCGGTGGCCTTAAATCCTGCAGCACATTATGGTCTCTGAGAAAGGAGAAAAAGAGATCAGTGGGATTCTCTATGTAGGACAATTAAGGCAAGAGCAGAGGTCATGGCCAGGATCCAACAATCTATTTCTAGTGGATCTTCCTGCCTCTGTCAGATTTAGTGATCCCACCCCCACGGCAGCCCTCCCTGCTGGGCTGGGAATCCTCTGGAGCAAGCTTTGTAGATCACAAAAGGCTTAGCAGTAGGGAAAAATAGTCCCAGTTTTGCCAAACTGGATACCAAAATACACCACTGAATTCTGGCCTTTTCAGGAGCTATCCTGAAAGGGAGGCAGTCAGAATCAGTGTGCTGGAGTGGTTTGAGCATTTGATTATGACTTTGCATCTCCGCTCACTGTGGAAATCCACTCTGAACAAATCTTTCCAAGAATGCCCTGTGATAGGGTTGCCACTAAGTCTGAAAGGTACACAATAATAACAGAGTGGGCCTGGAAATTACATTAGGACATTTCCCAGGCAATAAGACATTAACAAGGGTTAGATTCTTTACTGACTTATAATTGTACGTTTAAAGAAAACTGAACAAGCAAAGTAGGTTAAAGAAAAGCCTTCAGAGAAATAAAAGCCAGCTGTCAAGAGCAAGGCAGTTTTAATCTAATTTATTCCTAATACACTCGTCCTGCCACATTTGCGGCTTTGACTGTTGCAGATTTGATTAATATGTTCCCTCTAGGAATCTCTAGGTCCTCCAGTGCAACTCCATGGTCAACTTTAACCAAAAGTTGCACTTAAGGACCTAGAGATTCCTAAAGAGAGCACTCCGCTAGGCATTTGTAATTCTTCCAGCGTAATTCTCTATGGCCAATGTCTGGCAGATGTTGACCACGGAGTTGCACTGGAGGACCTAGAGATTCCTAGAGAGGTGTTCTCTCAGGTAAAAACATAATGTTTTTGTTATTTGTGGTTCTTCCACATTCATGGGGGTCCTGTGCCTCTAACCCCAGCAAATGTGGAGGGACGAGTGTATATAAAACATTCCTACCAAGAACATAATGCAAAAAGATTTCATTTTCAAGATTACACAAAAAGCTTAATTGGACATAAACCATGTCTTGGGTGAATGGTCTGCTGTGACATTTGGTTTTTCAAGAGCATCCATGAAGCAGTCCAATTTAAACAGCTATTATTAGCATTAGTCTCTGCCAGTGCTGAACAACCAAGAAGCCTTTTCCCATCCAGGAATCCCATTTTATATACCTGAAGCTGAGGGACTCCGCATCTCACACATCTCTGGTCCTACCAAGGGAACTTTCATTGGCTCTTCTAGAAGAGGGAAATAGAAACAGAAAGAAAGCTGTTCCTAAAGTAAACCAAAAGCCAAAAAATAATACATTTTTAGATACATACTGCTTTTCATTTTAAAACAGAACAGTAAAAATGCATCCAAGAAAGGCTGCCTTTTGTATGTCTTCTTGGACACAGCGTCAATAATAATAATAAGAACAACAATGATGTTGATATTATTATTTTTAATTTTTTTAATATATATCCTGCCTTTCTCCCAATATAGGGACTCAAGAAGGCGATAATAATGATTATATTATAATAATAATAATAATAATAATAATAATAATAATAATAATAATAGCAACAACATTGTTTAGGCAGAATGTTTAAAACAGAGTCTTTAAGAACCAGCTGGGGATTTTGTACTGTTTTAAACTATAGTTTTTTAAGTGCTTTTATATTTCAGTTTCCATTTTACTCCTTTTAATGAATTTTAATAACACAACAGTTTAACTCTATTTTAACTTACACTTCTATATGTTTGGGATGTTGTTTAATTTGGGGATGGACCAGTTTGGGATGTTGTTTCATTTTAAAAATTTAAAATGTCTTACACAGTTTTATCTTTTTAAAATGTATTTCATTCTTTTAATAGCTATCTATTTTAACATTGTAATTATTTAATTCCTTTTCAATGCACCTCTTTTCTATGTTTTTAACTGTATTGTTCATTTAATATTGTGAAGCCGCTCTGAGCCCCAGTTTTGGGAAAAGAGCAGGATACAAATATAATAATAATATTATTAATAATAATAATAGTGTCCTTAATTGTGTTTTTTAAAAAACAAGCTTTGGGGGAGGGTAGAAAGCTAGATATCAATAACAATAATATTAATAATAATGGGCTGCAAGCATGATTTAAGAATTAACGATTAGGAAATAACTAGTTATTTAATAGTCATTTAACTATTAACTAGTTATTTAATAACTATTTAATAAAGTTATTTAATTTTTTTTTTAAATCAGTTTTGTAAAGAGACAGCCCAACTGCCAACAATAACATTGCTTCTTAATGCTTCTTCTTAATTATTAAAGACTTATTTCTGTTCAAGTTGCGAGTGACTGCGGAGAATAACTCCCAGAATCCCCCACGGGGCCCCGCTTCCTCCTTGAAGGGCCCAAAGGGCCACTCACCCGGACGACGACAGAGGAGACACCGCCTCGGTCCGTCACAGCTGAGCCCCGCCGGCACTCACTTCCGGTCGCGCATGCGCACTTCCGAGGGAGGCGGCGGCGAGGGGAGCGACTGCGCACGCGCAACGGCCCCGCCTGGGCCAGAAAGGAGCGGGGTCAATGCGAAAAGTGACGCGGGGAGTGACACTCCTCTGTGGGCGGGGTCTCTGGCGTCTCCGCGGGCGCCATTTTTGAAGCGGGTAGAGGCCAGGAAAGGCTCCAGTGGTCTTGGGAAGTGACCAAAACAATAACAACAACAGCCCTGTAGTGTCACCTCTTCGCCCTGTTTTCAGACAGACAGACAGACAAGAAGGCATGCTTCTCATCCATTTAGGGATCAGGAGGGATGTCTCAGCCCTGAGGCCCAGGGGGGCATCTCTCCAGGGGTCCAAGGTTCACGTTGGCCCAAGGACCAAGGCCTCCATTGGCCCAGGGAGGGGCCCTATTGTCTCAAGGGGCGCACATTGGCCTTGGGCTGGCCTTGGCCCAGGGGTCTTTTGGCCCAGGAAAGCATTGGCCTGGGGGCCAAGGGGAGCATCGTCTCAAGGGCGCATTGGCCTTAGGTTTACATTGACCCAGGGCCCAAGGGGTGCATTGCCACAGGGCTGTATGGGCCCCAAGGGACTCGGGGTGTGGGAGCCCGGAGGAGCAAGGATGCCTTGTTCCCAGGGGTGCGTGGGGCCACGGCAACAGGGGTGCATCAGTCCAGGGGTGCATTGTCACAGGAGCACATCGGCACATCGGCACAGGGGTGTATTGGCCACCCAGGGGTGCACTGGTCCAGAGATGCATCAGAGCAGGGTCCCAGGGTACATTGGCCCAGGGGGGCATTGGTCCAGGCATACATTGGCCCGTGGGTGCATCTACCCAGGGGCCAAGGCATGCATTGTCCCCAGGGTGCATTGGTCCAGAGATGCATCAGAGCAGGGTCCCAGGTGCATGGGCCCAGGGGCTCAGGAGAGCATTATCCCCAGGGCCCTGGGGGTGCATTGTTATAGAGGTCCAGGGGTGCATCAGCCCAGGAACTCAGGGATGCCTTGTTCCTAGGGGCGCATCTGCCCAGGAGTGCATTGGCCCAGGGACCTGGGGTGCATTGGTCCACGGGTGCATTGTCAAAGGTGAACCAACCCAGGTGTGCATTAGTCCCTATGGAGTAGCACTCTTAGAATAATTACAAGAGCTTAACAACAATAGTACTAGTAATAATAATAACAATAGGCAGTCAATTTATTGCTCCTTTTATCCTAATTTTTAGGTGCTTGGGCAAATGCCCAAACCCCATCCCACACTCCGCCTTTCCCTTCCCCTAAAGTGGGACATTTCCACAGCAAGATAGAGAGCTCTTGGCCTAAACTTGGCTTCTTGGGAATGCCAGAGAGAGGTCTGTGGATCTCATCTATTCTGAGAACAAACCAGGATCTCTTTTTAGCTTCGTGGTGGGAGGAAACCGGACCATTCGGGAGCAGAGGGGGAATTGGAGTAGCCTTAGCAGGAGCAGCAGTTACTATTTGCACCAACAACAGGGAGTTTGAGGGGAACTGCTGAGCCCAAGCCCAAGCTGCATCTTCTGAATTCAGAGCCTGAGAGAGTGTGACCTGGAAGATCTGTGCCAGCTCTTAGGATGGCAGGGAGTACCCAACAAAAGATGACTGTCCTCCTGATTTTGGCTGCACTTTGCCTCCAGGAAGTCCTCCTCCAGCCGGTTGTGGAGCAAAGAAAGCCATTTTTTGAAAGGTTTCGGCGACTGGAAGAGCAGGTAATGTTTGGTTATTCCCTTCAGGTGAGCCCAGGAGCCAGTCCACACTGGGCGGTGGTCCCTGAGATGACCACAAATAACCAGATGGACCTTGGGGATGGGAGTCTAAACATGAAATTAATTTATGTTTTGTATACACCTTAGATACCTAGCCTGAACATAAATTTATACACAGTATTCTTAATAATTTTGTGCATGAAACAAAGTTTGTGTTCACTGAACCGTCAGAAAGCCAAGGTGTCACTATCTCAGCCACACATGCAAACAATTTTGGAATATTTTTATGCAGACTACTGGGAGCTGCAGTCCAAGAACTTCTGGAGAGCTGCACAATTCCCACCTTTGTACCATAGGAAAGGAACCAAAATGAGAAAAATCTTTTGGAGAAGCTTTTGGAGAGCCGGTGTTCAGGGCCCCAAGGAAGGAGGGAGAAATAAAAACCAGATCCAAAAGGCATCCATTGGTACAGAGACAAAAATATTCCGGCATTCCTTCCATAGGCTTCTGCTGTTAGGCTACTGACAGCTGGAAGGAGCCAAGAGGGACTTAGCATCTAGCAGCTGGCATGAGTCTTGTCTGCAGATAGAGAAGTTCAGGGGCTGTAAGGAACTGAGCTGTCTCCTTCTGTCTGACATCTGGTTATATCAGACAGGGATAAATAAAGCCATGGGACCCTTTTGGGAAACAGCTGCCTTCTCCAGCCAGAAAGAGCCTCCATCTGCAGGTCCCAAATAAAAGCATAGGGAGCCTTTCTGACCTTTGCTGTCCCTCTCCTCCTCAGACAGGGCCAGCAACTGGGCTTAAATCCTCGCTTTTTTCAGCAGTTGATTTTTCTCTCTGCAAAGAAGAGCTGAGGTTGTTTGGGCCAAGAGTTTAGGACGTGAAAGTAATTCCCACCTGCATCCCCAGCTATCTTAACATTTCCAGTTTATTCCAGGAGCCCTGGGATAAATATGGAGACTTGGGGCTGCTCCAGAGGAGACCATCTGCTTGTGGCCGTCGTGCCTCCAATGCTCACTATTGTGCAGCCAGCAACATATAGGGGGGTTGCAGACTGCCAGAAATAGTGCAGATTGAGTCCACTTTTAGGGTTAGGGTTAGGGAATCATGGGAACTGTAGTTTATTCTGGCACCAGAGCTCTCTGACAGAGAAGGCTCAATGTCTCAGGAAAAAACCAATTCCCATGATTCCCTAGCACTAACCCTAACCCTTAAAGTGGACTCAATTTGCACTATTTCTGGCAGTCTGCAACCCCTCATAGTGGAAATAAGAGCTGTCGGTCTCAATGCTGCTCCAGTAGGCTGACTGTGACTCATGGAATCCTATTTCTCTTTAAGATTTAATGGGAGTATTTTGGTGTTGTGATATTTAACTCCTAGAAAACATCCCTGCCAAGGAGAGTTTAGCTTGCAGGCACCAACCCGGCAAAGGCAGATACAGTCAGCCCTCCGTATCCATGGATTCTGCATCCACAGATTCAACCATCCACGGCTTGAAAATATTTAAAAATAAAATCCAAAATGCAAAACTTGATTTTGCCATTTTACTACCCAGTGATATATAATGGGACTTGAGCATGCAAACTTTAGGAGCTATCCAAGGTGCCCAATCCTATCCACCTTGAATCCCATTTTGGGAGAAAGGCAGGATATAAATCCCATAAATAGATATCCCATTCCTTGGACAGCTTATTTAAAGTTTGGACTGAAACCCAGGATGGACGCATACCCACCGCTGACAGGGCAGCCAAAAACTGAAATAAAATAAAATGGACAGGAGGAGATTAACAGAATAGCACCCGTAGATTGAGAAGTAATGGCCAAAATGTTGTACCATCAGAAATATAAAATGTAGGCAACACATTAATCAGTGGTAACTGTACTGAACAAAGATTTCCAGTTACCCCTACAAATAAGGACACTTCGCTGGTCACAGCCTAAATATAGATGGATTTACTCATCTGCTCCAAGAAGTCTGGCGGGGAAGAGAAAGAAGATATCATCCTGCAGCCAAGCCTGAGTTTTCCAAATGCACTTTAGGGACTTTTATGCAAAAGGAAGAATCTTTGCACTGGAAGAATCTGAATTAAACAGGGGCTCTGGTGGTCCGTGCCACTGAAATAAATCTACCTGTCTACCACTTTTTATTTATTCTGTCACTGTCACTTCAAAAGGCCTGACCCACATTATCCTCAAAACAATGGCCCCACTGGTTGGGGTCGATACTGGGAGTTATAGTCCAGGAAATTTAACTTTCCCAAGCTCAGGGGCAGGAACTTGTTTTCAGCATCACATACAGCAAGATCCCAGAGTCTGATTATCCCAAAGTCTGGAAATTTCTCTCTCTCTCTCTCTCTCTTTTGACTACAATGATTCTGGGAGTTATAAAAGAGACATTTCCAGATTGTGCATTATCACAGTCCAAGGAAACAAGGCTGGGAGTTGTAGTTGATGATCACAATCCAAGGGAACAAGGCTGGGAGTCACAATCCAAAAAAGGTACATTTCCAAATTTTGTACTAGATAATCCAAAGGAACAAGGCTGGGGGATTTTGGGAGTTGTAAGCCAAAAAAAGGAATGGTTCCAAATTCTACATTACCACAATTGAAGGGAACAAGGAGGTCAGCATTTTCTAAGTCTAAGTTCTATGATTTCCTATCATTGTTCTAGGTTTATTTCTCGTACCCATAGTCCATCCTACTCTAGAATGGTTTCTTTGAATTTCCTAATTCTGTTTCTTTCCTGTCTTTTCTCTGACCCACAATTCTTCTCCAGTTCCGCCGGTTCCAGGAGATCACCCTCCTCCGTCTCCAGGAGATTGCCGGGAATTACAACATCTCCTACAACATCGACGCCAAATTTGACCAGCTCCTGAGCCGGCAGGACGCCCTGGAAGCGGTGGCCAACATCAGCCACGCTGCCACGGAAGAGGAGTTGCACCAACTCAAGGCCTGGGCAAAGAAGCTGCAGAGCAAAGCCAAAAAGCAGGACTCTGTGATCGCGGACCTGGAGGACTCCTTGCAGGGAAGAAGCCGAGAGGACGAAGCTGAGAAGGAGCAAGAGAAGGCTCTCCTGGCCAATCTGACCCACGAAGTGGCCACTCAGAAAGAGGAGGGCCAGGCCATGTGGAGCAAGCTGGAAAGCCTGCAGAAGGCTCTCGAAGGCCTCCAGGATGCCCTCAAGACCCAAGGGAGCAAGATGGACGAGCTAGAGCATCAGCTGAAGACGGGTCTTGCTAACAATGAGGTCCTTTTGCCCAGACCCCTGGCCGCAGCCCACCTCCTGAGCCATGACCGCCCCAAGAAGGGTCCTGAGGCAGCAGGCGGGCAGCAGCCCACCCTGAAAAAGCTGAGAGCCAAGCACCGGCAAAGGAAGAAGCTGCACCAGGAGAGCGTCCGCCTGGTGGCAGCTCAGTCGCAAAAGAAGGGTGGCTTCCTTCTAGGGAAGAAGGGCTCCATGCAGGAGACTCTGCCAGACCCAGGGATGCCCTCTCTGCCAGAACCACAGGCGCTCGTGCAACCAAGTTCGGCCGTGGAGAAAGGCCCCCGAGAGCAGGAGGAGGCAATAGTGACTCGAAAACCAGGGACAAGTAGGTATCTATGGGTCAGAACTCTGTCCTTGGTCTCTTTCACACTGGGCGGTTATAGTACTTTGATTCCACTTTATCTGCCATTGCTGCAGCCTATGAATCCCGGGATTTGTACAGTGGGCCCTTGGTATCTGCTGGGGTTTGGTTCCAGGACCCTTTGTGGATAACAGAATCCGTGGATGCTCAAGTCCTATTACATACAATGTGTTGTTGTTGTTATGATTATTATTACTACACTGAACCCGTGGTATCCATTGGGGTTTGGTTCCAGGACACACACCCCTTGGATATCAAAATCTGTGGATACTCATGTTCCATGAAATACAATGGTTAGTAAAATGGTATCTCATATAAAATGGCAAAATCAAGGTTCGCTTATTGGAATTTATATATATTTAAAATATTTTCAAAATGTGGATGATTGAATCTGTGGATATGGAGGGCTGACTGTAGTTTGATATGGAATTTCAGAGAGCCGGAGTGGCACAGTGGTCTGAGTGTTAGAGTCCGAGAGATCAGAATCTGAATTGCTGTTAAGCCATGGAAACCCAGTGGGTGACCTTGGGTGAGTCACACTCTCTCAGCCTCAGAGGATGGCAATGGCAAACCCCCTCTGAAGAAATCTTGCCAAGAAAACCCCATGATAGGTTCACCTTAGGATCATCATAAGTCGGAAACGACTTGAAGGCACACAACAACAACAAAACCACTCTCTGGCTAATAATTCTGTGTACCCCTCTAGAACTATAAATCCCAGGATCTGAGCTCTCTGGCTGAGAATTCTATGTACCCCCCCCAAAAAAAAACTATAAATCCCAGGATTTTGTAGGATGTATTCATGGTAGTTAAAGCAGAATCAAAGGGCTATAGCAATAGCGTAGGAGGGCCGTAAGAGGTTTTAGCTCACCTTGTGAGATTATTTCTCTCCTCTTCTCTCTTCCCTCCTTCCCAGTCTGCAACGTGGGCTCCATGCTGGTCTTCCCCAACGCTTCCACAGAGAACTTTGCCTCCTTTCAGCCGTCCTTCCTCGCTGGGCTGTTGGAACTGAGCCTCTGCAGTTGGGTGCGGACCCAAGCCGGATACCTGGGCACGATCCTGTCTTACGCCACCGAGGAGAACGACAACAAGCTGGTCCTCCACGGCCGAGACGCTGCCCCCCGCAACTCCATCCATTTTGTCATCGGCGACCCTGCTTTCCGGGAGCTGCCGGTGGGACGGATTTTGGATGGGAAGTGGCACCATCTCTGCATCCTCTGGTCCTCCATCCAGGGACGCTACTGGTTCTACGTGGACAGGAGGGTGGTCTCCATGGGTTCCCACTTCCGGAAGGGTTATGAGATCCCCCCAGGAGGGTCTCTTGTCTTGGGGCAGGAGCAAGACAGCCTCGGTGGTGGGTTCGAACCCTCCGAATCCTTCGTTGGGTCCCTGGCGGGCCTGGCCTTGTGGGATCGCGTCCTGGCACCTGGAGAGGTCTCTGGCATCGCAGTCGGAAATGGCCTGCCACGCGGCCCCCTCCTCACCCTGGCCAACGTCTCCGCGCTCCACGGATGGGCGAAGAAAGTGGACTGTGCGTGCCTTGAACACTGCCTGTAATTTCCCCACACCTGAAAATGGAACCCATGACCAGGCTCAAGGGGGGCTTTTTCTTCTGAAAGATCTCATGGCAATGACCCAGCTGAAGGAAGGACTCTGTGGCCATAATCCCCAAGGAAGCTCAGCTCCATGAAATGAGCTCTCTTGGTGGCAAAATACAGTAATAATAATAATACTAATAACAACAACAACAAAGACCTAACACACTGAGGGGTTTGGACCAAGTAGCAAACAGCAGAATGAGGAGAACTCACTTGCATTGCTAAACATTGTTCATTTCAGAGCATATATATACACACATACAGTGGGTCCTTAGTTTCTGCTGGGGTTTGGTTCCATTATATGAAGTCCTATTATGTACAATGAAATATTATTATTATTATTATTATTATTATTACTACTACATTGGGGCCTTGGTATCTTTTTGGGGTATTATTATTATTATTATTATTTTAGTGGGATCTTGGTATCCACTGGGGTTTGGTTCCAGGACTCTTGCTGTAGATACCAAAATCCATAGATGCTCACGTCCCATTCAATACACTGGCCTAGCAAAATGGTGCCCCTTATATAAAACAGCAAAATCATGGTTTGCTATTTGGATTTTGGACTTTTTAAAAAATATTTGCTTGAATCCATGGATAAAAATGTCTGTGGATAAAGAAGGGCAACAGTATCTATAAACTGGAGTCCAGTTCCCAGAATCCCCCAGCCAACCATACTCTCCAGGATTCTGGGAGATGGAGTGCAAACATATAATCCTGCCTCCAAGCTCTGCATGCACCATTTTGGGAGAGAGTGCTTTTGGTTCCAGGATCCTTATTTTGCAGCATTTGGGAGACATTGCTTTTTAAAAGTAACTCATTTCCTGTTACACAGTTGTTATAATGTTTGGGAAATAACCCATTGATGTTATGCCTTGCAACAAAGAGAAATTAACTTCTTACAGTAATTGCAGCCCTGTTTATTCTTTCCCTTTTTTGTTGTCTCTGTTTAAAATAACTGTTCTTAGGGTTTGTAAGGCAAAAGCATACAATGTGGACCTTTGCTGGAAACAACGCTTCCTGAAAGGGCCCCAAAATGCCCTTAGCTGAAAAAGTAAGCTTTGAAAGTAACTTGGCGGGGGGGGGGGGGGAAATGTGATTTTAATACTTCAATAAAGTAACTTTATTCCTAATTCATGACTTCATTATGCCCTTATTTTGTCCCGCATCAAGTGGGGTGAAGAGAGAAAGACCGGAGACCTCTTGATCTGGTTTGCTTTCCTGCTTTCCAGATGTCAGGAGGAAGACAAGGCTACGCCGATCCTTGAAGGTGGGCCACGTGGCTGGAAACAAAGCGGCCGGGACGGAAAGTCCAGCAGCCACCATGATGAGGATGATGGGGCATGAGATGGCAGGGATGGTGACTCTGAGTCATCCGTCTTCTCTGCTCCTGTATTGCATTTCTCAATATTGTTTTCTGCTGAATTCCGGATTTCCTGACTTATCCTTGCCTTTTTGCAGGCTTCCAGGAAGGCATCTCAAAGGCTGCTGGAGAGAAGAAACGATCGCAACTGAGGAGAGGGTCAGAAATAAGGACAAGAAATAAGAATATACTGCAGTGGGCCCTGGGTATTTGCTGGGGTTTGGTTCCAAAATGTGTGGATGCCCAAGTGCCATTAAATGCAATGGCTTAGCAAAATGGTGTCCCTTATAAAAAAAAAAAATGGCAAAATTCCAATGATTGTTGGAATTTATAGGGTTTTTTAATCACATTTTCAAGCTGTGGATGCAGAGGGGCCAGCTGTAGTATCCACACCCTGTTTTTGGGCCCTTTTGCACAACAGAATTGTTGAATAAGCCAAAGCAAACTACAGATCCCTTTGGGAGGTCCCTTCCAACTCTTATGATTCTAAATAAAAATCAAGTAGCATGGTGTAGGCCCGGGTTTAAGTGTTGGACTACGACTCTGGAGACCGGGGTTTGAATCCTAGTTGAGCCACGTAAAGCCACTGGGTGACCTTGGGCAAGTCACACTCTCTCAGCCTCCTCAGGGGTAGGCCATGGCACACACACACCCCTCCCATGCAAATCTGGCCAAGAAAGCCCCAGGATCGAGTCACCAGAAGACAGAAATGACTTGAGGGCACACAACACACACAAGTACGTAAAATGTACTTAAATACATGATATCTGCTGTTGACTGATCTCAGCCCATGGCAGTGACCCTCCTCCATCTGTCCTGGGGCCTTCCTCTCTTCCTTCCTTCCTTCCCTCCATCTTTATTGCCTTTCCCAAAGAGTCCTCCCTTCTCTTCTCTTCTCTTCTCTTCTCATGATGTCTCCAAAGTAGGACAGTCTTGTCACCTTGGCTTCTTCCAGGGAAGTTCCCACCTTGATCTGCTCTAGGACCCCCTTCTTTGTCATAGAGAGATAAGAGAGAGAGATAACACTCCCCAAAAGTGTGAAAGTGGAAGTGCGTAAAAGCCTATTTTAGAATAAAATAAAATGTAAAAAGCACCTTCCCAGCCATGAAAGAAGGAAGGAAGGAAGGAAGGAAGGTAGGGATGCGCCAAGAGCATGTTCTGCTGTGGTGGGAGGAGACTACAACTCCCATGATGCAGCGGGAGGGGAGGGGAGGGGAGGGGTCACGTGGCTGCTCCCCTCCCTCCCTCCCTCCAGCTGTGACCGGGTCACGTGAGGGCTGCCCCTGGTCCAGCTGCTGGGGAGCCTCCCTCCTTTTCTTTCCTTTCTTTCCTTCCAGGTGCGCCTTTCTCCAGGTGTGGCGATGGCCAACGTCTCCAAGAAGGTCTCCTGGTCCGGGAGGGATCGGGATCGGGATCGGGATCCGGGGATCGCAGGGATCCCGGGGGAGGCCACCCCGCTCCTCCTGAACGGCACCCCGGCCTCCTCCTCCTCCTCCTCCTCTTCCCCCCGAAGGCAGGTGAGCGCCAGGGGCAAGGGGCAGCCTACCTGGCGGCAGGTGGCCTCCCAAGGCTTCCTCCTCCTCCTCCTCCTCCTGAGCATGTGCAGAGTTCCTTTCCTTTCCCAAGCTCAAAGTGGGGTGGGGAAAGGCCCCCTCCGGCTTTTGGGCACCTGTGGAGGTCCGTCTGGCCTGAAGGGATTCGAGGACGTCCTCCTTTTCCAGCTGAGGGCAGCAGGGGCAGGATGCTCAAGCCCCATTATGTACAATGGAGTACTACTACTACTACTACTACTACTACTACTACTACAGTGGGCCCTTGGTATCCAGCACCAAAATCCATGGATGCTCAAGTCCCATTATATACAATGGGGTTGTTGTTGTTGTTGTTGTTGTTGTTCTGACAGTGGGCCCTTGGTATCTGCTGGACCTTGGTTCCAGGACCCTCCCCAAACCACCCAAATTTGGCACCAACTGTCCTGAATAATCCTCTGCCATTCCACTTTCCTAGCTGTGTTTAAAATGTCCTGGTTTCTCTCTCCTCCTCCTCCCGCTTTCCCCCTTTGCCTTCAGCTTTCTTCCATTGCTGCAGAGTTCAAAATGCAAAAGTACCGTAGTTTGCATTTAATTAATCTCAGCAATGGGGAGAGGGGAGGAAGGAGCAGCATCTTCCCTTCCCAGTAGCTTGGGGCAAAAGCAAACTGCTGCAGCCTTTCTCAGCTTGTTTGTTCTTCCTCATTCATAACTTTTGCTATTTTGAACACACTCTAATGTTGCTTGGCATATTTGTGAAATGTGGGACGGCACGGGCCCCTTTTTTGGGGAATGGCTGCTCAGTCGGTGCCAGTGCCAACCAGCGACTTCCACCCCACCATTTCTCTTTCTCTTTCTCTTCCCTGATCCTCTTGTGCAAGCTGGGACTTGCTGGCGCTTCGTTGCGTAACCCACACACTGCCATTGTGGCCTTTCCTTGGACCAGAGGAAGAGGAGGCCGCTGCCCACAATACAATTCGAATCCCTTGTGCATTTTCTCTCATTTTGCTCTCTGTGTCTGATCAAGCTTAACAACGCTTTAATGATGCACGCCTGGCCACTACTTTCCAGATGACCTGCAATAATTTAAAAATGGTATGAAGAGCCAGCATAGTAAGGATTTAAGTCTTGGTTTATGACTCTAGAGACCTGGGTTCGAATCCCCACTTGGCCATGGAAACCCACTCCGTCACACTCTCTCAGCCTCAGAAGAAGAGGATGGCAAACCTCCTCTGAACAAACCTTACCAAGAAAACCCCACGATAAATATAAAAACGTAAACGTGACAACAAATAGAAAGAAAAAGCATAACAACAACACAACAACAACAAAATAAACAACAGAAGGTAGCATTTTTGCAGTTTTGCTCACATGATTTTTATTCAATTTTTCTAAACATCTTGTATCTATATTCATCTTATAATATATTCGATTCACGATAGGGTTATAATATACTAGGCCCACGATAGAGTCACCGTAAGTCATAAACTAATTGAAGGCACAGAACAAACATGAAGAGGTAAAACCAAATCTAAACAATGGTGTGACACTGAGGCCCAAAGCTTAGAAACGTGGCTTTTGGGTTGCAGCCTCCAGTCTCACATTCTGCAGAATAAAACAAAAGAGTCAGTGAGCTGATCAAATAATAATAATAATAATAATAATAATAATAATAATATTCCAAAGAGCTGTTAAAGCATGAATAAAGGGCCGTGGCGATTGTCCTTCTTCCTCAGCTGACCGCCTCCTCCTCTTCTTCACGGCTGGGACGCCTGAGCAACGTGGATCTCAATGATGACCACGAACCGGTAAGTCCGAGAGATGCAGGGGTCTGGGGGAAGAGGTCAAGGGGGTGCCCCTCTGCCATGTGGCTGCCGGTCAGGGCCAGGGCCAGGGCCAGAGCTGGACACCACTTCTTGACTGTTTGTTCATTGGGGACCCTTGGCATCTGATGGAGTTTGGTCCCAGGACCCTCTTTGGGGCCTTGTTTTAACTGTGTTTTAACTCAGATGGTGAATCTCCTTGGGTTCCGTATTGGACCGATATTTATACCCAAAGCAAGGTATAAATAAAATAAACAAACGCTGTGTCTTGCAGGAAGCGGAGGCCGCCCGTCCTTTTCCCCATGAGATCCCCCACAGCGAGAAGCTCCTTTCTCTCAAGTATGAGGTGAGCCGGAAAAGGGTTTGGGGAGGGATGCTAGGAATCACAGAGCCTTAATCTTGGAAGGGACCCTAAGGGTCCTATAGTCCAGCCCTTGTCTGCCATGCAGCAAAACGCCACTGAAGCATTCCTGAAAGATGCCTATCCAACCTCTCCGTTTTCAAACAGCTCTTAGTCAAGAAGTTCTTCCTAACGTTAAGGTGGAATCTCTTGTCATTTGAATCCGTTGGCACGCGTTCTGATCCCCGGAGTAGCAGAAAACAGGGTCACTCTCTTGTCTCCTGCATGCCATGTTTGTGTGTCATATGCACAACTTGTGTATAAGCCGAAATCTCCGCAGCAGACCTTGTTCTGCAACGGTAGTGAAACCCTCTTGCTTCTTGCTCTGCAACGTGGAGGTCGTGCTTTGCTTGTCAAGAGTTGTGAAGCAACGTTCTTCACTTTACACAAGCAAAGTTGTGCCATGGATGGGGGGACGACAACAAACACACACACACACACACCCCGCAAGTCTCCCAGTAAAGGACTCCCTTTTTGTTTTCTCTCCATTCCCAGAGCCTGGACTATGACAACTGTGAGAACCAGCTGTTCCTGGAGGAAGAGAAGCGCATCAACCACACGGTCAGTCCCACGCCAGGAAGACCCCCGGCTCCGGCATTTCATTTGGTTGCATTAAGTCCCATTAAACGCAACAGTGTCCCTTATTGGAAATGGCAAAATCAAGGTCTCCTTTTTGGAATTCATATATTTAAATACATTTATATATTTTTCAATATTTTCACGCCGTGGATGGTTGACTCCATGGATACAGAAGGCCGACCGTCTTATTATTTCCCTGCCTTTTCCCCAGTTTGCCTTCACCTCATTAAAAATTCACAGCATGCAAAAATTGACTAGTAATTAAAGTTAAAAATAAATAATGACATTTTGGGGGCCTCTGATGCCAGTCCTCAGAGTCCTGGATTCTGAAATTGCCCCAAATCAGGCAGCTGATACTGAGTCCTGAAGCTTTGTGGAGCAGAACTGATAGATTTAACATGGAGATGAGAATAACTGACCCCTGAAGAGTTAAATTTGGGGTAAGCTGTTGGGGGCTCTCCAGCCAACGCTGGCTTGCCATTGTCCCGCCACGCAGGCCTTCCGGACGGTGGAGATCCGGCGCTGGGTCATCTGCGCCATGATCGGGATCCTGACCGGCCTCGTGGCTTGCTTCATCGACATCGTGGTGGAGTGCATCGCAGGGATGAAGTACAAAGTGGTCAAGGGCAGTATCCTTTGGGAGAGCCCCTCTTTTGCCCCCAGGCAGATGGGCTTTGGAGTCCCCATTAGCATGGTGGGCAAACATCAGCAGCTGCCTTTGGGGGACTAAACTGTTCTGTTCTGCTTCATGAAAGTGCTTAAAATCCTGGATCGTTTTGGTATTTCATGACATGTATGTGTGAGAGAGGTGGAGAGAGAATATTATTAAATGGCTTCTCAGTGTTTCAGATTGGATAGGAATTGAACTATATCATTTGAACTATATCATGTTCTAGCTATGCCCCAAGGCTTTAGTCTATTACCATACAGATCTGTTCTTTAGATATATATATATATATATATATATATATTTTTTTTTTTTTGAAGTGCCATAACTATCCATGGGAAACTGGATTACTGACTGAGGAATACGTCCAGGTGGAATTAGTTGTTCAGGGGTTAGAAAAACCCATGGAAACCCACTGGGTGACTTTGGGCAAGTCACACTCTCTCAGCCTCAGAGGGAGGCAAAGGCAAGTCCCTGCTGATCAAACCTTACCTGATAGGTTTGCCTTGGGGTTGCCATGAGTTGGTAACAACTTGAAGGCACTCAGCGACCGCCGCCACGTGTCCTCCTTGAACCCACGGCCAGATCTTTCCCTCCTTAACCTGCTTTCCTCCAGATATCGACAAATTCACAGAGACCGGCAATTTGTCCCTTGCGCTGCTGCTCTGGGCCACCTTGAATGCGAGTTTTGTGATGGTCGGTTCGGCTATTGTTGCTTTTATCGAGGTAGGATTCTGGTTAGGGGCTGCCTCCCATTTGTGGAGATGGACGCTCTCCCTTGAGACTCGGGGGGCTGAGTCCATTCCTTCTGTCTGTCTGTCTGTCTGTCTGTCTGTCTTTGCAGCCCGTGGCGGCCGGCAGCGGCATTCCTCAGATCAAGTGTTACCTCAACGGGGTCAAGATCCCCCACGTGGTCCGGCTGAAGGTAAGGGGCTCTGGCCGGCCGGCCGCAAGGGAAACTCTCCTGCTGGACCTGTCCTGGGTTTTTGCACCCTTTGCACCCCTAAGCCAGAAGCTTTTATTACGAGGTTTGCAGGCTTTGGCCCCACTTTGGAGGTTCCCCCCAACTCCTGCAAACCATGCCTCTGGGGAAGGAGACCAAGCCTAGGAAAGCTCATGCCACCAGCTTCTCCCTTTCCACCCGTTGCATCTGAGGAAGTAGGCTCAAGTCTACGAAAGCTCATGCTGCCTGCCACTTCTTTTGTACATTTAGTCTCAAAGGAGCTGCAAGATCCCTTTGCATGCTGATATTCCAGACTAATATGAACATGTCTCCGAAAAAGGGGAATGAGTTCTCTTCCGCCATTTCCCTTGGGATCTGTGTGTAGGTTTTCTTTGCACATGTTTGCAACAAGTTTCCCAGAGGTTAGGCACGGACTCCCCTGTCTTGCGTCAGGATGTTGAGTAACGGAGCGAACGGCGCCAAGGTTCGGCTTGGAATAAGGAACTAGAAAAGAAGCATTGTTTTTTATCCATCTGCTTCTTTTGCAGACGCTGGTGGTTAAAGTCTGTGGCGTGATTTTCTCTGTGGTCGGAGGCCTGGCGGTTGGAAAGGTAATGAAGACAAGGAAGGGGAATATATATATATATATATATATATATATATATATATATATTCTTGGTTATTTGGAAACTCATTCTGGAAAACACTTTCCACCTGGCAAATGTCCCCTGAGTGCTTAGATTACCTTGCACCCAACTTCCATCCCAGAATGAGTCCTTGTTTTGAACCAAATTAAGTTCAGCGGCTTTGGAAACAGGAAAGACGCTCTCAGTTACAAGGGGAGGCCATTTTGCTGTGACCAGAATCAGTGTGACAAAGATTTGTCCAGTGTGTGGCCCCATTGGATATGGGTTCGAATCGCAGCTCCACTCTGCATAACGCTGGTTCCGGCTTTTAAAAAGCAAGCGAGCGAAAGGAAATGCCTGCTGTGTAAAATGGGCACCTGGCAGAACTTGTATGACTTATTAACAGGATGGATAGATGGTTTTTATTTGTCTGTGGCATAACGTCTGTTGCAAAACATGATCGCAAAACAGTGCATCTCTAGTACAACAAGCTGTGTCCTGGTGACAACATTACAATTGCATTAGACACAGGATGGAAGAAAATGGTTAATATTTTTTTTTAAGAAAGGGCGCTGAGTAAAATATCAAATATCAAAGAATAATGACAGCTACAATGTCTGATCCCCTTTGCAATCCGCTTTTCAAGGAGTTGCACTGGATCTTGTGCAAAGGCCATCTGAAATGTGATGGATATTAGCAGGTTGTAGGGTTGCCATAAGTCGCAGATGGCTTGACAGCAGTAAACAACAACAACAACAACATCAACACCGAGGCTGTGTCCCTTGAGCCTCCCTGGATTGTGCTGAAGGCGGGCGGCCTCAACTGTGCCTTCCTGTGAATTGGGTCTATGGTTCCTCCTCAGTGCAATCCAGGGGAGCCCCATTGTGTCTGTGCAACCGGCTGCCTCCCATGTTCTCACTTCTGCTTCTCTTGGTCCCAGGAAGGCCCCATGATCCACTCCGGGGCGGTCATTGCAGCCGGCATCTCTCAAGGGCGGTCAACTTCCTTAAAGAGAGACTTCAAGGTGAGTCTTCTTTGCCCCAGGAAGGTCAACAATGGCAGGTGCTGCTGCTGCTGGGCTTTCCTTTGAGGGGCTTGGATCCTGCAAAGAGGGCAACCAACCGGAGCGGGGTCTCTGGAGGAAAGGGTGGGCAACCTCCTCACATCTGGGCGCTGCACCCATTTTGCACCGGATCACTGAGTCCTGCAACCACCCTCGTTCCTTTAGCCCCCCCCCCCAAAAAAAAGGTCTAAAAGCACCTGAAGGTCCCATACCCTCCAACGTTTGCGGTGGGGGGGAAACAGGACATGTGTGGCCAAGCAACATCAGAGTGTGGTCAAAATGGCAAAAGTTATTAATGAGGAAGAACAGACAAGCTAAGAGATGATGCAGCAGTTTGCTTTTGCCTGAGCAAACTGGGAAGGGCAAGATTTCTCCTCCTCCTTTCCTTTGCCCCCTGAGTGCAAACTATTTTTGCACTTCGAACTCCATTTGCAGCAATTGAAGTAAGCTGAGGACAAAAGTGGGAGGAGGAGAGAGAAACTGGGACATTTTAAAAGCAGCTGAGAAAGTGGGAGGGCAGAGGATTAATTGGGACTCTCCTTCCCAAACTGGAACAGTTGGAGAGTATTTGCTCCACAAATTGCCCAGCTCTGGTATAGAGGATTTTGGTGCTGGTGTGCATTATAGGTTTGTTTGCAAAGAGTTAATTGGTTCTCCATTTGCTTCCAGATCTTTGAGTATTTCCGGAGAGACACCGAGAAACGGGATTTTGTCTCAGCCGGAGCTGCCGCCGGCGTCTCAGCTGCTTTTGGGGCACCCGTGGGTAAAGTATTTTAGTTCTCCATCTCCAGACCAAGACCTCTGTGTTCAGAACTGCTTGCTGCAGTTTCGCTGCCCAGGGGATTCTGGGAGTTGCAATCCAGGAAAAGTCACTTCCCTAGGCTCTGGGATAGGGCTGGTTCTCACAAAATGGCTGCCTCTGAAAGGGTCCCATGGGATCTATAGGTATGGAAGGCCTACAAGGGAGCCCAGCCCATGGCAGGCAACGTACTTGGCTCCCTTGTGGTTGCAGCCGGTCCTGAATTCGGTTCTCGGCAGAATTGGGAGAGAACCTCTGCCAGCACAAAGGACCAAGGATGACTTGATAGCAGACCTTTCTATTTTCTGTGCTGGGGTTTGGAGGTTACCTGCCTTTTCCTGGCGTTGCTCACTCACCGGCATTATTTTGCTTTTTCCTTTGACAAGGCGGCGTTCTGTTCAGCTTGGAGGAAGGCGCCTCTTTTTGGAACCAGTTCCTGACATGGAGAATAGTGAGTGGGACCTCCAGATTTAGCTTAGTTTTGTTTTGTTTTTAATTTATTTGTTCATTACAACACACAAAATAAGACAACCTTGAATCACTTCTTATACACTTCTATACAACGCGGCATCACATCCGCAACATCCACCTAAAACTGAAATAAAACACACAGACAGACAAATCCCCCATCAAACAAATTCTTTGCAAAGATTCAAGATTCTCCATTTACCCATAATAAATTCTTTACCTTACCTTTCTCCTTACTTTGTCTATGACTCTTCACAATGCTAAATCGAATGTATCATATATTGCTGGCTTAGTTTTGATTTTAAGCAGTGGGAAGGCAGAGAAGAAGAAGAAACCTTTGGTAGACTTGCGGCATAAAACTTTCTTTCTTTCTTTCTCTCTCTCTTTCTTTCTCTCTTTCTGCTTTTCTCTCCTCTTCCTCCAGTTCTTTGCCTCCATGATCTCCACCTTCACCTTGAACTCCATTTTGAGCATCTACAAAGGGAACCCCTGGGACCTCTCCAGCCCTGGACTCATCAACTTCGGACAGTTCGATTCTGAGGTATATATATATATATATATATATATCCCAAATGCTGCAACTGATCCTCGTTTCTTGTCTAGTCCTGTAATTTATGCTACCTTTCTCCCAGTTAGTCTCGAAGATGCTATAAGATCCCTTTGTCTTGTTCTGGCTTTTAAAAGTTTTTCCAACTTTTCTTTTTTGTTGCAGAAAATGGGGTACACGATCCAGGAAATCCCGATTTTCATCTTCATGGGGATGGTGGGTAAGGACTCCCCCTTTTTAAAAGGTTTTCCATTTGCAAGTGCCGTGTGAATTCCTACCAGATGCCAGGATTGCAGCAACTGGGAACTTTTAAAGCCCAAGAGATGCCAGCAATGGAAGATGGGCATATTGCAACCCAGTTTCTCCTTTTTAAGAACTAGGCGCCAGACCGAGGATGTGGTGGGTGGCCGCCATTTCTGTCCAGAGGGGGTCCCTGCCTCGGACAAATAGCCCTGATGGCCATCAGGAGGTCCTCCCTCCCCTTGGATTGCAACCTCCTCTCTTGTCCTTTGAATCCAGATGTTTTCTTTCCTCTTGGATCTAGGTGGAGTCCTTGGAGCCATGTTCAATGCCTTGAACTACTGGTTGACCATGTTTCGGATCAGGTAGGGGAGCCTGGCAGAGCTCAGGTGTCTGGGTCACTTTGCAGGCCAAAGGTGCAAATGTTTGTGTCCGCACTTGGACGAATGCAACCGCAGTGGTCCTTAAACGTGTCCAGCTCCCCGTTGTTGTTGTTGTTGTTGTTGAGTGCCTTCAAGTCGTTTCTTACAGTGAACCTATCATGGGATTTTCTTGGCAAGTTTCTCAGGGGAGGTTTGCCATTTCCTTCCCCTGAGGCTGAGAGAGTGTGACTTGCCCAGGGTCTCCCAGTGGGTTTAGCAGCTGGGCAAGGAATCGAACTCTGGTCTCCAGAGTCGTAGTCCAACTTTCAAACAACTATGGCTCTCCCGGCTCCTCTACCCATATGTTTATTTATTTTTATCCAGTTTAATTTAATATAAGGTGCCTTTCCCTCAACACAGGACTCAAGACAGGTGGCAAAAAGTTAAAGCAAATAATAAAGTTAAATAATTCTGTTGAAAACACAAGTTGAAAAATAGTTTCAGAAAACATTTGGAAGCATGACTGTAAAAGATACAAACAAAACTCATCCTGTTAAAAAAAAAAACGCCTCAAAATTAGGAAGAAGAGCTCTAGCTGACCATGTTTCCTGAACCTGCAGCAAGAGGAAGCTGATGATATCTATGCTAGGAGAAATATCGTCTCAACTGGGTCTGATGACCTTGGTTTATTACACTTTTTCTGCTAGTGATAGCAGATGCACAAAACTGTGATACGCTGTATGTGATCTAAGGGGGGTTGCAGACTGCCAGAAATAGTGCAAATTGAGTCCACTTTTAGGGTTAGGATTAGTGCTAGGGGATCATGGGAATTGTTTTTTTTCCTGAGACATTGAGCCTTCTCTGTCAGAGAGCTCTGGTGCCACAATAAAATACAGTTCCCATGATTCCCTAGCACTAACCCTAACCCTAAAAGTGGACTCAATTTGCACTATTTCTGGCAGTCTGCAACCCCCCTAAGTGAGTTCCAGGATGCAACCTGAGACAGAAATCTGCAGGATCACTTTGGGCATCTCTAATATTTTGCTAAGTCTGGTTTGCTCTTGGACGCTTCGTCCTTTGGTCTTGTTCCTGGGGGTTGCAGAGGCGTTGGTGTTGGCATCGGTGCCGCGTTTGCTTTTGCAGAAAGGAGACAAATTGGGTCAGTTCTGCGGCCGCCCACCTTGGTCAGAAAGCTGCCAGATGTTTGGGGAAACAGAGTCACCGCTGGACGAGGTTGAATCTTCTGGGGAACAAATCTCCTTTTTAGGCCTCTTCCGTAGTGCCAAAGCGGGCCATTGGTGGCCCACCAAAGGCTAGTCTCTGCAATCTCTTCAGAACCATTGGTTTGCCTTTTTCTTCCAGCCAAGAATTCCCAGAGCATTAATTAATCTCTCTCCAAAATCCTCTGGGAAAGAAGTTATTTGGAATAAGCCATAAGCTTCCCCCCTCCCCGCCATTCCATGGTATAGTGGTGGGTTTATAAAAAGAAAAACCCAGTTTTCAGAATTATACAAGAGGACTTGTGGGTGATTTATTTGCTGCTGTTGTCGTTTGTGGCATTTTTGGCCCTCTCTGCAACCCTTGGAGGGTCCTGGGATGGGAAAATGGCCCCTCAGACCCTGTGTTTGCCCCAGAGGTAGAAGAAGTACGTTCTTGGGCAGGTAGATAGGTTGTATTTATGTTAATACAAAGGTATTAACATGAGTACAACATAATACAAAGGTAGGCTAAGGGCAATGGCAACTCTGGATGCCCAGACAGCTTCAGAGTCAGATATTTAGCTGAATCTCCAACTTGTTCATGGAGCTCACAGACCACCGAGGTTCACTGCATTCAAAGCATGGAGAAGCTACTTCCAGGGAGCTGTGAGTGGTTGCAAGACAGAGAGATTGGAAATTAAGAGCAGGGGTGTGTGTGCATGCTTCGTTTTGCAAATATAACTTGCTAGGCTGTTCCCCCTTCGGCTGAATGTTCTGCCTCAGTTTTCCCCAGTCTGCTTTGGTGCAAGGGCTGATCCCTGTGTTTCGCACCAGGTACATCCACCGGCCCTGCCTGCAGGTGATCGAGGCCATGCTGGTGGGGACTGTGACCGCAGCGGTGGCCTTTGTGATGATCTACACCTCCAGAGACTGCCAGCCCCAGCAAGGGAACAGCATGGCTTACTCCCTCCAGGTAAGAGGGGGCTTATGGGGTGGCCTGTGGGGTGCGGAGGATGCTTCCCAGGTGAAGACACCCATTGACTGGAGGTTTAGAAGGACTTTTCTGGTGGTGTGGGGCTGCCTGACCTGGGAACAAACTGCCCCAGAGTTTGTCACCTAGAACCATAGAGTTAGAGGAGACCTTTTTTGGTGAGTACCTTTTGGGTTCGGTCAGTCAACCAAGTACGAACCCACCTAACAGTTGCATTGTCTAGCCCGCATTTTGCTAACTTTTCTGCAAGAATATCATGAGGGACCTTGTCAAAGGCCTTCCTGAAATCAAGATACACTACATCCACAGCATTCCCTTTATCTACCAAGTTTGTAAACTTTGTTTATATCCCACTTTTTTCTCCAAGAGCAGGACGCAAGGCAGGCCACAGTAATGCAAGTAAAACAACATATAGCTGGCTTAAATGGACATTATAGTACGCTGCCCTGAGATGTTTGGGGATGTAGGGTGGGATAGAAATATCTTGAAAATAAATTTAGGTAATTGATGAATTAAATGTTGTGATGTGATGATTTCTCCTCTCCACCCCAAAACACCCCTCAGCTCTTCTGCCCTGATGGCGAATACAACGCGATGGCCGCCGCGTTCTTCAACACCCCCGAAAAGAGCGTCGTCCGCCTCTTCCATGACCCCCCAGGTCAGTTGTTCCTGCCTCTTGATATGAAGGATAGTGTAAAATTAAAAACCGTTGAACATCTCTCCATTTTGAAAGCAGAGGGCAAGAGTAAACCAGCACACTCAGAAAAGCTGCTTTGCTGTAAAACTGTGTTACCCAAACTCTGGTTGCATCTGCACTGCAGAATTAATGCAGTTTGACACTGCTTTAAATGCCATGGTGCAATGCAATTAAATTCTGGGGTTTGCAGTTTTGTGAAATATTCAGCCTTTCTCTTTCAGAGAGCTCTGGCACCATGACGAACTCCAAATCCCAGGATTCCATAGCATGGGGCCATGGCAGTTAAAGTGGTGTCAACCTGGATTAATTCTGCAAGTGCAGATGCAGCCCCTGCTTGGAATAGCATGGCTCTGTTTTCCTGCCACCCGTTTGTACTAAAAGCAGACACAGATCTCTTTCTTCGCTACCAAGCAAAGGAGAAAGGACTTTTCTCTGCCTTTTGCAAAAGGCCGCTTGTTGCATCCTTTATAATCGCCTCCCGCACTGAGCAAAGTGCCTCTTGCTCCAAATCTTTCCAGATCTTAACCTTTTTTGCAAGGGTTTATTTCCCCCCTTCTGTCCTTGGCTCCTCTTCTCTTAAAAGCTTTACCTGCTGTTCCTATTGCAAAGAAAAGGAATCTGCAAAGAAGAGGAATAGGGAATCTGATCCTCTTTCCTATATTCTCCCAGGGCCAGCCTGGAATGGGTTTCTCATCTGATGACTTAATAGCCTATGATATTTTAATGAAATTTGCTGTTCCCATGCTCAGAGCAAGTGAATTTTATCCAGGAGAGCATCATATCTGTGTTGTTGTGGTTTTTTTGGAGAGGAGATGTGATCTCTAAACAAGAGGAGCAGTATGGAAAGGGTCCTGGGATTTCGACCAGGTCTTGAGTTCAAATCCTTACATGGCCTTGGCACGCACTGAGTGGTCTTTCAGAAGGAGTGTGACCCCCTCCCCATTTGTAAGGAAGAGAAGAGGATTTTGGCTTTGGGGAGATAGGTCATCTCATAAGTCATGGATGTTTCGCCCACTTGCTTTTGGGATTCAAAAGGCAGCTGCTCTGGAAATGGTCCTAATCTTTTATAGTCTGGGAACAAGAAAAGTAGAAACACAGAGACCACAAAGACCCTTTCCTTTCTGTGTCTTGATTCCAGTTGCTGTATTGGACTTCTGGGAGGCTCTTGGATCAGGGCTTCTTTGCTCTTAAGAATTTTTATGGGCTGCTGTTTTTCCATTTAGCTAACCATGGGAGGCGAGGGAACCAAGCCTCTTCCAGAAATCTTTCCCATTTCCAACCTATTAATTAATTAAGGGACAAGTGTTCTGGTCCCAAAAATAAAAGATAATTCTTGCAATAAGGCACACCTGCCAATCCTATATGAGAGAAGCACTCTGGTTCCAAAAATAAAAAAATATTCCTTGCAATAAGGGACAAGCTTTCTGGTCCCCAAAATGAAAGATAACCCTTGCAATAAGGCAGTGGTCCCCAACCCCTGGTCCGCGGCCCGGTACTGGTCCGCAGAACAAATGGTACCGGGCCGCCCTGCTACTGCGTCTTCTGTGCAGCGTCGGCGGCGAGGAGCCAGCAGGGCCCCCAGTGGGCCGCGGAAAAATTATCAAACATTGACCGGTCCACGGCAATAAAAAGGTTGGGGACCACTGCAATAAGGGACACCTGCTAACCCTATAAGGGCCAAGTTTTCCTACTCTCTAGACTTGTTGACAAGATGGAGTAATAATAATAATAATAATTTATATCCCGCACCTCTGCAGCGCAGTCGAGGCAGCTTACAACAATAAAATACATACAAATAAATAAGTAAGATTAGCTTGGGGAAAGCAGGGGCTGCGGTGAGGCATGGCTGCCCAGGGGCTTTGTCCCCAAATCTGGGAGGGTCTGGGGAGTGATGCTCTTCTCTTCTCTTCTCTCCTATTGCCCCCTCTCTCTGTCCACCTCCAGGCACCTATGACCCCATGACCCTGGGCATGTTCACCTTGATGTATTTCTTCCTGGCCTGCTGGACGTACGGACTGACCGTCTCGGCCGGCGTCTTCATCCCCTCCT
This sequence comes from Phrynosoma blainvillii, assembly GCA_026167975.1. NCBI lineage: Eukaryota > Metazoa > Chordata > Lepidosauria > Squamata > Phrynosomatidae > Phrynosoma > Phrynosoma blainvillii. The sequence goes on from JANUYF010000012.1 coordinate 23,331,051, forward strand.
TGCTCATTGGGGCCGCCTGGGGCCGCCTCTTTGGCATCTCCCTCTCCTATGCCACAAACAGCTGGGTAAGGCAGCCATGCTTGTTTGGCATTTTGGGGAGATGGAGAGCTTGGGGCCCTTGGATTGATGAAAAGGGGTTTCCCATCGCTTGTGCAGAAAGGTCCTTTATCTCTGTGGGGTTTTGTTGGGGGGGTTCCCCCCTTTGCACAGCCCCTATGTCCTGCAGTTGTAACATCTCCTTCTTTTATGCTGGACTTTTCAGATTTGGGCCGATCCTGGGAAATATGCCCTGATGGGAGCCGCGGCACAGCTGGGTAAGTATGGAAATTTGGGGGGACAGGGGAGGCAGTGGCCTTTTGGAGGATGGAAAAGGAGTGGGAGGGGGGCTTTACCATTCAGAAAGAGGTGTCTCTATCAGCATCTTCATCAGCATCTCATCATCAGCATCATCTTCATATATTTCACCTTTTCCTCCTAACTAGGACTCAGGTTTGTGTGTGTGTGCCAAGTCGGTTGTTGACTTATGGCAACCCCATGAATTTCGTAGGGTTTTCTTAAGCAAGGAATCCTCAGAGGTGGTTTTGGTAGTTCTTTCCTCTAAAACAGAACCTACAGCTCCTGGGATTCGTTGGCTGCCTCCCATCCAAGTACCATCCACGGCTGACCCTGCTTAGCTTCCACAATCTCAATGGCTGTCTATTCTCTTCAGATTGCTCTTACTCAGAGAAAGTGATTCCCAGCATCTGTCTGGAATTTCCTTTCTTGTAGCTTGAACCCATTGCTTCAGGTTCTGCTCCTTGGAGCACCAGGAAACAGGGATAACAGAATCAAATACTTTATTGGGATCCCCAAATGCCATCTACTCTGACCCCGAGATCCTAGCTCTGCAAGAGAGAACAGAGCGGGATGAGAGGTACCAAGCCAGTTTTGTCTCCCGCCAGGTGGGATCGTGCGGATGACGCTGAGCCTGACAGTGATCATGATGGAGGCGACGGGGAACGTCACGTACGGATTCCCCATCATGCTGGTGCTGATGACGGCGAAGATCGTGGGTGATTATTTCGTTGAGGTAAGAAAAAAGTCTGGTCAGCCTCTGTTTGCTGCATTGAGCCTCTAATAACAACAACAACAACAACAATCATGATGATGATGATAATGTATATAATGGGACTTGAGCATCCATGGATTTTGGTATCCACAAGGGGTACTGGAACCAAATCCCAGCAGATGTCAAGGGACCACTGTAATAGTAGTAGTAGTAGTAATAATAATAATAATAATAATAATAATACTCCATTGTTTGTAATGGGACTTGAACATCCATGGATTTTGGAGCCCACAGGGGATCCTGGAACCACACCCCAGTGGATATGAAGGGTCCGCTGTAGTAATCGTTGTAGTAGTAGTAATGCCCCATTGTATATAATGGGAGTTGGGCATCCATGGATTTTGGCGTCCATGGGAGGATCCAGGACCCAACCCCAGCCAATACCAAGGGCCCGCTGTGCACCCATTTGCCAAAGCCATGTCCTGCATGGAGAATGGGGTTGGACTGGATGGCCCTTGTGGTCTCTTCCTACTCTATGATTCTATGTCAGAGTAAAAAAGTCTTTGCCCAGCGCTGTCCCAGCTCCCAGGAAGAGCGTCCTAAGGGGCGGCCACCAAGAGTTCCCTGCATTTTGGGCTGATCTGCTCCTTCTTCCCTCCGCGCCGCCAGGGCTTGTATGACATGCACATCCAGCTCCAGAGCGTCCCCTTCTTGCACTGGGAGGCTCCGGTCACCTCCCACTCCTTCACCGCCAGGTAAGCCGATGGGACCAGGTTTGGACCAAGGGCACCTCCGTCCCCTCCTGCCCCAGAGCAAAAGCAAACTGAGCTGTTTCTAGGTTTCAGAGGCACCCTTGATGGAACCAAAGGAAGCCCTTCCTTCAAGAATGGGAGTCTTGGAAAGCTTGGCTCCATCTCTGCTCCTTCCTAGTGATGGACTCTTTGGTTAACCGCTGTTGGGTGTTCAGCAGGTTTTGGCATCCTGTAGCCCTCCTAGCATTGTTGGACTGCAGCTCCTATCAGCCCCCAGCTAGCAATGAGGAGGAATTGCAATCCAATGACACCTGGAGGCTTGCACCCTTCCCATCCCCTTGTGCATAGAGCGTTTCTCCCAAAAACATTCAGAGCCAAAGCAGTGGGGCTGTCTACTGTCCTCTGGATGATGCCAGACTGTATCTCCCAGCATTCCTCACCTATAGCTGTACAGGAGAGAGGCTGCTGGGATTTGCAACCCATCCATCTCAGGAGGGCTGCATGGTTCCCAGCCATGGTTTAAAGAGTTAGGCAGGTTCCCTAGGGCCTGGAAAATCTAAATTTGGTTCCTGCTGGTTAGGTCTCAGATTTCCCCGTCCCCTTACATGCGGTGCATTAGTGTCCATTTCTCCTGTCCCTTTCCAGGGAAGTGATGAGCACACCTGTCACCTGCCTGCGGAGAATCGAGAAGGTGGGCACCATTGTGGACGTCCTGAGCGACACAACTTCGAACCACAATGGCTTCCCCGTGGTGGAGAACATCCCTGGGCACGACCAGGTGAGGAAGGGAGGACATTGTCTTTTGTGGGGAGGGAGGGGGATTTGGGGACCCTCTTGGCCGGTGCTGTCCAGCATGGTGACTGGCAGGTGCTTCTCTGTTGGGACAGAGGTGTGTTGTTGTTGTTGTTGTTGTGTGCCTTCAAATAGTTTCTAACCTATGGTGACCCCAGGACGAACCTGTCATGCAGGGGTTCTTGGCAAGATTTCTTCAGAGGAGAGTTATCGTTGCCTTCCTCTGGGGCTGAGAGAGTGTGACTTGCCCAAGGTCACCCAGTGGGCTTCCATGACTGAGTGGGGAGTCGAACCCTGGTCTCCTGGAGTTCCATCAGGGACTGATGCTGATCCAATGCTCACCACTTTGTCCAACAATACTGGAGCTCTCTGGCAGAAAATCCGAAGTGCCCCTCTCCAAACGCCAAACTACAAATCCCAGACACTAAACCTTCCTCTTTTTCCTTGCAGATGGCGGGTCTGCGGGGCCTGATCCTGCGCTCTCAGCTGATTGTGCTCCTGAAGCACAAGGTAAGGTTTTTCCAGGGACCCCAAAAGAGATGGGGGGGTCCTGGCATGCACCCCCTTTGTCCTTATCACTACCACCACACTCACTTCGTTATTCAATGATTATTTTATACATTTAGTATTATGAACTTTTATTGTAACATGGTCATCATTGTTCATAATAATACATGTATAAAATAACCATTGAATAGCAAAGTTAGGCATCTTCCCCAGCTTATGAAGGAAAACAGGGTGTTAAAATGTTAAAATTTAAGATAACGCAAAATGTAATTTTTCAGTAATTTCCCACACCTTTTGGACATCTTTTGCAAAAGTGTCATCTTTGCATAGAAACTTGCTTGGGTTTTTTGGTGCAAAACATCTCAGGGATGGGACGCTGCCCGTTTGTTTGCCCTGGTGATGCCCATTTGTCGGCCCCTGGACCCTCTTCTCCCTCCAGGTCTTTGTGGAGAGGGCCAACCTAAGCCTTGTCCAGCACCGGCTGAAGCTGAAGGACTTCCGAGACGCTTATCCCCGGTTCCCCCCCATCCAGTCCATCCACGTCTCCCAGGACGAGCGGGAGTGCATGATGGACCTGACCGAATTCATGAACCCCTCGCCTTACACCGTGCCACAGGTGCGAACGTCATACGGGGTGGGAGTAGGAAACGGCTGGCTAGAGCTTGGAGAAAGGGATTTCTTGGATTGCAACTCCCATAATCCCTCAGCACGATTGGGGCATCAGGATTGTGCCCCCAAAAAGCTGGGTAGAGAGAGATCTCCAAGTGACTAGCATCAGTCCAAATCTGGGATTGAACCCAGGGTTTGGGGGGCACTTGGGAGGGCAGGACACCCTTAAAGGGACAGGATGATGGTTTGGAGAGTGGCATCACCTGCTCAGTTCTCTTCTGACAGAAGGCGCATGGTTTGGGTTGCTGAAAAGAGGTGAAGTTTGGGTTGTGGGTAGGACAGTTAGTTTTGTTGTAGGAGGCATCTATGGGTGTACTCTCCAGTGCTCTTGGCCTTGGACCATGGCTTGAGCAATCTGGCTGTTTCCCAGTATTTCTGGATGGGACTGGCCAGTTTGGGCTCAGGATGTTGCCCCAGGTGGATTTCCTAGGCTGCCTTCTTTGCAAATATTTTCAATGAGGTGGGGAGGGTCTCCTTACCTGCCAAGGTGGGGGTTGTGTGAGTAATGGTGCCCATGCGTCCATCTGTCCATCCTTGCCTTGCAGGAGGCCTCCCTGCCCAGGGTCTTCAAGCTCTTCCGGGCGCTGGGTCTGCGGCACCTCGTGGTGGTCGACAAGCACAACCAGGTGAGTGAGTGAGTGAGTGAGTGAAGGGCAGGTAGGACCAGAACAATGGGAGCTGCAGTCCATTGATTTCTTACTTGCCTCTCCCCAAGGGTCGAGGGGGGGGACATCAATTAAAACACATTAATTAAAACATGCGACTGTTTAAAAAGGTCTTTTCAAATACACCTGTATCCCTGAGGGAGGGGGATTGTTCAAATTTTGGGGTGGGGGAAAACCCCCCTTTTCCTGTGGGTGAGATGGCTTTTTCAGGGAGAGTTGCTCTTTGCCTGTCAACCCTCAGAGCCACTGTTGGCCAGAGTTAAAAAGGCAAATAAAGCAGGTATCCCACATTCTTCTATGAGCAGGGATGGGGAGCATATGACCCTCCAGATGTGGTTGGACTGCAGCTCCCATTGTCCTCCACCATTGGCTATGACAGGGCAGATGGAAATTAGGAGTGGGTTGGACTAGACCACCGCTGGGGGTCCCTTCCAGCCCTGTGAGTCTATAAAACGGCAGTCTAGTCATTGCTCACCCTCGTAATTACCCTGGGAAGATGACAGGGAAAGCGTGAAGATAGACCCTTCCTCGCTTGGCCATATTGCCTTGCATTCAAAGGTACACTGCCTTGGAATCTGGAGGTTCATCCCGGCAAGCTTTCAAAGAAGGGGGAGAGGGAGTGTGTCTGTATTTATGAACCAGCGTGTGTCCATGGCTTCTCTTCCAGGTGGTGGGCCTGGTCACCAGGAAGGATCTGGCCAGGTACCGGCTGGGCAAGGAGGGCATCGAGGAGGTACCCCTGGCACAGACGTGACTTCGCCCTCCGCGTCCGGATCTCACCAGCCTCCCATCACAGCTTCCTTTTGGGAGAAGCACAGAAGAAGGAGCCGGCCCAGATGCCCAGATTTGGGGGCATCTCATCGGCCCCCTCCCAGCCTTTTCCTTGGTCTCTTTGGCTCATTTCTCTCCTCCCAGGAATGCTCTCATCCCTCCAGCCTTTCTGTTGCTTTCCTCCATCTTCTGCCCATCTGCACTGGATTTGGAGAAGGTTCTGCTGGAAACCCCTTTGAGGTCCTGAAGGGAGGAGAAGCAGCCGCCTCATAGACCCACCTCTGTTTCAAAGCTGGTCTTTTTTTTGGGGGGGGGGTCTTTTCTTTAGTCCCTATAAATAGGCTTTGCCCCCAACTCTTGGTCCATCTCTCACCAACCGTGCCTTCCAAGAGAGACCCCCATGAAGGAGACTCTTTTGAAAATTTGGTCCCGGGACAGTGAAGGCGTCAGGAACATCCCAGCGGGGAAATTTCTGGGAATGGCCTGGCACCTTCCCTGGTTGTGTGTGTTGTGTGAGTGGCATTGTTGTGGCTTCTTCGTCTGCATGCAGAGCAGAGGCGGAAAGAAACACCTCTTGAGACCTGTCTGACTCCCATCCGTATTTTGCAGCACTTGGAGAAGTTACAAGCTTTTTGAAAAAATATTCTGGGCCAGAATCCTTCACTTGGGAATTGCAGCCAAGAAAATTTACTTTCCAAAGCTCTGCGTCTTTTGCACCATTGGTTCTGCTGGGCACTTTTGGGGGGGGGGGCGCTCAAGTTTTGGGCCCTTGGCAAAGTCAGATCTCTCTGTTGCCCCAGTCCACCCTCCCCACACCTCCTGCCATCTTATCTGGACTCTCTCTCAGATGACTGGCACCAACCCCAAATGGAGTTGTAGGGAGCTTTTGCAGAGCACAACTCCTCTTGTGAAAGGCTTGCACACTTGTGCGTGTGTGAGTGTATCTTTTCCTCCTCGCACGCATCCCCTCTACTTCTCACCTTCCCTGGCTGCTCCCAGGAGGAGGACTTCCAGACAGGTGAGAAGTATCCCTCACACCTTAGCTTCTTGCATGGATTCCCTTTTGCCTCCCCAGGGTTTTATTGGGGGACCCCTGTGAGTTTTGCATGGCAACCTTGCAACCTGTTTGGACTTTAGCTTCTAGCATTCCTTACTGGAATATAGGGCTGGTGGGAGTTGCAGTCCAGCAACACCTGGAGGCTTCCAGGATCCACAATCAGGGGTTTAAAAACTCTCAAGATTCTCTCTCCTTTCCCAAACTGGCCTCCCAAAAAGCTGCCAGTGGTTTTCTGCAGGTCAATGGGCCTTTTATGTCTCTTTAAAAAGGATTGGGACCTCTTTAAAAGGAGGCTGAGGGAAGTGCACTGCAGGGCAAGCATAAGCAGGAGGGTTTCCCTTTGGCTTACAGGGTTGGCGTGAATGTTTGTGTTGGCGTGAATGGCGTTGGCAGCTGGCAGGCCGGCCGGCCGGCCGGCCGGCATCCCTGACCTCCAGCCTTTGGTCTGTGGTTTGGGACATGGGTTTTTTAAATGTCCCCCGTCACTCTCGGACACTTGCCTCTCCTTTTTTCTACGACATCGGTGGGTGCACCTGCGTGAGAATTATTTCCTTCCCTTTTTACGTCTTTGCTTAAATAAAAACCGAGCTATTTATACTTTTCCTGCTTGAATGTTGACATTTTAGGATGCAGAAAGAAGATCTTGCAATGCAGAAATACACAAGTGAAGCACTCCTGCAAGACGCCCATCTGACCTTTGTTTAAAGACCCCCCAAATCCCTTATAATCATCTCTTAGAGTAAGGGGACACCTGCCAGCCCTATAAGGGACAGTTAGATTTATTTGTATCCTGCTTCCCCCCCAAAATTGGAACGCAAAGTGGCTTACGGTCTAAAGGCACAGTACAATGAAAAACTTTCCGGTCCTCAATAAGGGCCATTCCTTCCAATACGGAAGGACACTGTGGCAGCTCCACTACGAAGGCAAACGCTCCTGCAGGTATCCTTGTTTCGTTACAAATCTAGACAGTGTGGTTCCGAAAGGATCCCGTTTGCCATCGGAGGAGACCTTGCATCCACTTCAGGGGTCTTCCCTGCACACAGAGAGGCTCTCTCCATTAGTTGAGTTGTGTCACAATGAGGCCATTGTAAAGCTGGTTGCTAAGGGACTTCAAGATCAGTGGCAAGGTTTTGCAGGAGAGCCTTCCCCGACCTGGCAAATGTGGGTTGCCCGTCGGCTACTGCGGCCATGGGGCAAGCCTAGCACCTTTTGCCCCGCGTCTTTGGGTCGGGGTGGGAAGCACCGCCATGCGGTACGCTTATGGGGCTCTGGTGCTGACCTCCCTGATATGGCCCAAGGACCCCAGCGGAGACCTGGGCCGCCAGACCCCCAGAGAAGGGTCTCTCCGGCCGTGCCGGGGGGAGAGCAAGTGGACCCAGTTCCACAACACCTTCGGCCTCTATCCGGGCCTCTGCTGGGTTTGCGAGAACCCTTGGGGAGTCCACCTGGCAGGGACCTTGGTGCTGCTTTTCTGGCTCTTGGTCGAAACCTGGGCATCGTCGTGCCTGGCCAGTTTGCGAGCGAAGCCACGAGAGACCGCCGCATCCTTGGTAAAACAACAGAACCTAAACGCATTCAGGGGTAGCTGTCTTGGCCATAGAGCAAACCCAATAAAACCCCAGATCCACCAAACGGGGATACCTTTATTGGGCCAACCAATAGACATACATGTCGCAAGCTTTTGAAGCTCCACCAGCTTCTTCATCATCAGGCAAGGCTGGTAAAAACCATACGGGCGGAAAACAAATTGAAAATGTTAGTCCTAGGCCTGCATTTTGCTGTTTTCGTTCTTAGTTCAGATGGTATGGAGGGGTTTCTCTTGCAGGCTTGCACCTCCTCCAGGAAACTTAACATCCATTTGCAACACGAAAAGACAGTTCTTTGCAATCCAGTATGTCTCAATGAGAGATTCTCCTTATGCTTTAAAACTATTTTGGTCACCAGGAATCTCATTGTCGGGCGGGCGTCCAGGTCTCAAGACAAGAAGACCCTTTTCTCCTGCCCCCAGGACACCCCTTCCCACCCCAATTTTTGCATATATTGGGTGGGGGTCTCCTGATGCTGCATCGGAGCACCTAGCATAGATAGTTTTGCAAATTCAGAGCAGAGCTTGGCAAACTTTATTTAGTTGTTCTTAAAAACAGAGCTTGCTAAGGAGTTCAAAACCAAGCTTGGAACAGTTTCTTCAGCTCAATGCAGAGCTTAGAAATCTTTTACAATGTTCAACCAGGGAAAAAGTTTTGGACTTGATGCTTCCTTCATCTGTCATGCTGAATGAATGAATGGAGGCATCCCTTGTTCTCACAGGTTTTGGTCCAGAAACCTCAGGACTTGGGATGCTCCTGAGGGGGCAAGTGGGGTAAACTGCTTCTAGAGAGGTTTCCTCTTCTTTCAAGAAATAAATATTTATTTTCCACAAACTTTTATTCACGTTTAAAGTGTATCCATGCTGCAGAACTATTTTATACCACTTTAACTGCTGCTATTCCATCCTATGGGGTCCTGGGACTTATAGTTTTATAAGATCTTCAGACTTCTCAGTGACAGATCTCCTCCATTGCTTCACTAAATGACAAATCCCAGGATTCTGTAGGATGCATTCATAGCAATTAAAGTGGTATCCAACTGCTATAGTTCTACATGTGGATATATACCAAAAGCTATAGAAAGAGGTGGGCAACTTTAGGGGGACATTTTTCTGCCCAGGAGGACCTGCACAGGTTGCATGGTGCCCAAAACCACCCCAAAGAAAGAGGGCAGATAACAAATTATTCAACACTATTGCACCATTACGGGTTTATTTCCATGGAAGGTTTGCAAGAAATGTGGCTGTGCAAAATGTCACCGGAAGACGCGGCCTTTGCATGCAGGAGGGGTGAATGGGGGGAACCCCACGAGAAACCCCTGAAGCTCCACCAGGCCCAAGGCATCACTATCTCAGCCCCAAACTCTGGTTCCTCCCAATGAGAACTCCCTCCAGTTTCCTGGATCTAGGGAAGGCGATGAATAACTGGGGAATCATGGAAACCCCAGGTTCGTTTCTCCCCTCTTTTTACTCCTCTGTTCCTCCTCCAATGCAGCCTGATCCACAGTCTGAAATGCAGAGAGACGTAGACTTCCAAATCCCGCAACCAAGAGGTACGTTGCTCTCAGCATCCTCTCATTTTTTCCTAGCTACCATTGTCAGATCTGTGCGCAGGTGTGAATCAGGAGGCCTTCCAGATAGCATTGAACTGCAGCTCCCAGTATTCCTTACCTCTGACTGCATTGCCTCTGGGTAATGGGATTTGCAGTCCAAAAACATCTGGAGGGACACAGCATTCCCACTCTGAGAGAATAATGATTCTGCCAGCCTTCTCTGGTGTGGGTTTATTTTTAAAAGACTCGATTCTTAAGCTATTTCTGGGTCCCACCTCACTCTGCGTTAACATTCCCCAAACAGTGTGCAATAGGGCACCTTCCACATTTCTGAGCCTATGTGGTGTGTGGATGATGGGAGCTGTAGTCCAATGCATACTGGAGGAAGTCAGCAGTTATAGGATGACAAGGCTGCAGGAATGACTTGTTTGTATAAGGCACTATTAGTACGTTTGCTTCTGAATAATCAGCATCTCTATAATTCTTGTGTTTTATTATTGATAACGCAAACTGTAAAGTGCCTTCTTCTAAAAAGAAAGACTCTGCTACAATATAAAAAGTTCAAAACAAGAAGAAAAACAACGTATTTGTAATACAAAATGCCCCCTTCTTGGGAAAAACCAACAAATCATTGGGATAATCTGTTGGCATAATGCTCATCTTTAAAAAGAAAAAGAGTCTGATCATATTGTATAAAATGACTTGGATTAGAACCCAAGATAAGACTTGTATTGAATACATATATATATGTGTGTATAATTTATATATATATATGTTCAAATTTGCCAAATGGTTGGTGTAAGTTTTTAATTGATTTGAAAATACTTTTTTGATCAGTATGTGAAACCGTGCCATCCTACTAACAGTCCATTTGATTGGTCAATTAAACCTATTAATAATTCTCCTAAATAAAAGCCATGGAGCCATTTCGTTTCTTTTTCCCCTGACAGGTTCTCTCTGCATCTGTGGAAGACGTCTATCTTCTGATTTGGAAAGGTAGGTGAAATCAAAGCTTGGCACATCCCAACTGTATTTTTAAACATTCCTATTCCTATTCCTTATCCGTCGTTCTTTTCCACATCGTCTTTCCTTTCGTACATCTCTCATGGGAACATGCAGCTTTCTTGAAGAAATCTTTTTAGCAATCTTTGGGATGCATAAGAAGGATACGCTGCTGCTTCAATGGAGGATGATGGAGTCTCTTTCTTTGGAGGTTTTTAAAGAGAGTCTGGATGTCCATTTGTCCCAGGGAGGACTTTGAGTGTGTATTCCTGCATGTCAGTAGGGGGTTAGACTGGATGGCCTGTGGGGGTCCCTTCCAATCTAAGGATTCTGTATCTTCCTGCATGGCAGAATGGGGTTGGACTGGATGGCCTCTTGGGGATCCCTTCCAACTCTATAATTATGTCTTCCTATATGGCCAAAGGGAGTTGGACTGGATTGCCCTTGGAGGTCTCTTCCAACTCTTGGATTCTATGATTGTGTCTTCATGCATGTCAGAAGGGGGTTGGACTGGATTGCACCTGGGGGTCCCTTTGAACTCTGCAATATTATGGTTGTGTCTTCTGGCATGGCAGAAGGGGGTTGGACTGGATGGCCCTTAGGGGTCCCTTCTAACTCTATTATTGTGTTTTCCTGCATGTCAGTAGGGAGTTGGACTGGACAGCCTTTGGTGACGGGGATGTCTCTTCCAACTCTTGGATTGTATGATTGTGTCTTCATGCATTTCATAAGGGGGTTGGACTGGATGACCCTTGGGGTCTCTTCCAACTATAGGATTCTACTTTTCCCATGTATGAATTATATTGCTTTCCCTTGTTTTCCACAGTTACCAGCCGCCTTGCGAGAGACAACAGGGACCTTCTTCGGTGATCTATCACATCACAGGAGCCAGGCCTCAAAATGAAGTCAGACCAGACTATGAGAGAAGCAGATCTCCTTCGATCTCTCGTGGCGCTCTGAGGACTCTCTCTCCGTCTCCGTCTCCGTCTTCCTCTTCTTCCTCCTCTTCCTCCTCTTCCTGCTGCTTAACCCGTTTGAAACATCTGGACTTCCCGTCTAGTTCTGGAAAATTCCCGACGACCATGGAGGATTCTTCATCAATGGCGTATGATTCCTCGGAGGAGTCGGAGAGCAAAGTCTCAGATCTCTGCTCTGAACCGGCCGATCCCAAGGTGCTTGAAATTAAGCACGAATTCTCATATATCTCATTGCAGCCAGAAAGACTCCCCAGAATGAGGGAAATGCCTGAATGCTCCCCAGAAGAAGAGAAATCCCAACCCGTGCCTTCATTCGCACAAATAAATTATACCCAGAGCTCGGCTTACGAGAAGGAAGGCGGCATTGTCTTGGTGGAGCGATCCTTTGAAATCCACATGGGAGAGATGCCTCCAGATGTGGGCAGACCTGACCCTCTGACCTCCATGTTTGCTGGCCAAGAGGAGAGCCAGGAGAAACCCAAAGCGTTGGCTTTGTTGGACCACATGGCCCATCCGCATGTCGGTGGGACTCTCAAGCTCCATAGCTTCCCCATCATCCCAAAGACCCCTCCTCAAACCGGTCATCTGGGACCGGATATGTCCATCCGCACCACTTCTGCTCTGGGGGATTTTGACCCGGACGCCTTTGTCCTGGACAAAATGGACGAGGAGATTCTGAATTTCCTTGAGTTTCACGTCAAAAAGAAAATGGTCCAGAGGCAATGTGGGGTGCCCACGGTCGTTGTCCGCTCCGTGCAACGCTTCCAATCTTTGGAAGACTTACGCCAAGTGGAATTTGAGAGAGAACATGTGAGACCGGTTAAAAGATTAATGAGAATGCCGCTCCGTGCCAAGAGTCCAGCCGGCCTTGATTTCCAGGCCAGAAATGCCATGGCCATCAGTGCCAAACCTTGGCAGAAATGCCCAGGAGCCAAGGAATATTATATCCTCCGTCCCGTCACACCAGAAGAAATGAAGAGTCTCGTTTCCGGCCCTGCCATGAAGAAACCAAGCGTCAAAATGGCGTTGTTTCAGGGAATGAGGGAGAAATACGTTTTGCTCTCAATGGAGCCGGACGAACTCAGGCGAATCGTCTTCCACATCACTGTGAAGATGCTAGAAATCAAGAGGGGAACTTTTCCTGAAGTGGTGGAGAGGTCCTTCCGGATCTTCAGCTCCCTTTCCGCCCGTCCTCTGCCCAAGACCATCCGTTGGGGCAACAAAGTGACCCGTCCGAAGCACGTCCTTCTGCCCTTCGTTCCCGGGGAGGCCCTTTGCCTCATCGACCTCAACATCCAACACAAATATCTGGTCCACGTATGGAGGCTCCCAACGCCCTACTCCAAGTCAGAGGAAGAGATGACCACCGCCGCTTCACAGCCGAGTGGACCTGAAGGCCACGTCTTCAAGGGCCACAAGCCCCGTGACCCCGGCATGCCCATCTTCATCTTGAAGATTCCCAAAGGGAAAGCATGGCCTCAGGCCCCGGAGTCACAGAAGTTGCCTGCTTTCCCTTCTCCCCAGTTGGCCATTGCTGGGAAACCGCCAGAGGGACGTCCGGAGAAATCGCCAGAGGAACACACTCAAAAGTTGGTCCGTTTTGTAGATATATTTTCAGCCCAGATGTTAGCCCATGAAGTTCCTCCAGAAAGCGCCATAATGCCCAGAGAGGCCGCTGCGGTTGGCACGCAGGAGTCCATTGAACCCGGGGAGCCAGGGGTCAAGAGAGCGGCCTCCTCCAAGGCTCTCCCGCTGGCCCTTTCCAAGGAAGGAGGAACGACCTCCGGAGAAGGAATGGAGGCCCAGAAAGGAGAAGATGTTGACGGGACGGAGGAAGGGGGCAAGAAGCCAAAGGAGGTCCCTGAGCCTTCCTCTGAGGGGGGTCCAGAGCCTTGTGGGGAAGGGGCTTCAAGCGAGGCCGGTCTCCCACCTCCGTCTGGGAAAGAGGCAGAAGAGGCTGAAAGGAGAGATGGGCCGCCGGCGGCCAAGGAGGTTCTCCTGCCTCCATCTGTGGATGCAACTGGCAAGGACCACGGGGAAAGGACTGGGGCAGGGGAAGCCCAGCAGCCCCCGAAAGAGACGGAGAGGAGAAGCTCCCTGCCTTCCTCCAAAGAGAAAGGTCTGGAAGGCGATGGGCCCAGGATCCACGGAGCCAGGGCTCCTCCGAAGCCACCGCAGAGACCGGCGTCCTGCAAGGCGGCTCTCTCGCTGGACAAAAGAGGAGGGACCGAGGCCCAGAAGGAGGCCGAGGCCGACGGGATGAGGCCCAGGACGAAGGAAGCCAGCAAGCGGCCAAAGGAGGCCTCCATCGTGGGGAAGGCCTCCATCTCCCTCAAGCTGGACGTGGCCAAAGAGAAGGTCAACCTGCACCTTCAGAAGAAGCTGGACGCCAAGCTGCGGCCGAAGCAGGCGGCCCATCTGAACCTCGACGTGGAGGTGGACAAGGCGGCCGGCGGGAGCAGGAGGGCCAAGAAGACCCCGCATCGGTCCCACCACCATCGCCACCACCATCACCATGACCCTCCTCCGGCCGCCCAGGCCCAGGCCCAGGCCCAGGCCCAGGCCCAGGCCAAGCCCAGCCGGCCCTTCTGCTACGTCTGCATGCCCCTGGACGAAACCGGCTCAGCGGTCAAGACCGTCTGCTGGGCCCTGCCCAAGCGGATCCTGGAAATGAACGGCAACCGGGTCCCTCGGGTGGCCCGCTTCGAAAGCAAGCCCACCGGCTGCAAGTGAGCAAAGTTCGGAGTCGTGCAAAAGGAGGTCGTATTTTAAAGAGAAGAAAACCCTTCTGCTACAATCCAGCAAGCAGGGAGGGGGGTCAGAAGTTAACACTATTAAATATGTGTGTATATATATATATATATATATAGCCCTGGAAGCAAAGCCTGTCTGCCTGGTCCTTTCCATTGCTACTCATGAGGGCTATTGCTCTCTGCAGACTTTGCAAAAACAGTTTTTGGACCACAACACCCAGAAGCCCCAGCCAGCAAGACCACTTGCTCTAATGCCCAGAAAAGTAACTTCTCCAAGCTCCATTCTTCTGTCTTGAAAGCAGGGCTTGGAAAGTTTGCTTTTGTGGATTGCAATTCCCAAAATCACCCCCACCAGCCAGAAAATAAAATATCCAAATTCTGCTTTAAAAAAAGTCTCATAGGAGTATACACTTAAATAGTCATAAATAGATATTCAAAAGTCAAATATATAACAAGAACAACCTGTGCTGTTTGTTTTACACTTTGTAAAACTTTCTCTCCACTGATATATATATATGTATATATCCACCTGGAAAGGAGAACCCAGGTGCGCGCATGCGTAGTTGAGCCTAGCGAAGCCGGCCGGGCAAGCGGGCATTCCCTGGCGCGCGTGCGCAGACGGGCCTCCCGCAGGCACGGAGGCGCCGAGGCTGAGGCAGTAAGGCGAGCCAGTGCGCAGGCGCGGGAGAGAGCCGGCCGGGAGCGGCGCCAGCCTAGAAGGGATCGAGGGCGGCCCTTTCAACGCAGGCGCGGTGGCCAAGTGGTAAGGCGTCGGTCTCGTAAACCGAAGATCACGGGTTCGAACCCCGTCCGTGCCTCGCTTTCGCGGAAAAACCACCGAAGCCCCTCCGCCGCTTCCGGGTCCCTTTCGCGGGGAGGAAGGGGAGGGGCTCATTTTTAGGGCCCTGCGGAGCCCCCCGCCTCCATTCTCACGTTCCAGCGAACACGCGTGTCAAGAGGGTTCTAGCCCTAATCCTCATAGGGAACCCTGCGTAATTCCCTCTCTTCCCTGCGTTGTCCTCAGAAGGAAGAGGGGCAGCAGCTTTTGCATTGGCGTTCTGCATTGAACCCTGATCAGTCCTTCCCTGGGCTGAGTCCACACTGGGGAAATAACCCGCTTTGGCACCGCTTTAACTGCCCTGGCTCAAGGCTATGGAATTCGGGGAACTGGAGTTGGTTGTGGGTCCCTCTGGGCCTCTGGGCCCCACCACAAACTCCAATTCCCAGAATTCCATAGCCTTGAGCCAGGAAGAGTTCAAATGTTCTGCAGCTGGGTTTTGGATATCACAATTTTTAAGGTCAAACTGCAACCTGTCAGTCCATCCAGAGTGTCCAGGAAGGGTCAAATGTCCTGCAGCTGGGTTTTGGGATACTGCCATTTCTAAGGTCCAAGTGCATGCTATAAATCCCTGACTATGTCCAGGAAGGGTCAAATGTCCTGCAAACTGCATCCTATAAATCCCACCCCGAGTGTCCAGGAAGGGTCAAATGTCCTGCAAACTGCATCCTATAAATCCCTTCCCGAGTGTCCAGGAAGGGTCAAATGTCCTGCAAACTGCATCCTATAAATCCCACCCCGAGTGTCCAGGAAGGGTCAAATGTCCTGCAACTGGACTTTGGAGATTCCCATTTCTAAGGTCCAAGTGCATCCTATAAATCCCACCCCGAGTGTCCAGGAAGGGTCAAATGTCCTGCAACTGGACTTTGGAGATTCCCATTTCCAAGGTCCAAGTGCATCCTATAAATCCCACCCCGAGTGTCCAGGAAGGGTCAAATGTCCTGCAACTGGACTTTGGAGATTCCCATTTCCAAGGTCCAAGTGCATCCTATAAATCCCACCCCGAGTGTCCAGGAAGGGTCAAATGTCCTGCAACTGGACTTTGGAGATTCCCATTTCCAAGGTCCAAGTGCATCCTATAAATCCCACCCCGAGTGTCCAGGAAGGGTCAAATGTCCTGCAACTGGACTTTGGAGATTCCCATTTCCAAGGTCCAAGTGCATCCTATAAATCCCACCCCGAGTGTCCAGGAAGGGTCAAATGTCCTGCAACTGGACTTTGGAGATTCCCATTTCCAAGGTCCAAGTGCATCCTATAAATCCCACCCCGAGTGTCCAGGAAGGGTCAAATGTCCTGCAACTGGACTTTGGAGAGTCCCATTTCTAAGGTCCAAGTGCATCCTATAAATCCCACCCCGAGTGTCCAGGAAGGGTCAAATGTCCTGCAACTGGACTTTGGAGATTCCCATTTCCAAGGTCCAAGTGCATCCTATAAATCCCACCCCGAGTGTCCAGGAAGGGTCAAATGTCCTGCAACTGGACTTTGGAGATTCCCATTTCCAAGGTCCAAGTGCATCCTATAAATCCCACCCCGAGTGTCCAGGAAGGGTCAAATGTCCTGCAACTGGACTTTGGAGATTCCCATTTCCAAGGTCCAAGTGCATCCTATAAATCCCACCCCGAGTGTCCAGGAAGGGTCAAATGTCCTGCAACTGGACTTTGGAGATTCCCATTTCCAAGGTCCAAGTGCATCCTATAAATCCCACCCCGAGTGTCCAGGAAGGGTCAAATGTCCTGCAACTGGACTTTGGAGAGTCCCATTTCTAAGGTCCAAGTGCATCCTATAAATCCCACCCCGAGTGTCCAGGAAGGGTCAAATGTCCTGCAACTGGACTTTGGAGAGTCCCATTTCTAAGGTCCCTTCCGAAAGGGCGCCTGCGATGTCCAAGCGCGGCCACCAGGGGGCGCCCAAGCACCGCCGCCGCCAGCGCCTGCTTTCATCCGTTCTACGCTCAAGTCAGGATCGGGCTCTTTGGAAGGAAAGTGTCCAGTAAGTAGTCGTGCAAAATGCAGCCGTGCAACGGTTGCACAATGGTGCACAATCAAGGCTGACAGTGTCATGCGGTGCTACAATCATGCTCACGCCAGGTCACGTGTAAAATAATAGTCTAATCAGGCCACAATGTAATAGAATATATAATTGCATCAAACGGATTGCAATAGTCTGATGCTCCACGAACGCTACAATAGTATATTTTATATTATTACACGACGGTATCATACAGTAATAGTAACACTAATGTAATGCTCCGATATACGATGCCAGTGTGGTCCCCAGTCTACTGTGGTGCAATGGCCTAATGGAGGAAGAGGAAGAGGAAGAGGAAGAGGAAGAGGAAGCTTCCTGGGGGGCTGCAGGCTGAGGAGGAGGAGGAGGACTTTGGCCTGGGTTGCTTTTTTTTGGGGGGGGTCTCCCCTTCTTCCTGGTCTGGATGAAGGCAGAGGCAGCAGCCTCGGGATCTCCATCGACACTCCAACTTCGGAGGAGGAGGAGGAGGAGGAAGAGTGGGGCCTCTTTTAAATATTGGTCTTTTATTAATAGCTATAATTGCCGACCCGCCTTTCTCATCCGCCTGAGCCACCCCCCAAAAAGGGGAGAGGGGCGGGGCAGGGGGCGGGGCCTGGGAGGGGCAGACCTCCCCCTCCCTCCCTCCCTCCCTCCCTCCCTCGTTGGAAGGGTCTCCTGGACGCGGGGTGAGTCGGGGGGGTGTGTCTCTTTCTGGGGGGCTCCTTTGGAGGGGAGGGGAGGGGCTGGGCTGGGCTGGGCTCCCTCTTCCTCCTCCTCCTCCTCCTCCTCCTCTCCACGTGTCTCCTTGCCTTCATTCCCACGTGTTCCTGCGGGGGAGGGAGGGCTCTTGGCCAGAAGGAGAAGGAACACCCTCCCCCCCAAAAAACCCCCATTCCCTTCTTTAGGCTTTGGGGTGCCCCCCCCAAAGAAAAGAGTGGGGCTGCCCTTCCTCAGGGCCTGGAGACCTCTTGGGAGGAATCTCAGGGGGAGAGCGCTGCCTTGAAAGTGGGCCTTCCTCATTTGCTAGCATTAGGATCCCACTTTTCACTCTCATGGTTTTGGGCCATGGCATCCTGGGTTTCTGCCATCTGGGGAGGAGTAGGCACAATGGTTTGAGTAACCTCCCTGAAGGCCAGGGTTCGAATCCCCACTCACCCACTGGGTAACCTTGGGCGAGTCACATTTTCTCAGCCTCGGCAGAAGGCCATGAGGAAATCTTGCCAGGAGACCCCTGGGATAGATTGACCTTAGGGCTCTCATGAGTCAGAAACGGCTTGAAGCCACAACAACAACAATTTAGGTTGCTTGACCAAAGGCCGCTTGTGCCTCTGGCCAAACCACAATCCCCGGGTGACTAGGGCAATGCAGCGGTGAAAGTCACAACGGGATCATGGGGCTTGTTGGCGCTTTCTATCTGATGCGTGCCCTCTCTGCAACTTGGGCGCTTACTTAATGCAACCATTTGCAACTGTGGTGCATGCTTAATGCAACCCAATGCAACTGTCATGGATACTTAATGCAACCCAATGCAACTTGGGTTCAGGCTCAATGCAGCTTTGGTGCATGCTTAATGCAGCCCAACGCAACTGGTGTGTGCTTAATGCAACCGAGTGCCACCTGGGTGTATCCTTAGTGCAACTCAGTGCGACTTGGCTGTGTGCTTGGTGCAACCGAGTGCCACTTGGGTGCATGCTTAATGCGACTCAGTGCTGCTTTAGCGCATGCTTAATGCGACCCTGGGACCATGGCCAGGACCGGAGGGGGAGGTCATGCCCAGGCCTCAACTTCTGGCCTTGGAAGGGTGGCCCTCCTGGCCTGGGAGTCGCAGTCCTTGTCGTCTCGTGATCCAGTTGGGATCACATGCTGGGCCAAAGTTCTCTCTCTCTCTCTCTCTTTCTCTCTCTCTTTCTTTCTTTCTTTCTTTCTGCCAGGGCTGTGGCTCCACATCGCTCTTCCTGCGCATGACCCATCGTCCCTCTCCTCCCAGGATGACAGGCGTGAGCGTGGCTCCCCTGCAAAGCCACTGGTGGCAAAGGCTCAAGCGCCACGAAAGAAAGAAAGAAAGAAAGGAAGGAAGAAAGGAAGAAAGAAAGAAAGAAAGAAAGGAAGGAAGGAAGGAAGGAAGGAAGGAAGGAAGGGGCCTGGCTGCTGCTGCTGTGCAAGACGCATCCTGCAAAGAGGAGGTGTGCGTGTTTGCACGCTTTGTGCGCGTGCGGAGATCCCTTGCGTCTGCGTCTCTGGGAAGGAAAGGGTCTTTTGTGAAAGTGGCAGCCGTGGTCCCAGAGTCGGGGTTTTGGGGGCGAGGTGTGCGTGCGTTGTCTGTCCCACTGGCCCACAAAGTCCCTCTTCTGGGACTCACCTGGATCTGCAAAGGAAAGGAAACCGTCCTCCATCCTGGCTCCAAGAAGGAGGACTCACTCTGGCCCTGGGCCTTGGCCAATAAAGCTCAGCTCTGAGGGTTTGGGTTTGGGTTTGGTGCTATTTTAATAGTCCTGCTGCAAAAATATAGAGTGCATATTGAGAAAAATAATATTTCCTAATGTGTGCATTGGCTTAGCAATAATAATAATAATAATAATAATAATAATGCCACAATATTGCCATAATATTGCCATAATAATATTACAGCGACAACAATACTACAATAATAATAATAATGCCTGTCTTTCTATGTTGCTGTTGCTGTTAACAACAAAAGCAACAATATAGAAAGGTGAATATCATCATCATCTTCATCATTTTATCCACTTTTGCTCCCACACTGCAGGATTAATGCAGTTTGACAACGCTTTAACTGCCATGGCTCAGTGCTATGGGATTTGTAGTTCACTGTGGCCCCAGACAGCTCTCTCTGACAAAGAAGGTTGAATATCTCACAAAACTACAAGTCCCAAAATTGCATAGCTTTGAACCATGGAAGTTAAAGTGGTGCCAAACTGCATTATTTCTGCAATGTAGATGCAGCCAGGGAACAGCAACAGGTTAAATAAGGGCAACGGGATTCTGTGTCCGGTCAGTGGAGGTTCAGGTGGATCCGCTCCAGGACTCAGTCCGAACTCCATGGGAGCAGTCCGAAGAGATGCTCCAGCCGCCCATCGCAGGGAAAACAAGGGACTTTTGGGGGCAGATGTGTTTCTCCTTCCATACCATAATGCCCCTAAAAATCCTTGTTGCTCTTGCAGTATTCGTCTGTTGCGGCTGGATTGTGTGTGTGTGTGTGTGTGTGTGTGTGTGTTGGTTGCAGGTGCCACTGAGCATGCACAGAGGGCTGTGTAGCAGAAATACTTAAAAACCCACTGAGCATGCCTCTGAGTGTTTAAAGTCAGGATTAAAGGCTGCTGAGAAGGAGCCCCAAAGGCAATACAATACATTTGGTGATATGAGCCTGAGCACTATCTCTGGATGGAAAAGAGTTGCCAAACTATAAATCCCAGCAATGGATTGGTGGGCTTTCCATTAGCAGCTGCTTTCGGAGGGCGCTTCTGCCAGATGTTGCAAAGCCCAACCAGGTGGGAAAAACTCACAGAGAGTTTGTCTGTCTCTGGCTATGGCAAGGCGTCTGCTTGCTTTTCCTCCCTCTTTTATGATCGCATTTCTTTCCTTCTTCAAGACTGACCCTGAAAAAGGAAGAAGGAAGGCGTTTTGCAAAAATCCAAGAGAGCAAAGTCGTTGCGTAAAGAGCCAGCCAGGAACCATAGACAGGAATGGCTGGCCCTTTGGCACACTCTCTCGCCTTCAATTAATCATTAACTCCAGAATTAAGTCATTAATGAAGTTAAGTTCATGGTGAAATTCCTATATACATATATATATATATATATATATATATATATAAGAATGCCCTGAACTGCATTATAGAAATTCTAGCTCAAGTCAATAGTTTTATTACTTTAAAAATAAAACAGTTAATTACGTTGCTCCTTTTCCCTTGGGAAATGTAGATTTTAACAAGTTAACTAGAGGCGGAAAGGCTTGTTGTTGTTATTATTCGTTCCCAGGTTGAAAAGCCATCAAGAGGAAGAATAGACCGGTGAGAATTTGGGCATTTTTCTCCCCATACATATTCAAATGTCCCAAAATGTGATGGAGGAAATTATCCTGTGTAGAGAAACACATGAAGGTTTTTCCTACAAAAAAAGCTGTTTCCTGCACACACAAAAAAACCTTTTCCCCCAATACACAAAACTGTTGTTCTTCCTGCATAAAAATACACGTTTTTTATATGTTTTCTTGTGCAGAATAATTCCTTCAGGACATTTGTATATGGTGGAAATATTGCAACGGAGGATTCATTTTCTCCCCAGAGAGGGAAAACTGGCATCATGATCCATCCCTGCATGTGAGGACAGACCCTCCAGCCGTGTCCCCATTTGGAAATATAATAATAATAATAATAATAATAATAATAATAATAATATGGCCACATGTGTCCCAGTTTCTGCAGAATCACCGACCAGACCAAGACGCACATGCCACAAACAGAGAGTGCACAAACAGACACACATACACACTTATCAGGCATCTCCAGCTCCTGTTTGTCAACTCCTGAACGCCCAAATATTTATCAGGTTGCTGCAGTCAAAGCGCAAAGGAGTGGCAAAGGCAGCAGCAAATGGTACTGCTAACTTGCAAACAGCTTTCCTGCTTGCTTTTAAGTGCATTTATTTTATTCTGGTAAAGGAAAAGGAATGTCCTGAGATGAAGAGGGAACCGTTTGATCCCCGCATAGCCTCCAATATTTCACAGGAGAAATGTGTGGCCAAACAACATGAGCGTGCCCCTCTTCCTTCTTTTTCTTCTTCTTCTTCCCCTGCAGTTTATCGCAAACTATTTTCGCACTTTGAACTCCATTTGCAGCAATGGAAGTAAGTTCCAGGAAAAGGGGGAAAGTGGGAGGTGGAGAGAGAAGCTGGAACATTTTAAAAGCAGCTGAGAAAATGAGAAGGCAGAGTATTAATTGTCACGGCCAAACTGAGCTTGAGGAGAATGCAAAAGTATTGGCATCATTCTGGGTGACTTTCTTTGGTGTTACAGGTCAGCCCAATTTTACTGTGAAGGCCGTGTGCAATCTCAAGTTCCTCTGGGAAATGGTTGCAAATGGGAAATGGTCCCAGAGTTGGAAGGGACCCCCAAAGGCCATGTACTCCAACTCCCTGCCATGCAGAGACACACAGCAAAAGCACTCCCAAGGGATGGCCATCCACCTGTGTTTAATGCCATGGTTTTTGCACATCTGAAATCCCTGGGGTTTCAACCCCGGGAGCCGAAGCATCACTACACCACTGTGAGTGAGTGTGTGTGTGTGTGTGTGTTAAACTTCCAAAATGTAAATATCCCCGTTACACACGTGGGCACCCTTCTCCTCCTGGAGCCATGCAATAATCACTTTTCCAGAAAATGCGCGGACACTCATAGCCTGATTTGTAAGAAAAAAAATTCTTTAATTTTCACTTTATGGAAATACATCTTTTTTTTTCTCCTCATTTTGGTTTCCATGATAGAAAAATGTTAAATATCAAACCAAATCAAAAGCAGATTTCCTTTTTTGCTGTTGTTGTTGTCATTTACATCTTTAAACTAAAGGAAGGCTGGTGAATGTTGCAGGTCTCTATTCTGTCTGTCTGTTTTATTAAATACAGAACTTACAGACAAAGGGAAAAGGTGCCCAGGAAAAGGAACACAGACCCCAACCCATGTACCCTTCCCCTCTCCCCCCCCCCAAAAAAAGTCTAGGTGAGGCTTAGGAAAACATCTCTCCCCCAACTCTACCCTCCAAAGACGTGGAGAACGGTTTTGGTTTGAAGTTCACCGACAGCCGCTGGCAAAGGGTCCCGGGTGGAGGATCTCAAGCGGTGTCCGGAGGAGCAAACATTGTGTGGAATTCTGGGAATGGCTCTGGCCCCTGCAAGGCCTCTCTCTGCGTTGGGAGGGAAGGAACCACAAAGCAAAACGGCCAGGAACCGGGCTCTCTGGGGTGTTTCTTTTTGTAAAATTTCACATGCCACAATAAAGGTGATGAAAGCCAGATAAGACTCCGCGCATCTTGCTTTTCCAATCCAAGGGAATTTTCAGGGAATCAACAAAAACGACGTGTTACGCACGCACAAACACAACACAAAAATGGGGTAGTGGGGTGATTGTTCAGGAGGCAGTTTAAACAATGAAACTGATTTCCAAAGTAAAGATCCTGCTTCGTAGCCGGCTCCATTCCCTGTCCACTTTCGTTAAAAAAAGTGAGGTTGGCGCATGGCACACCGTTGTCGCCAGATCTCTCGGACGCAGAGGCCATTCTTGGTGGGCACAGCTGGCGGCTACCACGTGTCCGGGACCTCAAAGAGCCGGGGAGGGGCGGCGGTCTTCAGGATGCCTGCGGAAGAATCACAACCAAGAAAGTGGAGAGGACTAACCCGCAAAATGGCCAAGATTAAACTTGCTGCTGTTGCGTGTCTTCAAGGTGACACAGAACTATGGTGACGCTATCCTGGGTTTTCTTGGACAGATTTACTCAGAGGTTTGCCAACACAGCTTTCCTCTGAGGCTGAGAGAGTGGGACTTGCCCACAGCCACCCAGTGGGTTTCCATGGATGAATGGGGATTTGGACTTGGATTCCCTAGAGTCCCTGACCTGCACTTATGCTGCTACACCACACTGGCTCTCTGAGGCAACCCTCTCCTAAGGTTTGCTTGGCAGGGTTTATTCCGAGAAGATGCACTATTGCCTTCCTCTGAGAAAGTGTGACCGGCTCAAGGTCATGCAGTGGATTTCTGTGGCAGAGCACAGATTCGAACCCTGGTCTCCCAGAGTCCTCGTCCAACACTCAAACCAGTGCTGCGCTCATCTGATTCTCCTGCTTGCTGGCCAAGCATCACTTTCCAGTGTCATTACACCAAGGACTATCCTGGGAGATCTAGTGCAAAAAAATACGTTCCCTAAGCTTGTGATTTTTGCAATCTGACTGGGCAGCAGGGTGGGAACCAGTTCCAGGAGCAGTGTTGTCTTTTCCCCTCCTGGCCTGCCAGACTATTGGGAAGAAAAATGGGCAACCACTGAGCCCCACCTGGCTCTTGCTCTCCGCACTTTCACTAGCAGCACCCACCTGCTGAGTTTGGCTCCCTTTTGGCTTTTTTGAACCTCTTGGCTTTCTTCTTCCCTTCTTCGGCGGAGTCTTCGTTGGAGTCAGGGGGGGCCTCTTCTTCTTCTTCCTCCTCCTCTTCCTCCTGACCTCTGCTGCCTTCCTCCTCCTCCTCCTCTTCCTCGTCCTCTTCCTCCCCATCATCGCAGCCGCTCTCCTCCTGGATGGGGCTCATACTTCTCTTCCCCACGGTGGTGGCTGCAGTGAAGCTGGAAGGAGAGGAAAGAAAAAGAAAAGAAAAAAAAGGGGGGGTTGAGGACACCCCAAAGTTAAGCTGCACACACATACACACAAAACACGGGCTTGCGGATTTTCAAATGCCCCGGCAATATTCTCAGGGCATCTTAATTAGAAATATGCTCATGCCAGTCCAAACAAAAAAGCATCCACACCTGGCACACTCCCAAAGGTAGGTTTTGGGGCACTGGACCACTCCATATTCTGTCAACCACCCTTATCAAAGTGCTGGCCATGATTGGGGTTTTTTAGCTGTACTCTGTTTTTAAATGGTCGCAAATCACCTTGAATA
Source organism: Phrynosoma blainvillii (assembly GCA_026167975.1). Taxonomy (NCBI): domain Eukaryota; kingdom Metazoa; phylum Chordata; class Lepidosauria; order Squamata; family Phrynosomatidae; genus Phrynosoma; species Phrynosoma blainvillii. The sequence continues at coordinate 23,355,689 of JANUYF010000012.1, forward strand.
AAATAAAATTTCATTCCCCACCCAAATAAAGTTAATTCCCTTCAAGGGAAGCTTCCAGGCGGGCAAACCACCTTTAAATAGGGTCTAAATGTGCCTTTCTGTTCATCCAGGCCATGCAATGATGCTGTTCTTCTTGTTGTTATTATTTTCTTATATCCTGCCTTTCTCCCAACATAGGATCTCAAGGAGGCTAACAGCAAATTCAGACCAATATAATTTAAAAACAGTTCAGCAATCTTAAAATATATAAACATAAAATTAAAAAAAAAAAAACAATTTAAAAAGTTAAAACAGTACCTTAAAACAGCCTGTTGCAAAAAGTCTTTTAATTGGTGTTGCATTTGAGCTTTTTATCATAATTATCATAACGGCCTTTTACAAACAGTTTTAAAGTAAAGTTTACAATATGGTTGTCTATTTACTGGCTTTTACCCTTTCGAACTGTAATTTCTTCTAACTCAAACTGTGAGCTGCCTGGGGTTCCATACTGGCAGAATAGCGGGTTGTAAATTAAATGAATGGGTTGTGCTGCCCCTTTCCTAAGGAAAGGCCTTCCCCCCCCCAACGAAAGTGTCCCCTTCCCTTTTTGGCATTTTTGGTGGTCCGCGTGGGGGGCTGCCCATCCTTCTGGGCCCACTGCAGCTGCCCCACTCCGCTGTCACACCCAGAGGTCTTGGCCCAGACCAGAAGGGTCCTCTGACCCCCATTCACCTGTTGGCGTTGTAAAACCGGCTCTGGAGCATGTACGGAGCGGCCTGCGTTTTCAAGCGCTTTCCCTCTCCCTCTTTCCAGCCGTCTTCCACCCATTTCCTCTTTGTCTGCCGCTTCTCCTCATGCTTCTTCTCCACATATTCGGCATAGGTCTGGATCCGGTAGCTTTCTGCGTATCTGCTGGTATTAACCGCTGCAGAGAAGGAACAACACAGCAAAGAAGACACCTCTCAGGGACAGCTATGGATTCCTGCATGGCAGGCAGGACAGGGGTTGGTTCAGATGGCGGCTGGGTTGCCTTCCCACTCTTATGGCTCTCATTTCATTTCATTTCATTTCATTTGTATGCTGCCTTTCTTTCAGAAAGGGATCCAAGGCAGCTCACAGGATTTTCTACCCCTGACCTACAAAAATGCTCACATCTCCCTCACCTGAAGCTTTATTTCCACATCCACCATTTCCTGTCCATAAAGATACAATATTATTTGGGGGGAGAAAGCAAACACTAGACTGGAATAACTGACAGGTTTTACCAATATTGTCTGTAGTTTTGGGTTGTTCCACATGGTGTGCCTTAATCCAGCTCCATAGTGAGATTTAATCACGGCTGTAAATAATTGTACATACAGTCTTCAGAGAACCCCTTCCACCCATCCAAAACCAGAGAGAAGCTGCAGGCCTTCTAAGCTTCCGAAGAAGAACATTTGCTGCCTGGCTGGCATCCATCTTCACCTGCCTGAATATGGATGAGGGGAGAGCACTTCGAAGAGCCATTGACTTCCAGCCATGTGCCATTAGGGAGGGCCCATGAGAGAGGAGACTTGGAGATCAACAAGCAAGGAGATGCCACAGCTCTTGCTCACAGCTCATGGGAATTGCCTGAAAGGGCGTTCCATGCGGGTAAGATTTATCCCGACAATAATCCTGAATAAGTTTTTAATAACAAATTCCAGGAGCTCCACAGCTTATAAAAAAGCTGAGTAGAAATAGACCAAAAGAGAGAGGGGAAGGGACAGCTCACCTTGGTCATTCCCCATTCCCTCATTAGTGCTTGTTTGAATTGCCCACAATGTTAATTTTTAAAGAAGTTGCTGCTTGTACATGATTTGGTTGGCCACCGTGGCACTCCTAAGGACAGGAAGGTGTCATCACATGGCATTAAAGAAGGATTATTCCCACTGGCCGATTACTTCTCTTCAATTTAGAATTGTTTCCCTGCTGATTATTAGCAGACTTCTTCTGTTCTGCAACTTGACCCAGAAGCAGCTCTTTGAAAGTGAAGCCATGGGAGTCAATCATCCTCTTCAGGGTCTTGTGTTAACCCCGCCAAAGGTCAAAGTCTTTGCCCTCCTGCTTTTCTCCTGCGTGGGGCTCAGCCCAAGACAAAGCTAGCACCAGATCTGGAACAGAGTCTGGGAGCAGCAATCCAGAGAAAAGAAACTTCTCCAAGCACCGTATAACAACGTATAGCCACACAGCTATAAAAGGCCCTGCTCAGACAACTCCATATTGGTTGCGTTTTCGTACAAGTACCCATGACTACCACATTGCCAATAATGAGGCAGCATTCTGTGCAACTTACCAATCTGTACTTGTTCAGGCTGGCTAAGGGACACAAAGGCGGAGGTATCGTCGATCCAGGAGACGTGGATGTTGCCTGGCGGGAAGAAAAGGAAAAGCACACAGACAGCCTTAAGGCTGGGCACTGCCAAGGCTGAAGAGAGTGCCAGGCAGAGGGCCAACAAGGGCAAAGAAAGGAGGTGATGGTGGAGGAAAGAGGGAGACCTAGCTGCTCTCCCTTACCCCAGAAATGGTGTGATCTGACTCCTCTAACTGGCACAGCAACCCCAAGTCACAATCCTGGGGGAGAGAAGCTCAAAACCAGAACTTGGAAAAGGAGCTTTTTATGGACAAATCCCTGAAGGGTTCTGAGAGCTGTAATCTATAAAAGCTGTTTTTCCAAGCTCTGAGGCATGTTGGTTCCTGTGACAGAGCTTCTCCTCTGCTGCTCCCTGCAGGTTAAACTCTAGAAGCACATTTCTGAACATTTGTGATGTTCCCATTAACCAGCCTTAAGGCAGTGGAACAACCTACAACAAGTATGGAACACAGGAAGGAGCACAGTCCCTCTACTTGCAGGTAGGTGTGCGTGTGTGTGTGTGTTTACAAGCTCTGCCCCCTGAATCTTATCCCGGGGTGGGCAAGTGTCGGAAGTTGGAGTCCTTTTCTCTTGTTGCTCACCTTGGGCTAACTTACCAAAAGCACTGAAAAGCTGGTAAAGGTCACTTGTCTTCCATTCTTTCGGGAACGTAATGTAAAGGACATGGTCACGTTTGGGCTGCACTGCAAAGTCCACAGGAAAAAAAGATCTCATCTATTCTATTTTTTGCCAGTCCTATTTTCACTTTTTGGTGCATGCACGTCTGTGCAAGAGCAGAGATGATTAGTCTTTCATTGCCTCATGTTAAATGCATCTCAAACAAGCCATGTTTACTAGGGGCAACATGGATACGACACCCAAAAGCTGGAACAACTCCTCTAAGGTGATTCTTAATATCGGGCTGAGCAATAGTAAGCAAAAGTAGTTCACACCAAGCACAATACTTTGAAACGGCAGCAAAAATGAAGAGGTCACTCACAGTCTGGCCCTTCCAAGTTGAGATATGGAATGTCCATCACCCTCATCAGAAATAATCTGAAGTGAAAGGAAGAGAATCACTTGCATGTTTGGGCCAACTGGCTCTCTTTAAAACAAAACAAAGAACAAAGAAAAAGAGAGAAAGAGGTGACTATGAAGTACTCATATGAAACACTACAGCTCCAGCAGTGACATGACTTGGGAATAAAACTGGTTGTGTCTAAGTATCCTTAACAGCAGCAGGATCAATCACCAGAAAGCATGTAGAAGAGCGAGCCCCATGTAAAAGCTCAAGAGGGCAAGGCCTAAGCAGTATCCAGGCTAAGTCCTCTTCCCACTCGGGGTACATAAGTGAGAGAAACTGAAAACCAAACCAGTAATTCAAAAACTGGATCACCCCACCACTACTGCAACCCCCACAGCCATCTGATGCCAAATCCCAATGAATGCTCCTTGAGTTAAAGATTTGATTAATTCCCATGGATTTCATCCCAGCATCTTTAAACCGAACAGCATGAAGGAATAACAGATAAAAGCCGAAGTGGATGTGCAGAGCTTCACCATCACTTACTGGCACATTTAAAAAGTAGTGACTTACTTGTTGAAAAAAGGTTCAATGAGCTTTGATCTTGCACAGACATGGTTTTTTGGAGGGCTGAGAAATGAACCTAGTAGCAGAAAACATTTTTTTTTAAATGTATGCTGGCAGTAACAAGGATGGAAGAATAAACGCACTGCATAAAACTGAGGGAATGACAAACATACCTAGATAGTTTGCCATAGAGATGAAGCATAGGCCAGTTATATAAGCGTCATAACCAGCCTCATGGAGTTGCTCAGAAGCGGTGTTGTAGCTTGGGAACCCTTCAGCAGATTCTGAGAAAATAAGAAACAATGCTTTTAAGGCTTCTTTTATTTAGTAAAAGAGCCTTTCAGTCAAGATTATCCTGACAGGAGAAACATTTTATCTACACAGGAGTGGGGAATTGAGCCTGAAGGGTGAGACAGGTGCTCACCCAAAGACCACTGTGCTTTTCCTTCTTCAAGATGAACAATTTTTTTTTAAAGTTCCACAATGTGTTCCTCTACCACATTTTGGTTCCATAGATTCATGAAGCTACACAGGAAACATTGCAGAAATCCTTCAAAAGGAAGACAGCTTGCAGAAGCCCCCGCCAATTAATACAACACTTTTGTATCTCAGAAATAATTGTGCAACACGCCTTGACTTCCTTACCAACTTTTGGGGGGTTGAAGGGTGACTCCTTCACACGCTTTTCCAGCTCTGCCAGAGAAGTGTTGTTGATAATGTCCTGAAAGCAGAAGACAATGTGAGCCTTCAAGAGTCCATTGCTCCAAGGAAACCCAATCCAGCAGAGCAAGTGTTTAGCTTTTATACATCCTGAGATTCAGTCTCTCTTTCATATTGGGGTCACTGGGTGTTTCCAGTTCCTTCTGTTTTGTCCCTGCCCCCACCCATTTTAAGAGGACCTGAAATCTACAGGAAACAGAAACAACAGAACAGTTTATGAAAAAGGTTTCACATCCCTCATGGGATTCATTGAGTACCAGCCATGCAAGGCCCAGCGGATTTCCAAGACCAAGCAGGGATTTGAACTCTGGTCTCCTGAGTTGCAGTCCAAAACTCAAGCCACTAGACAGCACTGTCTCTCTCTGTTCCAGGATACCCCAAAGTATCAATTCCTGTCTCCTCAGTCTTTCTGCTTGCTAGACCCCCAAAAGCCAGCCAGCATTCTGTGGCTCAGCCCGCACTGGTTGTTCTGGAAGACTGTGTTCCCCCTTGGGAATGGGCTACTCCTGAAAACTTGAGATGTTCCCCAGATATGTTTCTGCTCCGAATGGACAGGACCTTCCTGGCAACACAAGGACAAGGGGCTTGGAGGAAGAGAGTCACTGTAAGTGCATGAGATGACCTTTCCTTGGCTAATGTACCCAAGAGGTATCTTGATATTAATTCTGTTACAAAGACTCTTCCAGTTTAGGGATTTGCTTCCCATTGGTAATTTAACAGATGTCAAAAAGAAAAAGTAAGAAAAGCCACCAGCAATTGCAGGGGATTGCTTACCTTGAAGGGCTGAGTGGTTGCCATCAATTTAGTGTCCAGTAATCTACAAAAAATAAAACATTCACAGATATTTAGGCTTTAGTATCAAATGCAGGGGAGAGCTCGGCTGGGCACTGGTGGACTGTAGGGTCAACCCCGGGGGGCCACAGGTCACCTTCCTGTTTTCTGAACCTCTAAGCTCCAGCTCCACAATGGTTCCTAACAGATTGGTGCTCTCAGGAAACTCCCAAGAGATACTGTAAATCAGGGGGAGGAAAGATGACTCAGTGGGAGCCGAGGCCAATTTCCCCTCTCTGTCCCCTGCAGGCTCCTCCTTATCCAAACAGCACTCCCAAATACTATCTCTGACAAAACCCTTCCTATAACCCTTCCCCGCTGCCATTTTGAGAAAGTCTCTGATGAATATAGAATTATTTGGAAGTGCTGGGGGGGCCATGAAAGGCTTTCTGTGTGGGGCTGAGGGTGTTTTAGTATGTTTGGGAGACTTTCTGAGCAGTTTTCAAGGGCCTTTGAGGCACTGAGGGTGCTTCTGGCACTATAAAAGTGGGGTCCAGGGGCTGCACGCAGCTCACACTTTCCCCATAGCTCTGCTGTCAACAAGCTGAGTAAATCATGCTTATTTGCCAAGTCATGACAGATGCTCCACCAACTGTAAGCAGGAAACAAGTGGCTTACCTTGGAAAAACGCATGTTGTTAGTTCTTTGAATTCACTGAGATCCTGAAAAGTCAAAGCACCCAGATTACCGCCACCCAAGAGATAATATGGAGTACACAAAAAAGTTTAGGGCAAATCCCATGCTAGGGATAATTAGGGAAGAAAAACAAAACTGCCAACATCCCAAATACCCTTTATAAGGCAACCACATTTGGAATGCTGCACGCAGTGCTGGGTGCCACATACCAAGACACATGCACAGTAGAGTCAGTTAAAAGGGGGAACCAAACAACCCATTCCCTTGCAGGAATGGACTGAAATGCCTTGGGAGAGCGTGCTTAGCTGAAACTGTGGGAGCTGATGCCAAGGACAGCAGTCCTGGCTCCTAGATTATGGAAGCTACTGCCTTCCGCAAACCAATTCAGAAGACAGAATGCTGGACTAAATGAGAATCCCAGCTGGATTCTTCTTACTGGGTCCTCACGTCAGATTACAGAACAAACCTCAAGAGGCTTCTCCTCCACATGAGCACTGAGGGACCCCCTTTCCACCTCAGGATAATTGCTGTGGGTCTACCATTGCATACTAATCATCAGTCCCTTTGTCTCTAGGGACAGAAAGCCTGCCTGATCTCACAGGAAACACAACCCCTTTCTACACGAACCAGTCCATTTGCAAGGATGGCAAACATGGGTTTAAGTGAACCACACATGGCTGGTGGAACAGCAGCAGTGACTTACCTCAGGCAGTGGGCAGTAGAACTGGTGGATGGTGTGCATGACATCCAGTAGCATGTTGTGACCAACAACAAGTTTACTCTAAAGAGAAACCAGCAGGAAAAGCAGAGACATTAGGATGGCAGGGGTGCATCCAGCCAAACCTATAGTATACCCCACAGTGCCACTCACAAGACTTTTCAAGAAACAACATGGGGTTATTGTGTTCAATTAGACATCTCTGCTCTCATTCCACTGGCAGGCAATAATTTAGGCATGCCTTTGGCTCTTGACTCATTGCAGTAGAAGGGTCTTTCAATGGGGCTTTTTCTCTTTTTTCATTATGTTCTACACATGTGTTTCAAACTGCTGTCACTTTGTGGTTTTAATAGATTTTTCCATTTTTCAATTAAAGGTTTTCTAAATTTTGCACAGTAAGATTTTAGCTGCACTTTACTTCCATTTGTTGTCAGCTGTCTTGGGTCTTAAACCAGGAAAAATGTGTGCGATGGAGAGAAAATCCTCCTCCAAAAATTGTAAGACAGGGCTGTGTAGGGAAATACGGGCTTTCAGATGGTCTGGCCATCTGACCTGGCATTTCATTCCAGATGTACAGTTTTGTGGATTGTCCCATCAGCCATGTGTTTCCTGGAACAATCCCATCTGCCTCACATGCAATGAACTCCCACCCAGCATTTTGCCTGAAGCACTCACTCACATCCCAAAAGGCAAGAGAGAGACTTACAGAATTGGCAATAGCATGAATAACTCGGGAGAACCCCACTGCATCCTTCAGCTCCTCCTGCAAAAGAAACGTTCCATTTGAGCAAAAAATGCTTCTGACCAGATCACAATCCAAAGAACAACAGGACTGATTCTGGGCATCCCAAGGTGATTTAGGCCTTGCAATTCTCCAGCAGTGCCCCCACCTTCCCAGGGCCCAAGGGCACTTGGTAAATCCCTTTTGTAAGAAAGTGGAGCTGCAGCCACAGACCTGCTCTTTTGCTTGCTTCTGCTGCTCTCGCCTTTTGCGTTCCTCTTCATCCACTTTGCTAACGATTATGTATCGCTCCTTCTAAGGAACAAAAAGATGCGTTACTGTTATGAATTAAGCAGGATGGAGAGCTGTGTAAGGCTACAGGGCTACCTCTATCAAACTCTCTGGTGGAAACAACCAGAAAACTTTGCATCAAGTGGAATTTTTAGACTGACACTTTTGTGTTTGAGTTAATTCTTGAATAACAACAAGAACCCCATGCATTGTCTCTCCATAGGAAATGTGCAAATTAACACCCAGATCATATTGTGTATCAGTGTTTTTAAAACGCTACTTTTTGGACTACAACTCCCAGCATTATACACTAGCTGGGGGATTCTGGGAGTCGTCGTCCAAAAATTGAACTTTCCCAAGTTCTGAAGTACCAAGACAAAACAAAAAATTACATTAAGACTTCATTTTGGACTCCTTAACACATTGTTTTCTATCTCTGACCCTAGGCTGAGAAACTGATTAATTTGCGAGGTCGGAGCTCTAGATCTGCTTTTGGGGCTGAGTGACTCCTGAATCAGAGATATCTGAATAACTACCATTCTGTGGTGGCTTCTGTGTTTTTCAGCTCTGTGATGCTATTATTTTTATTGGTCTGAATGCTAAGCTGCCCGGTTTGGGAAATCAGCACATAAACACATTTTCTTTTTCTTCAGCAGTGAAACTGTGAATGAAGTTTGAGTGAAGTGTGGTAGGCCACCAAAGGGGACCCTTGCAGACCTTCGGGGGGGCCAGGACAGGAGGGGGGTCTCCAGAGCCCAGCCATCGCACAACCCCATGCCAGCAGGGTCCCTGTATCTCACAACACCAGGTTGTCTGTCAAATGGAAAGCCTTCAAAAGACACAACCACCCTACCTTCTCTGTTTCCAGAGTTTCCACATGGATGCCTTTTGGATACCTAAAACCAAGTGGGGAAAACAAGCATTGATCAGCTAATTGTAATAACATACTTCAAGGTTTGGTTTTGTATAAGTTCACAAAATTATGAGAACTGGACATTCCCAACTCCTGCTGGGAAGTGAGAAGTTCCTAGAGGACTATGGGATGGGCTGGCTGCAGCGTTTCCTCTCTGCCCCCCATATCCTGCATGCAAACAGGGTGCAGACATAAAGCAAGCAAGGCTGTATCTCACTTTCAAAGTGACAGCAAATAACCTTTGTCTCTTTTTTCTTACACACATGGGAAAACATCCAGTGAGAAGGATGTCAATACAGCCAGTTGACTCAAGGCTGAAAGCCCAGTGTGAGGATAAAATTTTAAGGCACATTCAGACATTCACACACATCTCTTGATCTTGCCACAAGATAATGACCAAAACCAGTATTGTTCTAATCCCTCTCTCTCTACAGAACATGATACTTACTTCCATCTTAACGTCTGGTAGATTAGTTTCCTCTGAAATCTGAAGTGAGAAAGAGAAAGTTATTCAAGCGTCCAGCAAAAGGACAATTTGTAATTTGACTGTTGCCTACTTTCGCATGCTATGATGTCTGCTCCCAACCCCTGCTGGTGTTTTCAGGTGAACTGACCCAGTGCATGGCTCTAGTTCCAAATTTGTGCTTTCTTCATTCTGCAAGAGAGTGTCTACTCTTTCTCTGGAAAAGAGAGAGAGAGAGAGAAAGAGGAAAAATGGCAGGCAGAATATCAGCTTTTTTTTTCTCTCTTGTTCAAAGCAGGCTCTGTAAAGCATGGCCTGGTGTGTGGGAGAACAATCCTTGCAATGCCAATGATCAGCAACTGAATCCAGATTTTTTTACCAGGTACAGAAATGGAGATATAATAGATGGAGCCATGGCAGACAACATACAGGAGGCCTTAAGTCCCAGATTTGGGTAAAAAGCACAGATCTCTAGAGTTGGAAGGGACTACAAGAGCCATGTAGTCGAATCCCCTGCCACACAGAAATCCAGCACTGGCTGAGGAATTCTGGAAGCTGAAGTGCAGCTGAGCTCTGACTCTGTAAGCATTCCTTCTCCACTTACACCACTTTGTCAATGAACTTCTTCTGGTCCTCCGGTATTGTCACAGGACATGTGGTGGCGTTGGGAGAGACGTAGGACAAGCTGCTGACTCTGTTGGCCTGAGAACGTTTCTCGTCATACTGCTCCCGCAGCTGTCGCTCCTCTTCTTGATTTAAATAAGGGATTCCTTGAAGAGAGAAGGAAAGCTTTGAGGCCTAGGTTGGCAGTGATAAAGAAAAAAATCTATGTCATAATTTCAGACCTGATAGTGGTATCAGTTTAGGGACATGGTTGTAATCAGCCTTTCCCCAACCTTGTGATCTCCAAACATATGGGACTACTAACTCCCAGCATGCCCAATGGCTGGGTATTATGGGAAGTGCAGTCCCACACATCCAGAAGCCCCAGGGTGGGAACTCCTGTATAGAAGAAGTCTGAAGATATTATCCTGTTTCTGCAAGAACTATGCACTGAGGAGGAGGTGAAAGAGGTGGAAATATCGGGCTCATCACAGTAGCTGTTATGAGACACTGAAAAACAAAAACTTACCATTGCGAAAAACTTTATTAAAATCAAATCCCTGGTTTGCTAAAAAGTCTATACTTGAACTCTGGAAGGAAACAAAAAAAAACAAACACCTTTATTCATATTTCTTCATTTCAGTTATAATACCTTTTTCTCAAAGCAGCTTTTTTTTTTAATGGATAACAATAAAAACATAGGTTTTTGTGGATTTTTCGGGCTGTATGGCCATGTTCTGGAAGAGTTTCTTTCTGACGTTTCGCCAGCATCTGTGGCTGGCGAAACGTCAGAAAGAAACTTTTCTAGAACATGGCCACACAGCCTGAAAAACCCACAAAAACCTATGGATGCCGGCCATGAAAGCCTACAACTTCACAATAAAAACATATTTTAAGTGTAGTTTTAAATCATATTAATATTGTCAATATTTTAATCCTATTTTAAATGTTCACTTTTTTGTATGTTTTTAGCTATATTCTGTTTTTAAGTTGAAAACTGCCCTGAGTCCCAATTAAGGTGGGATATAATAATAATAATAATAATAATTGTAACACAACATACTTTATCACAATGTGTTATCCACACAGAAAGGGTACAGTCTAGCGATCACAAACCAAAGTTAGTTGGCTGGTTGAATTAAATGGTTCCATTCAGCTCTACTTGCCTGGTGAACTACTTTCACAGAGATAAAGCAAAGATTCTCAGCCAACAATTAGGAATTTAGTCTTAGCATGGTATTATCTTACTGCTTTTGATTTTTCCAATCTTATAGACTCAGAAGGAAGTAAAACAAAAGCCATCTTACTAACCTGACAGACAAACTTGACATCTGGTGATGTTCTATTGAAAGGTTTGGGGAAGATGTAGAAATTAAATGATTTCATGATGTATCTAGGAAGAGCACAGAATGGCAAATCAGTTTGCAGGTTATTACCATCGTTAGCATACCCAGCTTTGAAAGCGAAAATAAATCAAGAAAACAACATACTTAGATTCTGCAAGATCATATTTAAAAGTGCAAAGGCCAAACTGGAACAGCAGGAAGTCCATGGAATGCTGAAGAGGGAAAAAGACACAAAGTAAGAATTCTAAATAAGAAGTCATTCGTTCAGAGGAGCTCTCAGAGGACTGGAGACTTTGGATTGTGTTTTGTACCCCATGAATGAGTGTAGAGTTTCTCTTCTAGAAAATCAAAGAGTTTCTCTTCTAGAGCCAGTGTTAGACTAGAACTCTGGTAAACCAGAATTTCTGCTCAGCCCAATGGGAAACCCAGTTGGTGACCTTGGGAAAATCACAGTCTCAGAGGAAGGCAAGGCTGGCAAACTCCTCTGAACAAATCTTGCTAAGAAAACCCCATGATAGTTTCACATTAGGGTCACCATATGTTGTAAAATAACTTGAAGGCACACAAAAACAGTGATTGAACCCTGGATTAATTCACCTGCCTCACTAAAAAAAGGCCCTTGCATGAGCGAATAGAAAGAACAGTAGAATGTACCCAAGCAGAGAAGGCATATGATGCCTAAGAAAAGCATTGGAAAACTTAATTTTATGGAGAATGGGAATAAGAAGGATGCTCAATACCTTTTTCCCCCCAACACAAATAACATATGTACGTTCCCCACAAAATTAACCTATAAGACCCACCCCTATGAAAGTTTATAAAGACAGCCAGAAATACCCTGAGCAGTTTTGCTTGATGTTATTTATGAATGAACCATCCTTCATAAGCATCACCATGCTGCTAATCAGCAGAATTTACTTCTCTATTTGCATTCGTTTGTATATCAGTTGTTGGTTCATTTATTAAGCTTTAAAAAAGAATATTTATCTTTGAAATGCAATTTTATACACCATCCTAACAATGCTTCCTTGCACTGAAGGATGAGATATAAACAGATAAAATAAATAAGGTGAATTGTATCACAGTTAGCCTTATTATAAAACACATTTCCCCTGGCATCACTGTTGCTTTGTGCTCCTACAAATAAATTGATAACTTCCTTCATCCATTCCAATAAAAACTGTTTTTGTGACCAAAAGAGAAATGTTGTTAACAGAAGATCAACAGATATGAGTTTTGCAACATGAGATTCCAATTTATTTATCAATATTGTCCAACAGTGCTATACTTGGCCATGGAAAGTATCCAAAGCACAGATATCACATCCTTGTGAGCAAGACATTTCAAAAGCACAGGTTTTAAAAGGGATTTCTTTTACCTTTTTAAGCTTCTGGTACCTTTCTTCAGGTGTGTCGAAGCCATTGGTTAACGCACTAACAGACGGCCCATCACTAATTCCTAAGTATAAAACAGCAGTTTCTTTACCTCATTTTAAACAAACACCTTGAAGCCAAGTCTCAAGATACAGAAGGGATGTCATACTACAATATGAGCTCAAATTGCCATGTCTTTTTTGTTTCTAAGGTCACCTACCTCCTTTCACTCCACTGCTTTTCTTCTGAAAGCATAAGATTTCGTTTTTATTCTCTTACAGACAGGAGACTTGCTGTATTTTTTACAGCACCAAACACAGAGGAACTCTCATGGCTGGCTCATAAATGATGCTGACAACTACTGACCACAGGTGACAATGTGACCACTGTCCAGGAAAGTAAATTCATGGTCCAGAACACACTGCAGAAATAATCCTGTTTTTGACTTCTGTAACTGCCCTGGCTCAATGCTAGGGAATCCTAGGAACTGTAGTTTCCTAAGACATTTAGCCTTTTCTATCAGAGAGCTCTGGTGCCACAACAAACTACAGTTCCCAGGATTCCTTAGCACTGAGCCAGGGCAGTTAAAGAGGTCTCAAACTGGATTATTTCTGCAGTGCGTTTTGGACCCATGTGAAGATTCAGATCGTATGACATCAAACCTCAACAACAAATTCCCAGAAAATACACATTTAGTGATTCTGTACCTGAAAACTCTCCATCGATAGCCAAGAAGTCTGCCTCCTCAATAGCTTCATAAACTTTGTTGAGGTTATCCTTAAAATCTGTAGGAGAAAAAGAAAGAAAATCAGCCCAATCCTAGATGGATTGTGCCCTCCATCCCATACCAAAAATCAAAAGTGGTCAAGACACGTAAGGCATCTCTTCCCTCAGCCTCCGCAAAATGGTTCACAGCTCTCCAATCCCCAAGAAGAATGAATGAAAGACATCCATCTCCAAGCATTTTTAATGGTCCTTAAAAGACTGTGGTGGGAATTGTGAAGCCGTCCGGATGATGTTGGACTGCAAACCTCAGCATTCCTCACCTCAGGCAATGCTGGGTAGGGGGTCTGCTGGGACATGCAGTGTGACAATACCTAGAGTACAACTCCCATCATGCACTCCTGCCAACCTGGTGGCCGATGGGAGCTGCAGTCCCCACAAAACCCTAGGCAGAGGCTGGGAAACAGGGGCAGGATAGGAACCCAACCCAACAGGGGATGCTGTCCAGGTGGCTCCGGACTACAACTCCCATCACACACCCCTGCCATCCCATCACGAACCCAATCCCCATACATACTATGCAAGATCAACAGTTTCATTCTACAAATTCAGACATACATTCCTAGGAACTTGTATCACCGCCACTCTTGACTCACCCACCTCCCTTAACCTCTCTAATCTTTACAACAGTTTCATCTATAGGAGCTATAAATTCTTTATCTATATAACATATTTCCTCCTTAGCCTCACACCCTTCTTCCTTTCCCTTACACTCGTTCCTTTTCCTTCCCTTCCCTCTCCTCTCTTTCTCTCCTCCCTCCTCCATTCCCTCCATCCCTTCTTCCTCCTTCCCTCTCGCCTCCCTGAATGCCTTCTTAAACGTTACAACAACGAGGAAGAATGACAGAGGGGTGACTGGGAAAAAGAAGAGACTGAAGGGAGGTTAGGAGAAGGTATGTGTGGGAAGTGGAGGAGGAGGAGGAAGTACAGTGGTAAGAAAGGATCATGGGGGCCATGTTTTGGGGGGTCAAGAGGAAGAGAGGGGGACCCCTGGGAAAGGAGGCGCAGGATCTGAACCCTCCGCCAGAGGCCCCTCTGCGCGTGTGTTGGCACTCTGCACATGCTCAGGGGCCCCCTCGGCCCTCCTGCCTGGCACTCACTGCTCCTGGTGATCTCCATCCCTGCGGCTCGGGGGGCTCCGGGGGCGGAAGACGAGGCTCCCCCGCCGGCTTTGCTCCGCTCAGGCCCGGCCCAGGCCCCACTTCCGGAAACAAACCTTCCCCCGAAGCTGAAGCCCCTTCCCTCCCCCCCAACTGACCGCGCGGCGCGATGACGTCACGGACCGCGCGACCGGAGCCGCCACTGCGCCTGCGCGCCGCTCCCCGACATGCGCACTGGAACCCAGAGAAGTCACACCGGGTCCTTTGCGCACAGGGGCTGAGGAAGGACTACGACTCCCACAATTCCTCGACATAGGAGCCCTTGTTGGGGGCTTTTGGGAGTTGGAGTCACGAGCCTTTTAGGAGAGCGAGAGAGAGCAGAAAGGAGGGCTCTTATAGACCCAAAATAATAAAACGTAATACAAATATAGTAACAACAATAGCTTTGAAATAAAGGTGCTGCAAGGCCTCTCTACATACTGATTAATAATAAAATGACCTTTCAAAACAAAACAGGGTGGGATTGCAACTCCCATCAGCCCCTGGTGGGAGGGAAGGTGGATGATGGGACCTGCAGTACCACAGAATGTGTCTGGGAGGGGAAGGGAAGCCGTTGGCCTTTCAAAAAACGGGAGGGAAAAAGAAATGAAAACCAGCCCAGGGACTTTGGTTTTTGGGGAGCTCTAGTTTTCCCAAGTGTCTGTGTCTGATCAGGACTCCATCTACACCCAGAACTGATGCGGCTTGGCACCGCTTTAACTGCCAAGGACCTCCCTCCCCCCGGGATCTGTAGTTTGGGAGGCGCCAGCTCCCTTTCTTTGGGCAGAGAAGGCGAAACTAGAGATCCCAGGACTTCCTTAGCAGCACTTAAAAGCGGTGTCAAACTGGATTAAATCTGCAGCGCAGATACACACCCACACCCACACCGGGAAGGCTACATAAACTGCAGATCCCAGGATTCCACAGCGTGAAGCGGTGTCAAACTGGGTTAACTCTACAGTGCGGATGCTCTGCTCCTTTTGGAAGAGGAAGAGGAAGAGGAAGGGAGGGCCTGGGCTGCCCCTGCAAAAGCCAGCCTTCCTCCTCCTCCTCCTCCTCCTCCTCCCCCTCCCCAGAGGAAGGAAGGAAGATGGCGGCCTTGGCTCAGGCGTCCCGGGGGGCCCTGGCTTTGGGGGGTCGGCACCTGCTCCGTTCCTCAGGTAAAGAAGCATTTTTTTTGGGGGGGGGCACAGCTTGCTGCAAGGGACAGACAGACAGACAGCCCTCCCTTGGAAACTGCCCTGGGTCTCTTTTGCAAACTGCAGCCTCCTTTTTCTTGCAAAGAGCAATTTAGGAAGCGTTCCTTCCTCCTTCCATTTGCAAACTACAGTCTCTAGGAAGCCTTCCTTGCCCTTTTTGCGCAAGCTGCAGCTTCCTCTCTTTATTTTGCAAACTACAGTTTAGGAAACATTCCTCTCTTTTTTGCTGCTGTTTGCTTGCTTGCAAACTCCAACCTTAGGAAACGTTCTTTGCTCTTTTTTGCAAACTACAACTTAAGAAACCTTCTTCTTCTTCTTCTTCTTTTTGCAAACTAACAATTTAGAAAACTTTCCTCCTTGTTTTTCCAAACTACAACTTAGGAAACGTTCCTTGTTCTTTTTTGCAAACTGCAACTTAGGGTGCGTTCCTCTCTTTCTTTCCAAACTATAGTTTAGAAAACATTCCTTGTTTTTTGTTGGTGTTTGTTTGCAAAGTACAACTTAGGAAAGAAACATTTCTTTCTTTGTACATACTGCACCTTAGGAAACGTTCCTCTTTTTCTGCAAACTACAATTAAAAAACGTTACGTGTTCCTTTTTGCAAACTACAGCGTAGGAATCGTTCCTCCTTTTTTTGCAAACTACAATTTAGGAAACGTCCTTTTTTGCAAACTAAGGAAAAATTTCTCCTTTTTTTTCCCTCTTCTTTTTCTCTTTTTGCAAACTTCCAGCTTAGGAAACATTTTTCTCTCTTGTTTGGACTTCAGCTTCCAGAATCTTTTGGACTACAGCTCCCATGCGTCTAGCTTGGGGATTCTGGGAGCTGTAGTCCAAAAGAGAGAGAAAGGGGGGAAAGGTCCCCAAGGGAAGGGCCCGCCCTGTTTGCTGCTGCCCAGAAAGAAGGCTTTTGAGCCAAGGGTCACTTTGCAAGAGGAGAGGGTGTCCTGGGCAGAGGCCTCCAGGCCTGCTTGCTGGACATTGGTTTTATTGCCTCACCAGCCGCATGGGACTGACAGTCCAAAGTTCATGGGCGAAAGGCTGCAACCTCTGGGTGTGGCAGGCCCTATTCTGCTCTTCCCCTCCAAAGCAAAAAGTTGTGCATATGCTACTTTTTCCTCCAAAAGTTTTAGTTTTATCTTTTTAAATTATTGTAAGCCCCCTTGAATCCCAATCTGGGAGGAAGGCAGGATATAAATCCCGTAAACAAATAAAATAAATCAGTGAACATTTCTTGACCAGCCTCCCTTTTCCAAACATGCGTCACTCCCACCATGCAATGCAAAAAGTTGCTCCTAGAATTTGAAAATGGTGCTGTTGTTGGTGGGGTTTTTTTGCAACCCAAAGGAATCACCGCAAACGCCTTGCAACCTTTGCTTGGACTTCCTTGCAGGACTTTTCTCTCGGATCCCGGATGGCCAAAGTGCCGCCCAGAGGCTCTCGGGGGTCCCCTCCGTCCAAAGGAGGCTCTTCGGCGACACCAAAATCCTGGTCGAGTTCGACGAAAACAGAGGTAACCTCCGGACCCAGCTTTTGATACGGCCCTTGAATTAGTGCAAAGCAGGCTAATAGCAGAATAAACAGGGTTTATTCAAAAGTAGAAAACCCAGGGATTTTGCTTTAAACCAGGTTTATAGCGGTATGTTCTTTCCTTATCGCAGTAATCTTTCCTTGTCTACTGTAACCTGACTTCTCTTTCTTGGAGCGTACGTGTCGTTGTCCGTTGTGTTTTATTCAGATACGGCACCTTGACAATTTTGGATCTCAGCAGTAATTAAGTGTGTGCATCCACATTGCAGAAATAATCCAGTTTGACATCACATTAACTACTATGGCACAATGTTATGGGATTCTGGGAACTGTAGTTTGTTGTGGCCCCAGGTCTCTCTGACAGAGAAAGTTAAATATCTCTCAAAATTATAGTTCCAAGATTGCCATAGCAGTGAGCCACGGAAGTTAGAGTGGTATCAAACTGGATTATTTCCGTAGTGCGGATGAAGTCTTTGTAAACAGAAATGATTAATAAGTGCTGTTTGATTTAAGTAAACAAACAGGAGGTTGCACATGGCAGAGGAGAAGCGATGCACATTTAAAATAGTCCTGGAGCTGCGGGGCTTCCCCTTTTTCACAACCAAATTTTGTCCGTTCACGGCCGGTTCCTTGTCCATTTGCTTTTTAGGGATTGCAGTGATGAAGATGAAGAGTCCGCCGGTGAACAGCCTCAGCCTGGACTTTCTGACAGAGTTTTCGATCAACCTGGAAAAGCTGGAGAACGACAAAGGCTGCCGGGGGGTCATCTTGACCTCGGTACGGGTGACGTTCCTTGGGGAGGATAAACCATCCAAAGTCGTACTTATTTTTAACCCCAGGGTTTATTTTGGCCAGCTGCAAGACAGCACTTCAGCTGCCTTGGATGCAACCTGTGGGATTTGTCGTTAGGCAGAGGACTTAGAATTTCCTCTCTGCACCTTGGAGGGAATTCGAAATGCCTTATGAAACTACAAATCCCAGGGTTGAATGGTGCTGTATTCCAAGGATATGAAAGTGCTCTAACTGTAGTGTGGACACACAAGTCAGAGTTTGTTCTCCTCTGAACGAGGAACTAACTTTCCTTCTGTTTCTGGCTCCCCCAGGCCGTCCCTCACATCTTCTCTGCAGGGCTGGACATCATGGAGATGGTCGGCAAGAGCGAGGCCCACTACGTCGAGTTCTGGAGGGCCGTGCAGGAGATGTGGCTGACCCTCTACAACTCCAGCATGGTGACCGTTGCAGCCATTAACGTGAGTTCTCCTCCTTCAGGCTCAGTGCCTCTGAGAATCAGCTTTTGCTTCAGAGGGCTTTTGCCTCCTCTCTCTCTGGCAAAGTTCATCTTCCTTGGGGTTTTTGATGCAGTTCGCCACAATTTGGGCTTGTGAATCCCTTTCCTCCTAACTTCAGTTTCATTGCTGATCTTGTTCGCTGGGGCTGGGAATGATGATGTCCAAGAAGGTATATGTGGCCTTTTGCGGGGTCCGGGGCTACCCCAGGAAAAGCCCTGCCACACCCCAGAAATTTTGGTTGGAGAAGAAACTGTTTTTCAGCTTTAAAAAGCACATTAACCAGATTTTTAAAAAACAACACAGATTTGGGTAGCTATTGTATACTTGTTGGGAATGTTCCCCACCCAAATGAGTAAAGAGTCCTTCCTCCAAAAAGAAAACAAAGGGGTGACCAGAGCTGTGATGGCTAGCTCTGGGGAGCCCATGGTCCTGCAGTGTGGCTAATAATGGATGCTCCAGAAGCCCTCATCTCTTCCTTCCCCCCATCTCTCCCCACTGCTGCCCCATCATCTTTGCATCACCTCCTTCCTAGGGTTCCAGTCCTGCCGGCGGCTGCATGATGACCCTGTCGTGCGACTACCGGATCATGGCGGAAAATCCCAAGTACAGCATTGGGCTGAATGAGACGCAGCTGGGCATCGTGGCCCCGTTCTGGTGAGGAGGGTGTTTGCGTTGGGGGGGGAGGAGGAGGAGGAGGAGGAATGGGAACTTTGCCACCAGTTCCTTGATGTTCCCGTTGGAACACAAAAGTTTCCACTGCTGGAGGAACAATGACAAAGAGGGAGTTGATGCAGGTACTTGGATTTGGTACCCAGGCAGCAGTGCATGGGTCTTCCTTCTGACTGGCGTCCTCCCTCCCTGCCCAGGTTCAAAGACACCCTTCTCAACACCGTTGGGCACAGGGCAGCGGAACGCTCCCTCCAGCTGGGCCTCCTCTACTCGCCTGCGGAGGCCCTCAAAGTCGGCTTCGTGGATGAGTTGGTGCCCGAAGAGAAGGTGCAGAGCAGGGCAGCAGAGGTCATGTCTCAGTGGCTGGCCATCCCAGGTGAGAGACCAACGCATGTGCCCCCCACCTCACCTCACAGAGATGTGCCACAAGGATGAAGCCAGGCTTTCTTAAATGGCCCTGGGCAAAGTGCGGCCTGCAAGGCTGTCCTGGTGACCCTCCATCCCTTTGGGTTCCCTGGCCAGCCCTTTTGTCTGGCTAAAGAAAAACTGAAATGCCTCTCCTGAAGGACTGGCAGTTCACCTTGAGGTTGCAAAAAGTTAAACATGAATGGATAACATTTGGGATTCTTTCTCCGCTCTTTCCTGGCCATCTGCCTGGGACTCAGAAGATCAGGAGGGATGGAAATTGTCCCTGGATCTATCACCCTTGTCCAGGAAATTTGGGCAGGCCTGGTGTCATGGCAGAAAGGAGAGGATTCAGTTTTGGAAAGCTGTGTAAAGAGCTGAGAGAGCACAAAACTTGCTCCCCAAAAGTCGTTTTTTCCTGGTTTTCCAAGGGATTTCTCAGGGGACTGGTTTGGGGTGTAGGGCCCCATTTGTCCACATCTCTTTCCAGGCAGGAATGACTCAACTTTCCAAGGGGGTGACATGATCCAAGACGCTTGTCTCTCTCTTTGCCGCCTAGGTCATGCCCGCCAGCTCTCCAAATCCTCTCTGCGGAAGCCGACGCTGGACCGCCTGGTGGCTCACCGGGACTCCGACATCCAGAATTTTGTCCGGTTCATTTCCAGGGACTCCATCCAGAGGTCCCTCCAGACTTACATAGAGAGGCTGAAGCAGAAGAAAGGCTGACTGCAGCAAAGGGGGAAGAATGGGGGCTCTTTGGCCTCCCCCGGAGCAGCCTCACAGAAGGGTGGCTCTCTCAGTCTTGGTCATCTGCAGCCTTTGCCCTGGTGGCCCAAGTGCCTTTGGCATCTTCCGCACTTCCTTTTTTGTGTGTGTTTTGGGGGATGATTATTGTTTTTGGGAGCCCCAGTGGTTGATGGAAATAGTTCAGTGAGGAGGGATAATCTGAGCCCAGCACTTTTGTAGTATTTTGGGGGACTTGGTCCAGTTTGAACCCATTTTAACTGTCTTGGATCTATCCTATCACATTCAGAAATGTGTAGTTTTTTTTTGGAGGGGTGTATCCTTAGCATTCTCTGCTAAGAAGCTGTAGTCCAGTGGCTCTCCCTCCCTCCAGCTGTTTTGGTCTTCCGCTTTGACCGTTTCCTGGGATTCTGGGAGCTGCCATTCACCAACATCTGCAAGGCCAAACCACAGTTCTGGAGCTTCCACCTGATAATCCCAGATAGCCCTGCCCCAGACTACACATCCCAAGACTCAGTAGGATGGAGCCATGAGAGTTAAAGTTCAATAATGGTGCTGTGTGTGGATACACCATGGGCCCTCATGGAGCATCCCAAATCTCGCCAAATGTGAATAAACAGTTAAAACAAGGACAGTGGCTTTGCCTTTTTCCTGGCTGCTTAATGCAACTCCTGCCCTCTGGGTTTTCATCCACAATGATTGCCCTCATGCCCACCTTCTGGGGCAGTGGATGGCACCTGGCATTGCCATAAATGAATGAAGGAGAGCAGCCTTTCTTTACCAAAGCCAGAGGGTCCTTGCAGTTTCAGACTGGTGCTTGTTCAACTCGTGTTTCCAGCTATTTTGCACAACAAGGCTTGCCTTCCTTCCTTCCTTCCTGAGCCTCTGTATCTCCCTTTGGCCACATCCATGTTGCTTATCCGACACCCCCACTCCAACCCAAAGTGTCCTGCTAGGGGGTCATAGCAGGAACCTATACTGTCCAGTTGTCCCAATTTGGCAGGGATAGTCCCAGTCCCAGTTAATCTCTATCATCCCACTTTCTCAGCTGCTTTTAAAATGTCCTGGTTTCTTTCCTCCTACCTTCTCCCTTTGTTCTCAGCTTCCTTCCATTGATGCAGACAGCCCAAAGTGCAAAAGTCATTTGCAATGAATGAACTCGGCAGAAGGGAGAGAACAAGGCAGGACAGAGTCTTGCCCTTCCCAGCTTGCTCAGGCAAAAGCAAACTACTGCAGCTTATCTCAGCTGGTCCGGTCTGCCCCATTCATTTTGGCCATCTTGACCACACTGGTGTCACTTGGCCACGTGTGTCCCGTGTTGGAAGGCATGAGGGAATCCCAAAATCCCATCTGCTGGTGGAATAACAAAGATATTGATGTGATAAAGATATTGATATTTCACTTTTCTGCATTTCACTTTTAGCCATTTGTCTTGCAGAACACTTGCTTTTGGCTAGTTCTGGCCCATTTGACTTCCAGTAGTTTTGGGAAAGGGTGGTTTGATCCTAGCCAGATATTTGGTTTTGTCTTTTCAAAAAACAAAACAAAAACTCAGACTGTTTTATTTGAGTTTCTTATTTTGCTTTTATTGTCCCTTTATTTCGAAGGACTGCACATTGAGTTGCATGCGTTATCTTGCTTTTGCAATAACCCTGTGAGGTAGGTCAGGCTGAGAGATCATCTGTTTCCCAGGAGACTTTGTTTCTGGGTGAGAATTCGCACCCAGCTCTTTGTGCCGTGTCCTCCAGAGGCATTTTAACTGCAATTCCCAGTATCACTAGCCAGCTTGCTTGCTTGCTGGAAATGGCATGCAAATGCATGCTTTTGCACAGTATGACAGCAGCGCAGCAGTGATAATAGTGCCAGCCAGGAGCAGATGCATGCATGCGCCACCATCATCCCCATGGAAGGACCTCTGGGAGGGTGGGAAGGCACATCACTGAGACTTCAGGGTCACTTCCACCGGGAAATGGTCACTCACGGCCAAAGCCTGCGAGGAAAGAAGAGAAAGGCCCACTGAGAGGTCAAGTTACAGCATCCTTGCAAATGTCATGAAAGAGCAAAACAGACCTCTCTGACCTCCCAATCTCATCCCTAAAAAGGTGCAAGAAATGCAGTGGGAAAGGCTTCCTGACAGACCAGCCTATCCCTCCTGGGAATGATGGGTTAGCTGATCCTTTTCTCCCATGCCCTGTCTGACGTGCTTGAAACTCTTAACACTTAATTGTGCTAACTGTGCCTTTCGCTGTGAGAAAGGAATGCAAAACTACAGCTTGGCTTTGCTAAAGTGATAACATCCTGTGTAGCAACTAGCAGAAAGTGTGGCAACGCAGGCAGAACTGAAGAGAAATCCAGGAACTCTTGTAACCTGTCTGTTGTGGTCCTTCAAGTTGTTTCTGACTTACGTGACCTGGCCTAAACGGACCTATCATGGGGCTTTCTTGGCAAGATTTGTTCAGAGAGCGTTTGCTGTTGCCTTCCCCGAGGTTGAGAGAGTGCGACTTGACCAAGATCATTCACTGGGTTTACATGGCCAAACAAAGAGGATTCAAACCCTGGTCTCCAGTCACTCCAACACTCAAAGCACTATGCCATGCTGCAAATACATGCATGTAAAATTATTTGATTTGGGGTCTTAAACTAGCATTGTGTGTGTGTGTGTGTGTGTGTGTGTGTGTATGCACACATATTAATGAGAGAGAGGGAGGCTGGAAGCGAGAGGCTTACCTCCTCTTGGCTCAGTTTCAAATCCTTCTGGAAGTCGTACACTTTGGCAGAGTTGGATTTGACCCACTTCTTCAACTGGGAACCGCTCACAACAATCCTAAAATAAAAGCGGATGCAAATGGGACAATCAGGCTTTTCTTTGGAGAAGTCAAATTTCTATGCCAATGTGAAAAGAGAAGCTGGAAGAGAGCAGGAGGCACATCAGGGGTGAGATGGGGAGGTTTAGAGGATCTCTGTGGCCCTGGGCGGCTTGTGGTTGACCTGGTATGCAGCAGCATCCTTTGGAGTCTCTGGGATGGACACATCCATGCCTTCCAGTGTCCCAATCTGACAAGGATAGCCCCAAAAATAAATCCTCTGCTGTCCCACTTTCTCAGCTGCTTTTAAAATGTGGCAGTTTCTCCTCTTCCCACCTTTATTCTCGGCTGGCTTCCATTGCTGCAAACTAGTGCAAAAGTAATTTTTTGTGGGTTTTTCGGGCTGTGTGGCCATGTTCTAGAAGAGTTTCTCTCCGACGTTTCGCCAGCATCTGTGGCTGGCCTCTTCAGATCTGTGGCTGGCATCTTCTGAAGATGCCATCCACAGATGCTGGTGAAATGTCGGAAAGAAACTCTTCTAGAATATGGCCACACAGCCTGAAAAACCCACAAAAAATATAGTGCAAAAGTAGTTTGCACTCCATCAACTCAGTAGGGAGGAATCTTGCCCTTTCCAGGAGGCTCAAGCAAAAGAAAATGCTGCAGCCTCTCCCAATTTGCCTGTTCTTCCTTGCTTATAAGTTTGCCAACTTGACCACCTTCTGCCGTTGCTCAGCCACACATGTCCCCATTTTCATCCAGGAAAGGCCGTAGGGTTCGTGGACCTCTTCCTGGTCACCTGGCGAAGGACGGTCGCCTCCTCCCCAAAATGGCTCACCTGTCGTAGGCGCAATCAGAGTCCCCCACGGTGGTGTCCTCCGAGTCCGGGATGAGCCACTTGAAAACCTCGCTGGTCCTCAGGCGGATGGAGGCCCAGTCCTTCTTCCCAACGTAGTTGCAGTCGGCGTTGAAGTCACCGAGAAACATCATGTTCTGCAAAGAGAGGAGAGGAGAGACCAAGGGAGGACATTGCGCCTCTTCAATCAGAATTTTTCTCCATCCTCCCATCAAATTTCCAAAATGCAGTGACTTAAAACTTCTACACCAAGCTGGCTTCCCCGCTGTACTTATTCCCTGGAAACTACTGTTTATTTATACGGATTTAAGCAAGGGTCATTTCTAGATCTGTCAGCTAATCCTATACATGTGAATTAATTTAAATTTCTTTAAGGTGGTGCTGGTTCTCACGCCACGCTATCTCTGCCTTTCCTTGCAGGCAATGCTGGCCTTGAGTTTGGAGCCAGAGGAACAGGTTTAACAGATGCAAAGTATTCAGGTGTGATCCTGCAGATCAAGACCCAGCAAGCAGTTCTGAATCCTGAAAATAAGATAAGGCCAGCTTCTTACATCCGTCCCCCACTTGTCAATGATCTTCAAGTAGACGTCGTAGAGGGCATCAATCTCGGCCACCGCTTCATTCGGAGGAGTGTGGAGGGGGACCAGGATGAGTTCACTTTCCTCTGCAAAAGAAACCTGGGTTAGCAAACTGAGAAGCAAAGGTTGCCCTCTCCATTCCTTGACCGAAAAGAACCCAGACACAAAGCAAGGTCCTTCCCACCTTGGTGATTCCAGAAAAGAAGAATAAATGCCCACTTTGGTCCTGGGGGGGGGGTTCATTGCACCCCCTTTGCCTAAGGTCATTCAGTGGGTTTCCATGGCCAAGCGGGGATTCAAACCCAGGTCTCCAGTCCAACAATCAAATGACTAAATTGGCCCAAGTGGCCTGCTTAACTGGGCAAAGTTTACTTAAAGTGGGGAAGAGCGTTTCTAGCATTTCTGCTCCCTGCATTTGAGCTGTTGGCACACGACGGGATGCGGAGCCTCCGTCTCCTTCTCCAAATCTGGTGCTGACTGGGATGGACTGGGCTCTGACGTTGCCAAACTGGGGCTGCCAGCCTCCTCCATCTCTGGCCAGGGATCATCTTCCTGCCAGGTAAGGCCTGGCATCGCCTTTAAAAGGAGCGAGCCAAGACTTAGACAGAACCTGCTTTTAGGGTTTGGCACCTTGGACAGCTCCTTTAAGGCTTAGACCAGTGATTCCCAAACTCTGGCCTTCTAGTTTAGGTACTTCAGCTCCCAGCATCCAAAAACCATTGGTCAAGATGACAGGCTTCTCTGGGTGCTGCGATCCAAACACCTGGAGGATCTGAGTTTGGGAATCACTGGTTTAGACATTAATGCAGCAGGTCCCAAACTTTGGTCCTCCAGATGTTTTGGACTCCAGTTTGCAAAGTCCTGGCAGTTGGCCAAGCTGGGAGTTAAAGTCCCAAACACCTGGAGGAGGAAAGATTGGGAACCGCTGACGTTTAGCAAAGTCACTGCCTCCCCTTTCTGTCTGACCCACCAGACGATCCATTTGGGGCAAATATTCCTGACCCCATTTGCCCCTTTGCCCTGCAGCCCTTTGAGCCCTTCCCAAGTTGCAAATGCCCAGCCTTGGCTTTGCAAGGATTTGGGGCCTGGAGCATCGCACATGAGTGTGCAAGAGCGTGCAAGAAAGAGTGTGCTTTCTGGATTACTGACTTGATTCAGGAGCGGAGAACTTGACGATGAAGGGCGCTCTGCTGAAGGCATTGTTTTTGTTTGTATACTGGTACTTGTCCAAAACAGAGACACTTCCTGTCCTGGAGGGAAAGAAAAGGGCAATGGGGGTCGGCAAGGGAGGAAAGCCCACTTTCGAAGGCATCAGGAGGGGAGAGGAATTGCTCTCCGGGGTCCAGGAAGGGAACACTACCCAGTCTTCCCTGAAAGTGCCAGGAATTGAACCCAGGACCTTACAAATGCAACAGGGAAGCTCAGCCGTTGGCCTGTGTCCTTTACAGGCTGTAGGAGCTCCATTTCTGGGATTGATGGATGCAATGTTTATTTGGGAATGAGCCCCCCTGGTTCCCGTGGCCCTTAAATGCAAACCGGTGGCTGCTTTGGGGCAGGTTTTGACCTGGTACCTGTAGAGGAAGAGGTACATTTCCTTGTAGTTCTCCCGGCCCAGAGACTCACTGATCTCATAGGCGTATTCGTACTTGGAGGCCCTGCAAAAATATGTGAGTGTGTGTTAAAAACACAACAACCACAACAACATTATTTCCCAACACATCGCAGCCAGTGAGGGCTGAATGCTTCCCTGTTTCCTGTCTGCACTCCGGTAAGATGGCCTTTAAGGTTCCTTCCAACTCTCTTATACTTTGTGCTTTTGTGGTTTAGTCTTTAAAACAACTGTATCCAAGGACCTGAACTTTATTTTTTTAAGAGGAAGGGCTCAGTACCTTTAAAGTTTAGCTTCAAATCCACAGCAGATCCCATCAGCCCCCATAGAGTCCAGCAAGACATTCCCCAGGACTTCAGTTTCTAAACTGGGAATCACTGGGAAAGTTATGGTTTTCCTTTCCCAGGACTCACAAAACTCACAAGCTAATTTGGTGGAGATGAGGATGTGGAAAGGGGCCTTCTTGGTGGCTGCTCCAAGCTGTGGAACTCCCTGCCACAAGAAACCAGGATCTGCTTTCCTTCCACCTAAATACTTTTTGCATTTGAACAAGCATTGGGCAACTATGCAAAAAGGTACATGTGCTATTCTCATGATGTTAGATGACTGCATATTTTAAAGGATTGCCATTAAAATACAGG
Organism: Phrynosoma blainvillii; assembly: GCA_026167975.1. Taxonomy (NCBI): domain Eukaryota; kingdom Metazoa; phylum Chordata; class Lepidosauria; order Squamata; family Phrynosomatidae; genus Phrynosoma; species Phrynosoma blainvillii. The sequence goes on from JANUYF010000012.1 coordinate 23,382,488, forward strand.
AGCTTGTTTAATTGGCCCTGTAAACCCATGGAGTGAAATTGGGCAAGTCACATGCTCTCAGCCTCAGGGGAGGCAACAGCAAAATTACCTCCTCTGAAAAAACCTTGCCAAGAAAACCCCATGAGAGGGTTGCCTTAAGGTCACCGTAAATCAGAAACAACTTGAAGGCACACAACAGTTGCTTGTTTAATTGAGCTTTAACTTTTTAACTACCGAAACTGAATTAATGCACTTTGTTTTAGCTCATGTGTCCCCCGCCTTTTGGAAGAATGGCAGGAAATAAATTAAATAAGAAATGCAATAAATGAGGGATCTCACCTGTTGAGCTGCTCCATCAGATCACTGACGGCGCTGAGGTCGGAGTCGCGCACCTCTTGCACCAGAGCAATGTCATAGCGAGAGAGGATCTGGAGGAAGAAGAGGCGCATGAGCGCGTCAAAAGAGCCCCCTTCCTTACACAAGAGCCACTTAGTCCAGAGCAGGAGACACCGCCTTTTCTGGACCACAGCTCCCAGAATCCCCAGCCAGCATGTCCACTGGGAAGTATGGGAGAAGTGGTTAAAAAGAGGCAATTTCCCAAGCTCTGACTGTAGGTCTGGTACATCTTCTGCCCTCAGAGAATCTTAGGGGTGTGTTTTTTTGGGGGGGGGAACACACCGCAAAGGCCATTTCGTCCAACCCCAATTCTGCCATGCAGGAATACACAGCTAAAGTGAAAAAAAGAGCTAAAGCTCTTGAAAAATTCCATCCAACCTCTGCTTAGAGACCTCCGAAGAAGGAGAGCCCACCACCCTCCAAGGCAAGGCAAGGCAAATCCTGGATGAGGAGCTGCTGGTTCCCCTAAATGCGATTCCACCTTCCCAGCCTGGCTAGTCTCCACTGGGTCATTTGGACGTCCAAACAGGGCCAGGCCTGGTCAGCCCTTGGATGGGACTTTCCCCAGAAGGGAAGAACAGGACTCTCTTTCCAGGTGCATCCAAGGAAGGGACCCTGCTTGGGAGAAGAAGCCCTGCATGGGCACCGCCGGCCGGCCGATGCATGGAAATGGCCAAAATGCTGACCAAGGCGAAAGCCCCACGGCCCCTAGTCACCTTCACAATGCTTTTTGAGATATTTTCGTCAGACAGTTTGGTGTCCCCAAAGCTCTGGATGTTGAAAGCGCAGATCCGCAAAGTGCTGGCTGGGTAAAGCAGGGATGCCAGGCCCAAACTGAGCATCAGGAGGCGATTCATGCTCCTTCCCTAAAGGAATAAGAGAGAGAGAGAGAAGAGGCACTGAGCAGAAAACTGCAAAAAGGCATGTGTAGGGGCTGACCCCATGGGTGCACTTAATATTTCTCACTCCAAAAAGCAAGCTTTGACTGTGCTATTTTATTTAAAGGACACCATTTGACTATGCCACTGTACCACGGATTTTGGTATTCACTGGGGGCCCTGGAGCCAAACCTCAGCAGACACCAAGAGCCCACTGTAATTTCCCCCTTTAAATACAGATGAAAAGAAGGACTTCTTCACACAGTACATGCTTAAACTTTGGAACTCCCTGCCACAAGTTGCTTTATTTACATGCCATTGTGGGTCAGGCAATTGCAAGCTCCCTCCTGCCAGCGATGGCTCTCACGCTGGCGATGCATTGCTTGGGAGAGCAGCCATCAATAAGAGACAAACAATCCATTGATGGGGAGGAAGACGTCCAGGAGGCACAGTTGCTTTCTTGGAAGAGGAGACTTCTTCAGAAGTGGGCAGACCAACGCTTGAAGTCAGGGCTTTGGAAAATACCAATTTATCCATTTATTGCATTAATTTTTTTTCTTTCCAGTCCTATATATCCCAGGATATAATCAGTTCAGGTAACCCAAAATCTTACCATGTGTCTCTCCGTGTGCAAAGTGATGCTGCTAGAGTCTCTCCAGAAGCAAGGTTTTCTTGTTGCTCAGCTGTGTGACTCCTGCAAGGTGCGCTCTTCCTCTGTGGCACCTGCCTGGCGCGCCTCTCCTTCTCCTTCTTCTCTCTTCTGGCGTTTCTGGCAGCAGGTGCCCATCCCTGCGGTCGATGGCTGGGTGGGGACACCTTCGTCACGAGCCTTTTAGCCTTGCAATCTTTTTAACATTGCAGTTTTTATCCTTGCAATCTTTTCCACCGCCGTGGGAGAAGGCGAGGCGTTGCGTCACAAAACCCACACAAGACCCTGCGCTCAGGATTGCTGCATTTCTCACTGCAGTGAGTGAGTTGTGCAAGAGTGACACATCCAACAAGTGGAGAAGGCTCTCGTGAGCAAAGCCTGTTGGGTTTCTGCCTGCACAGAGGCCCTGCCAGAGAAAGATGTTTTGATTCTCCCAAACATACGTATTCACCTGACCATCATTTGGAGACGATTCAGTGCTAAGTTGGGAACAGACTCTCCTGGACCTCTTTGGGAACGCAACGCCTTGGCCGACTGCGTTGGAATTAAGTCTTCTCCAGTTTTGAGAATGGAATGCTAAAAACTTAATTAGCCGCCGGGATTCTTGAAAGCTGTGAACGACGAAATGCGTCAGGTTGGGCAGGAAGTCAGAGCAACCTGAAAAGCCACCCGAAAAGGAGTTTGGCGAGATTCCAGGGTGGTTCCTGTCACTTGGGATGCTGGGTCTCTCTCTCTCTCCCTATATATATATATATATATCTGCCCAAGGCTGGCTGATGGAAGGTGATTCAGGCGATGCTTGGTGTCCCTCAGCCGCTGCAATGCTTGGCCAAGAGGATGGTTTGTGCCTGTGGGCAAAGGGAGGGGAGGGTGCCATGCTTTTGGAAATGGCCCTGCTCCACCAACTTCCTCCATCTGGTCTTGCTTGCTCCAGGCCAGACACTGACCGCCTCGAATGGTCTGCTGCCTTAGTGGTATCTACCCTCCATACAAGCAATTGTGAGATATTTTTGTTGTCATTAACCGCTTTGAGTTGATCTCAACTGATGGCCATCTCCAAGCCTTGCTGTCCTCCATTGCTCTGCTCAGGTCCTGCAAATCCAGACCTGTGGCCTCCCTGATATCCGTCTGGTGCGCAGTCTTCTTCTCTTCCTAACTTCTGTTTTCCCTAGCATTGTTGTCTTTTCCAGTGATTCATGCCTTCTCATGAAGTGGCCAAAGTATGGCAGTCTCCATTTTGGCCTCCAGGGAGAGTTCAGGCCTGACCTGTCCAAGGACCCATTGGTTTGTCTTCTTGGCCTGCTCTGTCCAAGGACTTGGGCCCTGGAGGCTATGCAAGGCCAGAGGGTTGTCCTTTGTGCGTCCAGCCTTTGGCTGTTGCCCACGTGGCTCTCTCTCTTCTGGGGTCCTCCTGGACTGGCAAACAAACATCCCTTTAAGCCCACTGTGCGGACTGGAATCCCAGTTGGTCTTGCTGGCCAAGAGAGCCGGCTGTGAGGGCAAAAGCCAAAGAGGGCAAGGGAAGGGGTCACTCCGGACCAGGACCAGCCTGTGCCCATGCCACTCGGGGCAAAGATGGTAGGACTTGTGGAACAAGCCCAGGAGAGCCCTCTTTCACAAGGGCTGTGGCCACAGGAGTCTTGCGTAAGGAGATGTGTTTTGCAGGAAGGAAGCCGGGGGTCCCTGGGGGCATTCAAGGGGGAATGGGGGAGCCCTTGCCAGGCATTTGTTTCCTTCCTCCCGGAAAGGGAGAGTGGCCGGCGGGGGCGGCACAAGCTCCACATCCAGTGTGTGGCCTCCTCCTCCTCCTCCTTGACCGCCAGCGTTGTTGTCTGCCATTGTCCACCCTTGGGTTGGCCAAGAGCAACAGGAGAGGCCCGTCATCTCTTTTGTAAAAGAAGACCATATATGTCTGAGTGGAAACAGTGATCTGCCAAAAGTGATTCTGATCATAGAACTCTAGAGCTGGAAGAGACCCCAAGGGGCCATCCAGTCCAACCCCATGGCCTTCCCTTGAGGCTGAGAGAGTGTGACTTGCCCAAGGTCAGCCAGTGGGTTCCTTCAGCCCAAAATCCCCAGACAGGTCCAGACTGGAAGGAATCCACGCAGCTTATAAGTCTTTATTGAAGGAAGACAAAGGAAGACATTCGGTGCCATCTGGCAGACTTAATTCAGATTTATTGCATGAGCCGTGAAGTTTCACAATTTGGCAGCTGATCGTTCTCACCATTGTTCATAAGAACAGGAAAAACACGGGAGCAGAAGAAATAATCATCTTTTAAAAATCATCTTTTTGAACCATCTTTTTTAATGAGCACACAAGGTACTCTTCAGATTTCCTATGTAGCAGAAAGGTTCATGTGGAGCCAAGCAACTTAAGGTGGAAGGAAATAAAGGGTTTCTTCTTCTTTTGGGATGCAGGAAGGTCACTGCTTGGGAACTAACTGGATTTCAGGGTAACTTCCACCGGAAAATGGTCACTGACAGCCAAAGCCTGAAAAGAGGAAAAGGGAAGAAAAGGGTCAACTTAGGCCATGCATTTAGCTCCTCTTCTTTTTAAAACCAAGTGCTCCCCCAAGTGGTGAAAGACATCTGTTTGCCGTGGCATGTGATTTTCCTCACCTATTTATCTTGCATTTAGCATGCTTTGCTTTTTGTTTGATTGCTGGAAGATAAACACTGGTGAAATTTGCAACTTTGATCGCTGAGGCACCCAACTCTGAGACAATTCTCTTTTAGGAAGGACACCAGATGGATCACAGGGAATGGGAATTGTGTTAATTGTGCTGGTTGCAATGCGAGCTTCTTTTTGTCACACGAGGGAAAGGTGGGATTTGGAGAGACTCAGCCAGCAAACTTGTGGGGTGCATCTGACCATGTGCAGAGTTCCCCAACCCCAACTTAGACCCCCTTCCTTCTCCTATTCTTGCTCCCCACCAAAATTTCCAAAAGAGGGGCTCACATCCTTGTAGCTCAGGTGGAAGGTCTGCTGGAAGTTGTTCACTTTGGCGGTTTCGGGAAGGAGGCCTCCTTGGAGTCTGGACCCAGCCGCCACGATCCTGCAACAGGCCAGAGAGAGTGCCCTACGGCGGTTAGGGTGCTGGACCGAAAGCTGGGAGGTCTGGGTTCGAGTCCCCACCACTGACCCTCCTCACAGGGTTGTAGGGAGGATATAAAGTGGTGTGGAGATGAAGAGGGCTGTGTATGTTCTCCTCATTGGAGGAAAGGTAAATAGAACTAATTAATAAGGAAGTAATAAATGCCATTATTGGGAGCCAGGAGGAGACCCCCAAACTCCCTGGCACAACTTTCCCCCCTGCCCCAGGCACTCAAAGGTGGAAATATGTGCTGGAGGAGGCATAAGAGAGCTGGCAGGGGGATGATGGGAGCTGCAGTCCACAAAAAAGGATCTGCTCCATGTTTTTTTCTCACTCTTAAAAGGAAAGGAGTCCTCTCTGCCAACTGACTCCCAACCAAGAAAGTCATAGAAGGCTTAAGAAGGGGTGGACAAGAGGGAAGCAGAGCTGGCCTAAGTTACTTTTTTTAGACTGCAACTCTCATCGTCCCCCCCCCCCAGCCTTGAGTTTGCCATCTACACAAGCTGTGCAAGTGGAGGTGAGTCTCACGGGATTCTGGAAGGACCGACTGGAGGAAGCAGAGCTTGGCCGAGTTGCATTTTGGACTCTCTGGGAGTTGGAGCAAGTGATGGAGAAAAGGGGGCTTTGCTGGGAATTGGGCAGGGCCTTTTTTGGGGCCACTCCGTCCTCTTCCAGCCCTCGCTCTCTCGCTCGCTCGCTCACCGGTCGTAGGCGCAGTCGGTGTGGCTGACGGTGGTGTCGGCCGCGTCTGGGATGAGCCACTGGAAAGCGCCGCTGGTGCGCAGGCGGATGTGGGCCCAGTCCTCCGGCCGGACGAAGGAACAGTCGGCATTGAGGTCTCCGAGGAAGAGGACATCCTGCCAGCCGTGGAAAAGGAACAACGGAAACCATCTCCTTCTTGCCTGCTTTGTATTGCAAGGCCCAGAATCCCAGGGCAGCCACTGCAGCCTCCAGAATCCTCTTTCCACTTGAGGGAACCTGGGAGCTCTAGTCACAAGGACAGCCGAGGGGATGATGGGCACAGTGATCCAGGCCAGAAAGAATAACTGAATCTGAGTTTGGCCCTGCTTTGCACAGTTTGGAGAATTTTCTCAGCTGTCTGAATTGGGGAGCCCCCAAACCAGAAATGGGCCTCTTGGCTGGGAGGAATGGGGGACCCAAGACCCATTTCCCCTTCAATCCCCTAAACACCCCCCCCATTCCCCACAATCACAGGGACCAGGCGCCCTCCTTTTCCAGGACAACATGGCCTTCTGTCCAGGAGCAATTCCAAAATGTCCTCCAGTTTGAGCGGGACTAAGAAGCCTGAATACATGTCCAAATAAAAGCTAAAGATACTCTCATTCATATATATATATATATATATATACACACACACACACACACACACACACATATATATATATGAGAATATCTTTAGCTTTTATTTGGAAATGCCCCACATTTTTCTTGGACATTTTACAGTCCCTTGTCCTCCTTTGTGGTTATTTGGACGTCTGGTCACCTTGCCCCATAATACAATTGCAAGGGCCAGACACAGGAGAGAGGAGAGAGGTAGGAAAGGGGGAGCATGGGATTCGAACGCAGGGCCGGCGTACCTCGGTGTCCCACTTGTGCTTCACGTCCAGGTAGACGTCGTAGAGGGCATCGATCTCAAAGACGGCTTCGCTGGGGGCAGCATGAAGGGGCACCATGATAATCTCCCCCACTTCTGGGAGGAAGACAGAGAAAGGCAGAGGGCCCATGTGGCATGCCCCTTCCAGCCACATGGGCCTTGCAGTCCCTGGCAGTGCCCATCCAGACACCCTCCTGACCCTGGCATCCTTTGCCCATCCACCTATCCACTGCATATGAATATATGTTCCCTTTTGCCCACATCCAGGCCAGCAATTTGGACAAAGTATATTATTATTATTATTATTATTATTATTATTATTATTATTATTATTATCATTATCATCATTATTATCATCATCATCATTATCCAAACAAAGATCCACCAAACAGTGATACCTTTCTTGGCCAACCAAAATGCACAATATACCGTACGTATTGCAAGCTTTCAGAGTTCCACCGGCTTCTTGCAACAAGTATAATATTGCGCATTTTGGTTGGCCAAGAAAGGTATCACTGTTTGGTGGATTTTTGTTTGAATTTGCTAAATGTTTTTTTTTTTATTATTATTTATCATTGCAATCCTATGCGGGGTTTTATACCATTTGCTAATTAATTCCCGTCATTGTTCTTTGGCCTTTATATTTTTAATTTTAATCATCTGAAAGATCCAAAATGTTGGGCCTTCTGTGGTTATCTTTAGATCTTTCTCCCATCAGTCCTTCCTTTATACTAAATTGTTTCTCCATAAGGAAGGCTGCTGCAGTTATTATAACTGGTTTTGTTTTATTTTACTGGCTTCCAATAACATTGTTTTAATTTAAACCATCTGTTTTAAACTCATTCTAACTCATTGTAACATTTTATTGTTTTAAATTGGTTTCATTGTAAACTGCCCTGAGATCTTCACAGAATCGGTCCATGCAATCTTGGATATCTTTCCCTTTAAAATTCAGGCTAAAACCCAAAAATGGAAGAGCGCACACATACACACACACACACACACACATATATATATATATATATATATACACTCCATATACATTGCAAGGCATTGTGTGCATCAATTGCATCTTTCTCTGGCGTGTGGATATCTTTGTGAAAGCCTGAGATGGAAAATCACCAGAAATTGTACAAACAGAAAGAGAAAAGGGACCTGCAGTCACACTTTTGGGGGAAATTCCACAGAGGAGCCGAGTTTGGAAATGTTATTTTGGAGTGCAATTGACAGAGTCTGGGATAACTGAGTGTCAACTTGCAAAAAAGGAACTTTCCATCATAGAAAGCCACCAATTGCAATAGTGGAGGGTCGAGCAATGCTGTAATTGTTCTGTTACTTTCTTTTAAAATGCCATGCGTTTCTGTTTTGCTTCAGTATTACATTGGTCCTCGGTATCCGCTCGGTTGCATCCCAGGACCCTTACCTGTCCGAGGGGCTGCAAATTTCACCACAAAGGGCTCCCGGCTGAAGGTGTCGTTGCCGCAGGGCTCGCAGCCGTCGTCGTAATGGTAGCTGTCCAGGAGGGAGACCTGGTCCTGCCTGAGAAGAACCAGCGGCCAGAGGTGACCCACCGGTCGCCACCATCCTTTGAGGGTCCCCCAGGCCCTTGCCCACCCCAAAGATTGGGGCGATGGGCCGAGGAAGGCAGGCGGATGCCCTTTGGGACTGTTCCCCAGGCCTTCAGCTGTCCTGGCCGTTGCTGGCAGGCATGAGGATCTGGCAAGCAATGGCCAGGACAGCTGAAGGCCTGGGGACAGTCTCCAGGGTCCCCTGAAGGTCTGCTTCCCCAAGGGCAGGCCCTGGCTTCCTTCATGCCCTCACCTGTACACAAAGAGGTACTGCTCCTTGTAGCTGCTGCGCCCCAAAGGCCTGCTGACCGCGAAGGCAAAGGGATGTGGGGACGCCCTAGGAAGGAAGGAAGGAAGGAAGGAAGGAAGGAAGGAAGGAAGGAAGGGTCAGCGCATGAGAGGGCCAGGAGTAAGCATGCAGACCAGGACTCAATACTGGCTCAGCCAAGGAAACCCAACGGGTCCCCTGAGGCAAGTCACACTCTCTCAGCCTCAGAGGATGGCAAAGGCAAAAACCCTCTGAGCAAAAACCCATGATAGGTTCACCTTTTGGGTTGCCATAAGTTGGAAACGACTTGAAGGCACACAAAAAGACAACGATTCCTGTCTTTCCAAAGTCTGGGGAATGTCTGGACTGTGAGTCCCAGCATCCTCCAGCCAGACATTTTGGTTAGGGGATTCTGGGAGTCATTGTCCAATCCCTGTCCCCCCCCTCCCCCAACAGCTGTGCTTCTGACAAATCAAGGAGCAGATGGGTGATAAGTAAGAAAACAAATCAAGAGGGCCTTTGGCAAATGAAAGATTCTGGGATTTGTAACCCAAAGCATCAATTTTCCAAGATGTGCTTTTGGCAAATCAAAGAGTAAGGACAAATGAAGAAGTGCAGTTTCTCTCTTTCCAAGCAGTTTTGGATTTTATCCTTCTTTTCCAGCAGGAATGCATCTATGCTATAGTACTTTGTTCCCCCTTTGTCTACCATGGCTGCATCCTGTGGAATCCTGGGATTTGTAGTTTGGAGAGAGGGATCTGGAATTCTATGCCAGAGAGATAGATCTAACCCTGCAGTCCAGGGAAACTGATGCATTTGAGATCTCTGGAAGAGGACTCTACTGCTGTGTCTCCAAGCTACAGATCCCAGGATTCCATAGGATGGAATGATGATAAGAAACGCACTGGTTGAGTTGGTTCATAAACTTCTTAACGGCGCTCAGGTCAGAATCCCGGACCTCCTGGACCAAAGTGATGTCGTAACCGGACACGATCTGGAGAGACACAAGAAAAGAATCCGCCTCAACTGATCACTTTTCATTTGAAAATTCCTAACATGACCGATCACTTTATTTTTGTAACGTGTTTGTTCCTCGCAGAGGCAAGAAGACCCCATTGACTCACGCTGACAAGGATGTCTGTGATGGTCTTGTTGGAGAGTTTGCTGTCCCCAAAAGTCCGGATGTTGAACGCGCTGATTCTCAAGGCCAAGGTGGGCTGGAGGAGGCCAGGGACCCCAAGGAGGACCCACAACAACACCGCTGCCCACATGGCTTGCGTCCTGCGCAGAAAGACAGAGGCGGGGGCCTGTTGGCTGCATCCCTTGGGAAGAACCATGGTCTCTGTCCCCATTTCCTTTTGGGTTCCAGGGATCTGCTTGGTTCTGTCTATCTGGTTCTAGTTTGGACAAGAGAATTGTCTTGAGTTAGTTCTGGAACCGGAGCATGTGCAGATTGCCACAGATTGAGAAACCACAATGCCAAGGAATTAAATTTGCCATAAGTCTTGGTGCCTCCCTGTGCATATGGTTACGGCTTGCAGGCAAACAGGTGTGGACAGGCTGAGTCTCCGCGTTGGAAATGACTTGAAGGCACACAACAACAACAACAACAACAACGAAGTCTCTTATCAGGTGTCAACGAGAGGCGATCCTATAGACCTTGGCGTGTCCTCTTCCAAATATTTTTGCCTCCCACCCTTAGAATTGCTGTCCCTTTTTGCTATGACCTAGAACAAGCCCTGTCTCCTCCCAGGTATCTGAGCCTGTCTCCTGTCTCCCCAAAGCCCACTGACTCTGCACCCCTGAAGCAGGGCTCTTTTGAGGATAAGGACAGAGCGCCTGGCGTCTTTTCCCAAGGCTTTCCAAGAGGCACCCATCAAAACTTTTAATGCTCCCCATTGAGCCCCATCTTCCCACCTGGGATCTCACAGCTTCTGTCCTCCTCAGAGCTCCGGCCCACCCTCACCTGTCGCAGGTAAGGCGCCGACTAGGGATGCTTTCTCCTTCTCCTTCTCTGGAGGTGGTGTTCTTCTCCTTTTGGGCACACCTCTCCAAAGGTCACCTTCCTCCGATGAAAAGACATGATTGTGCCAAGAGGTCTGGAGGGATGGTGCCACAGACACAGGGCCCCTTCCTTCCTTCCTCATTCCCCATTCTCCTTGGGGTATTTTGCCCAAACAGACAACGCAGGGACGGACCGGCAATAACTGGCTCTGAGGACCTCTGAGGACCTATGCCAGAGATGGGAACCATGCACTTCTCCAGATGGGACTGCAAGTCCCATCTGCTCTACTGCCCAGTGGGGGAAATGCTGGGAAATGGGAGCTAAAGGGCAATATGATGGCAGGCTAAACTGCAACAGACAGTGCCATATGGCTGTAGAAAGTTTGAGAGCCCAGTGCCTTGACCCTCCTAGTGGACATAGCAGAGGTGCTATTCCCCCCTCCCAAAAATTAAAAATGATATTTTTATGAGCAGGGGCTGATTGCTACCTGTCCTATCGAATAGCCAAGTACATCAAGTTAGCTCTGACAAAAAGAGACACTTTTAAATTGTCTAGTGACGAGATATAATCTTAGTCCTATTTTGTAGGTTTTATTACCATTTTATCTGTGATTTTAATACAGTATTGGATTGTTTTATGCTTGCATGCAAAAGCCTGGTCAACTAATATAAAATAAACTTGTAACTTGGGAAATGCAGTCCAGCAGGATTATTCAGATTTTGCAGATTAAAACCAGGATACGTGTCACCAAGCGGAGGGTGATGAAAAATGACAAAAATTCTTGATGGGGAAGAAAAGACAAGGCAAGAGAGGCTGCTGCAGTTTGCTTTTGCCTGAGCCAACAGGGAAGGGAAAGATGTTTACCCTCTCCTCCCTTCTCCCCACTGCTGAGTTGTGAGCGTTTTGTTTTGAATTTTGCAATGGAAGTGAGTTGAGGGCAAAGGGGAAAGGTGGGAGGAGGAGAGAGAAACTGGACATTTCAAATGCAGCTGGAAAAGTGGGAATGCAGAGGATTAATCCAGACTTTCCCTGCCGAATCAAGACCATTGGAAAGTACACAGGACTGAGAGGGCCACTATGGAGTCCCTATCTTAAATGGATTGTTTCCAAAGCCCCTTACCCAGTCAGCCTCCAAAGATCACGAAGACCCAAACAGCATCCAAGACGGTCAGTGTTAATCCACAGCTTTGCTGTCTTCTGGCTCTGGACTTGGGAAGCCTTGTGTCCAGAGACTCTTGCAAACCAGCAAAGGCCTTTTTGCTGGAAATCAGCAAATCGATACTCATGACAAGGCTGAAGTGTGTTGCTTTCCCATCAATGTGCCCAATTGTTCTTAAAATACTTAATTCAACCCTGACCTTGCTGGGGTATTATTTATTTATTTATTCATTTAGTCCGTGTTCATATATTTGTACAGGTGTGTGAGCTACGTCAGGGAGATTTGGGAGGAAGGAAGATGGGAGGACTGCTTAGAAGAGATTTAAGGATTTTCAGGCCTTTCCAGATCTGCCTGCAAGAAATGCCCACCTCTTGATACTGAGAAAAATCCCAAATAATCAGACTGACATTTCTGAGAACAGAGACTACTACTACTACTACTACTACTACTTCCTCTTCTTCTTCTTCAAATGAAACCGAGAGAATGTGGAAAGTTTCTAATGGGATGTGGCTTTGTTTACAACTATTTTAACACTATAGACTGTTCAATTCCCTTTGAACAATGACTTAAAAAGTAAACATGTTTATAGTTTCTATTGGCATCTGTTGGAATTTTTATCTAAGTTTCAGGTTAGGAGAAAAGGGAGGCTATAAATGGGGAGAAACAGAAAGAGAAGGCTGTACAGACTTGCTAATGGTCTGGCACCCTCCAGATAAGTTGGACTACAACTCCCATCATTCTCCAAGCCAGCATGGTCATGGCACCTTCAAGATAAGTTGGACTCTCCAGATGGACTCTCCAGTGTCCACGCTGGCTTGGAGAGTGATAGGAGTTGTAGTCCAACCTCATCTGGAGGGTACCAGGCTAACTAAGGTTGTGCTAAGAAGGCCTATCATTGTACCCATCCCTTAAATGGCTTTTAATCAAGACTGAGATGATGCACCTCCCCAGATGTTGTTGAACTGCATCTCCCATCGTTCCTTACTAGCTGGGAAGGATGGGATTTGCAACCCAACAATATCCACACAGTTCCTCACCTCCTGCTTTAGATGCACCTGGACATAAAATGTGCTCCTTGTGAGCAAGAGAGGCGTAAAGGTCCAGTCCATGTTGTGGCTGCTGCCGTTTTTGGCACCCAGGGTGGACATGGGGCACACCTCTTTGGCCAACCTGATGGTCAATGAGCTCTTTCTTGCCCCTCTGACCGGCAGAAGGGAAAGGCAGAGAGCCTGGAGTGGGCAGGCCATGGGGGACAACTGGACAGCAGATGGCTTTCACAAGGGGGCTTGCATGGACTAGTCAATCCGTTCTGGGTTTTATAGAATCATAGAATCCCAGAGTTGGAAGAGACCCCCGAGGGGCACCCAGTCCAACCCCATTCTTCCATGCAGGAACTCACAATCAGCCTTTGTTTAAAGACCTCCAAAAAAGGAGACTCCTCCACACTCCGAAGCAGCAACATCTTCCACTATTGAACAGCTCTTACTGTCAGGAAATTCTTCCTAATGTTTAGATGGAATCTCTTTTCCTGCACCTTGAACCCATTGCACTGTGCCTTATCCTCTGGAGCAGCAGAAATCAAGCTTTTCTTTGGACTGGAGCTGTCCAGTGTGCTGAATCCTCTCAATAGGACACCCTTCAGATACTCAAACAGGGCTCTCCTATCGCCTCTTAACCTTCTCTTCTCCAGGCTAAACATCCCCAGCAATTCCCGAAGTCTCTCCTCATAGGGCTTCATGGTTTCCAGACCCTTCGCCATTTTAGTCACCCTCCTCTGGACACGCTCCAGCTTCTTCACATTGCTTTTTGAATTGTGGTGCCCAAAACTGGACACAATATGATTTCAGGTGAGGCCTGGCCGAAGCAGACTGGAGCTGCACTATGACTTCCCTCGATCTAGACCCTATACTTCTATTGATGCATCCTAGAATCGCATTGGCCTTTTTAGCTGCCGCTGCCTCCCACTGTGGTCCACTAGGACTCCCAGATCCCTTTCACATGGAGTCTCCTTAAGCCGGGTGTCCCCCAGCTTGCTCCATCCTCAGTATAACATCCCTTCAAATATTTAAGCAGGGCTGCCATCTGGTCACTTCTTTGGACTGGAGCTGTCCAGGGCTGGAGCGAACCAGATGGGAAGTGGTAGGTAGGACATGGTTCAGCGATGGCGATCGATGGCTCCATTTGGAAAGGCTGCTAAGCGGAGCCCCCCATGTCCCTTGCCAAGGCAGAAGCCCCCCAGTTGCCCTCTCTTGCATCTCTGGCCACGGCTGCCCTTGGCTCCCTCCCTCCCTCCCTTCTTCGGACCAGGCTCTGAGTCCAGCCAGAGTGACCCTCCTCTTCCCTTTCTGGCCCTTTATCTGCCGGCCTTTATCACCCTTTGGCCTTCGGAGCATCTGTCTGGCTTCCAGGCCGCCTGAGCAGAGAGAGAGAGACCCGGAAGGCTCTTGGTTCTGCGGTTGCACTCTCAGACTTTTGCAGACAGAAATTTAGCCCTCAATTGGACTTATAAAATCTTATACCGTTTGAGGCGACCTCCCTCCTTCCCAGGTTTTGGGTTTTTGCGGAGTTTGTTCCCAGGCCGGCATCTGGGTGCATAAAGCGTGGTTTTCATCCAGAAAAGTGACACCGAACTTCCCTAAATAGCTGAAACGAGGCGAAAGTGGAAAGCAAGGTTTAATATTTTAGTAATGTTTAGTAAATGTTTGCTGGGCTGGGAAAAGACGGCAAATGTGTCCAAAGAGTACCTTTGCTTTAAATATGAAAGCAAAGATGTTACTTAACAAGCATCCTCCCTGCCTTTCCTTGGTCTGGCAGGAGACAAAGTCCGAGGCATTGCCTTCATGGCTCAAACCCTTTTATTTCTTTTCGGCCTTTCCTCCAATGGACCTTCTCCTTTGGCGAGGGCCAAATAAGCAAAGGAGCATCCTTCATGCGGCCATGAAAGAGACCAAGGACGCCTTTTGTTTATTCCTTCCACAAGAGCCAGGCTGGGACTTCTTGGACGTTTGAAGAAATAAACAAAGCCTCCTGGACCATAAGCCTACGCATCGGACCTTAGGGCCACTAGAAATCCCAAACAACTTCAAAGCACCCAACAAGAAGAGCGGCCATGGAGCTGTGACTAAACCATGGGAAACGGAATTATTCTATTTCTATTCGTGGGTTTAGCTTTTATTATGGAAGGCCCTCTGTTTTTCTACATTTTGCAGTGCCTCCTCCTCCTCCTCCTTGGAAGATAGGATTATTATTATTATTATTATCATCATATTTATTTGGATCCTGCTCTTTTCCTAGAACTGAACAATACAATTAAAAACATAGAAAAGAGGTGCGTTAAAAAAGGAATTAAAATTATTACAATGTTAAAACAGATAGCTATTAAAAGAATAAAACACGTTTTAAAAAGATAAAGCTGTATAAAACATTTTGAAATGATGACATCTGGTCCTGCAAGCGCCCCTCGGCTCCTTCCTTCCTTCCTTCCTTCCTGGCGCTCTGCTTATGCTCAGGAGCTGCATCCATCTCTTCTTCTTCTTCTTCTTCCCCAGCTGGAGCATAAGGCCACGCCCAGCACGCCCGAGGCCACGCCCCTTCTGCCAGGAGCGGAGCAGAGCGAGCGCCCGCCGCTAGTGGTCGCTGCGGCGCCACCTCTGGGCCAGCCAATGGCTGCCCTCGCCGCCGGGTGGCCGCCAAGCCCTCCTTTTTGGCCTTCGCGGGCCACCGTCCGCCTCCGGGACGCCGCGTCGCTGCTGCCGCTGCCCGGAAGTGGCGGATCGCGCGGGCCGCGGAAGAGGTTGGCGGGGGCAGCAGGCGGGGAGCGGAAGGATTGGGGAGAGGGGCGTGACGTCATGCGCCGCCGCCGCCGCCGCCGCCTCCGTTAGTGGGAGGGGCCGCGGCGTTGACACGTGCAGGGCCAGACCCGCATCTCTGCACGTGTGAATGGGCCGCCCCCGTGACAAGGAGAGGAGGAGGCGGTGGGTGGAAGGAAGGAAGGAGGGAGGCTCTCAGGGGGGCGCCTGGCACGTCTGAATGGGAGCAGTTCGGGGAGGGAGGAGGACCCTTGTCACGTGTGAACGGGCTGCCCCCGTGATGGAGGAGCCTGCCTCTGCACGGCGCAGTTGGTGCAGTTCGACATCGCTTTGACTGCAGGAATAACCCAGTCTGAGGGCGCTTTAAGTAGTTCTGTGAGCCTTCTCTGTCAGAGAGAGCTCTGGCTTACCGATTAAAGCAGTCCAATTAAACACATTAAAAAGTGCACTTTAAAATAGGAGTAAAGTACTAACTACAGTATTAAAACATCCCTCATCAAAAGAATAAAATGCCATCGAAAGAAAGATGAAAGCATTTCCGGAGGAGCCGCGTTGGCCCTACAGTAAAGTGGGCATTGTGGGTCTCCCAGGCTGCATCCACACTGGAGGAATAATCCGGTTTGAGCTCTGCTCAGACTTCAGTCCCAGAATGCCATAGCATTGAGCCAAGGCAGTTCAAGCGGTGTCAGACCAGACTCTTTCTTCAGTGTGGATGCAGCTTCAGAGTCTTTGCCCAAGACTCAGGCCAGCAGACCGCCTCCCTGGCTCCCTCCTCCTCCTCCTCTTCCTCACTCCTTCCTTTTCTTCTCCTCTTCCGCAGGAGCAGCAGCAGCAGCAGCAGCACCATGAGCGACATCCGGCACTCGCTGCTCCGCCGGGACGCGCTGAGTGCCGCCAAGGAGGTCCTCTACCACCTGGACATCTACTTCAGCAGCCAGCTCCAGAGCGTCCCACTGCCCATCGTGGACAAGGGCCCCATTGAACTCATGGAGGAATTCATCTTCCAAGTCCCCAAAGAGCGCGGTGGCGGCAGCAGCACCGGTGGCAGCCAGCCCAAAGTAGGGGCCTCCCTCGTAGAACTACATTTCCCAGTCCCGTGGCAGAAGTTAGCAGTTCGTAGAATCATAGAGCTGAAAGAGGACCCCCCCCCGAGGGCCATCCAGTCCAGTCCCCTTCTGCCACGCAGGAAGACACCATTCCAGCCCTCCCTGGGATAAATTTCAAAGACATCGGCATGTTAGTCTGGAAAGTCAGTCTGCAAAGAGATCTTGCAGCACCTTTGAGGCTCACTGAAAGGTAGAAGTTGGTAGTCTGAGCTTTCGTAGATTTGGTGGCCATCCAGACTCTTTTTTAAAAACCTCCAGAGAAGAAAGCTCCATCACACTCCACTGAGGCAGCAGCATCTTCCAATGTCAAATAGCTCTTACTCTTAGGAAGTTCTTCCTAATGTTTAGGTGGAATCACTTTTCCTATAGTTTGAACCCATTCCTCCTTGTCCTATTCTCTGGAGCAGCAGAAAACAAGCCTGTTCCCTCTTCGATATGACATCCCTCCAAACGCTTAAACATGCTATCATGTTCACTCTTACCCTTCTCTTCTCTAGGCTAAACATCCCTAGCTCCCTAATGGTTTTAAAATGTATGTAGAATCCTAGAGTTGGAAGAGACCCCCCAGGGCCATCCAGTCTGCCATGCAGGAAGACACAATCAAAGCACGCCCAACCAGTGGCCATTCAGCCTCATTTTAAAAACCTCCAAAGAAGGAGACTTCACCATCCTCCAAGGCAGCATATTCCACTGTCAAACAGTTCTTACTACAAGGAAGTTCTTCCTAATGTTGCGGTGAAATCTTCCTAATGCTTAGGTTGGAAGGGCAGGGGTAGGGATTGCAGCAGGACTAGTGTTTGGGGGAGGAAAGGGGCATTATTATTTTGGCTTGACTTCCAGGTAGTTGACAGAGACCTTTCCTCCCTTCCTCTGTCCTTTCAGAGACTGAATTCACTGCAGGAACTGCAGCTGCTGGAAATCATGTGCAACTATTTCCAGGAGCAAAGCAAGGACTCAGTCCGGCAGATTATCTTCTCCTCCCTCTTCAGCCCTCAAGGGAACAAGGCGGATGATAGCCGGATGGCCTTACTGGGAAAGCTGGTTTCCATGGCGATAGCCATCTGCAGGGTACCTGTCCTGGAATGCGCAGCTTCGTGGTTGCAGGTGAGAGGCAGCCAAGGTTACCCCCTGAACTTCCTTTTCAGAAGTTCCCTGGTGCTCGGAAAAGTTCCCTTTTTGGATCTATCTGGAGGAATCTGGGATTCATAGTCCTAGAAAAGTATTTTTTGGTGTTGAATGGGTTACCAGGCACTCTTCCATTTGGGCCTGCTGAGCTTAAATTTGTTGGCTATTTTTTAAACCTTCTGTCTGGGGTGGGCAACCATGGCAGACTCAGGGGCCTGTTCTCTGCTCCTGAAACTTTCTGGTGCACACATAGGCTACCCAGATGACCTAAACAGAAAAACTCAGGATTGGCTGGAAATCTCTTCCAAGTTTGGAAAAATCAGTATTTCTGATGTGCAGGGGCCCCTCAACCTTGCCACTCCTGAAGGCACCTTTTTGGGTGGCTTGGCGGGGAGAAATAGGGCAGTCCAGGGTGTTCCACAGATCATGGGACAAGTTGGCAACCATCACTCCACAGTCTGGCTGGAGTTTCCTGCCTTTTGGCCCTCCTGGAGTGACAGCTTGGCTATTTGTGCCTCTCTTTCAGCGGACTCCAGCCGTCTACTGTGTCAGGCTGGCCCAGGCCTTGGTGGATGACTACTGCAGCCCAATGCCTGGCTCCATCCAGACTCTCAAGCAGATCTTCAGCGCCACTCCTCGGTTCTGCT
Organism: Phrynosoma blainvillii; assembly: GCA_026167975.1. NCBI lineage: Eukaryota > Metazoa > Chordata > Lepidosauria > Squamata > Phrynosomatidae > Phrynosoma > Phrynosoma blainvillii. Next base: position 23,400,790 of record JANUYF010000012.1, read on the forward strand.
GTCAGTTCATAACGGCGGTCACCATGCTCTTTGACATGTCATCGGGTAATTCTGTTGTTTCTTTTTTGCACATTTTCCTCTTGTTGTGTTAAAAAGGCTTGCAGAGAAGTTCAAGCTTATGTCTTGCTGCCTAAAGATTTTGGGTTGGTGGGAATGTGAAACATGTGAACCATGGTATGAGATAGTGAGGCTTTAATTTTTCTGCTCTCTTTGCTTTTCATTTTCCCATATCTACCCCATTTCTGTGTCTGATGTTGGTGGGGAGGCAGGGGAGTGGGGAGGCCTTCTCCTCTCCATGAAGGCTGCAGGTGTCACTTGGGATGCTCTGGTCCTAGCGTTAAACCATTCAGCCTCCACTGAAATTAAAATGCCTATGTTCTCTCTTGTTGAAATCACCAGTGTGTCTTCACAGCCGGCTTTTCCTTCCTTCTCCAGATGACCTCATCCCCCCTCCAGACCTCCTGGAGATGGTGGTCTCTTGGATCTTTGAGGACCCTCGCTTGATCCTCATTACCTTCTTGAATACGCCCATTGCGGCCAGCCTGCCCATCGGGTTCCTGGAGCTCACCCCGCTCAGCGGCCTGATCCGATGGTGTGTGAAGGCCCCACTTGCTTACAAGCGGAGGAAGCCCTCACCTTCCAGTAGCCACCTCAATGGGAAAGTGGCCAAAGGTGGACCCGAGGGCTCTGAGAGAGACTGCCATCCCTTGTACTCCAAGCTGCACCTCAGTGTCCTCCAGGTGCTGATGCTGCTGCAGGGACACTTGTCTGAGAAGAACCTGTACGGACGGCTGGGGCTGGTGCCCTTGGACCATGTGGTGTCGCTTGTGGAGGAAATCAGCCACCTTGTGGATGAACTCAACCCCCTCAACGCCTCCAAAGAGATTGAGCTGGCCCTTGACCGGCTGGCCCAGGCTCTGCAGGTGGCCATGGCCTCTGGGGCCTTGCTGTGGACCAGAGGTAGGCTCCAGGGGATGGCTGGGGATGGGCTGGTACTCCCCAGGGAAGCAAGCGCTGTATACCAAACTACTCTTACCTTCATATCTCAGAGTCCAGGGCGGAGGGTACAATTTTTCAGCCAGGCCTCTTAGGTCCAAAGAAAAAGGTGTTCCTTGAGGCTGTGATTCTACTTGAGTGCAATTGTCCCCCAAGAGGGGTTTATGCCAGGAGGTCACCGTAGATGATCTGGGATGATAAAAGATACCTTCTGGTAATTTGAGCTGTTAACTTTGGAATTAAAAATAAAATTGAAAACAAACAAAATGAATTTAAAGGGCCATAAGAGATAGAAAGTGTATATGTTTTCCCCTCCTTCATTTTGCTTTCACATCCCCGTTCATTTTGTTCTCTCTTCTTTTCAGAGGATCTCAGGACAGTGTGCTCCAGACTGCCACACAACAAGTAAGGAAACACTCTATTAATGCAAGCTAAAATACGATTCGCCTTCTGTGCTGCAGCATTCTGCTGCTGGCTCTTGTTCAGCTTATGACCAGCAATAATCCCAAGGTCTTTTTCACCTATACTATTGCTAAATCAAGTATCCCCCATCCTGACCCCCTCCTTGAATTCAGAAACTGGGAAAGTACTGGCAGCCAGTTCCAACTTTTACTTTACCCCTTTGTGCCTGAAGATCCAACCACTTGTAGCTGATTCTTAACCCACTGATGTAGAAGTGTTGGCATTGCAGCCCATTGAAAGGTCTCTGTACAGTCCTACCCCTCTAAAGCAGGTCAGTTGCTTTGGAATTACTGTTTTGCATGCAGCCCAACTTACCCTCTGCCTCTCCTTCTTTCAACAGCCTCCTCCAGCTGGTCATTTCGGGTCCAGTCCAGCAGCCGACTCACGCCTCTCTGCCGCCAGGATTTTATCCCCCCATCCATACTCCTCCTCTCGGGTATCCAACCCACGCAGCACATCCCGCGATACCAGCCCATCCCGTACAGACGTTTATACCAGGCATGGCCTTTCCTTACCGGCCGGTCCGCTGAATAAACTCAAGTCCACCTCGGTCTGGCAAATTTTATTCTCCATCTGCCACAGAGCCACCATGAAGATAGCCAAATATTTTTCTTGTGGTGGTGGGGAGGAAAGGGGAGATCTCCATCTTTAAGGATGCTACCTGACATCAAGAAGAAAAGATTTCTTCCCCGGCGAGAATGGATGCCACTTGACTTTGAAATGGGACCATTTTTAAAATATAGAATATAACAATGAATAGATGAGAAGCTATGCCTAATTCTCTTGAAATGAATGGGCTGTCCTGCCCCCCCAAAAATAGCCACCCAGTGTGACTCTTTTAAGTGGGCACTGTCACCCCATCCCTGGAAGAGAGCTGTTTTATCATCTGCTGTTACACTTAGGGTACCTTTCTGTAAACCCTTGCACCTGCCCTCTCTGCCTTAACAAAAACGTTCGGATATCTCTTGTGCAAGAGAGCCAGAAGAATGGCTGCTTCGTATTTGTAAGTGTGTCACTGTTGCTTTGGTGGGATTGTTTTGGGGTTGTTGTTTTTTTGAAGGGGGCGATTTTATAAGACTACTTATGCTTTGAGCGTATGCACACTTTTAATGCCAAGTTTTGCTTTCAAGAATAGCCATTTTCTGTAAAATCAAAAAGGCAGGGAGGGCGGGTGGGAAGGATCACAGACCTGGTGTTTCTTGCTCTGTTGTTTAGTAAACCTAAATTTGGTTACAGAAAACTTCCTCTTCCTTCATTGCGACAATCTTTCACTTCAGTCGATCAGTTTAAGATGATCTCTTTGAGGGATGAAAGTGGCGGAGGCGTTTGCCTGTGCGTCCCCATTTTGCAGCGTTTACGTACTTTATGCTCCTGTCAAGAGTTTGCAAAGGCTTCTGGCTCTAAATGCGTTTTGTCACAAGAGCTAAGGGGAAGGGGGCTTTCTTTTGTAAGTGCATGTAGGACAAGATGGGCCACTGCTGGAAGTTTGGGGGTATTATTATTATTATTATTATTATTTAGCCCCTGGGGCCCCTTGAAGGCTGCCATCCGGCCAGTTCCCTTCTTTCTCTCCCCTTTTCTGTCTTGTGAAGAAACAGAAAGATTTCTCCTTGCAAACCACTGAAACCAAAAGACGGTAGTCCAGCTCTGTTTCAGCAGAGAACTTTGAAATGTGTGAAAAAATCACAGGCAACCTAATCCATGGAGATGATGATGATGATGATGATGATAATAATAATAATATTTATTTGTATTTATTTATTTGAAATGTGTGAAAAAATCACAGGCAACCTAATCCATGGAAATAATGATGATGATAATAATAATAGTAATATTTATTTGTATCCCGCTCTTTTCCCAGAACTGGGACTCAGAGCTGCTGACCAGTACTAAAAGAACAATACAATTTAATTTGCTATTCCTATGATTAGATCATAAAGATCACCCCAGGGACCCTCCTTTCGTGCATCTGAGGCAATAGGCTCAAGTCTACCAAAGCTCATGCTCCCCAACTTCTCTCTTTAGTTGCGTCCACACTGCAGAAATAATCCAGTTTGACACCCCTTTAACTGCCCTGGCTCAGTACTATGGAATTCTGAGAATTGTAGTTTGTTGTGGCACCAGAGCTCTGACAGAGAAAGCTAAATATCTCATGAAAGGAACTTATCTGATTCTGAGGTACCACCCTTTGGCATTATAAATAAACATTATCATCATCATCGTCATCATCCCAGGATTGCCATGGCACCACATTGAACTATTTCTGCAGTGCTGGTGCAGCCTAATTCTCTCAGCCTGCTCTACCTCACAGGGTTGTTGAGAGGGTAAAACGAGGAGGAGGAGGAGGAGAGAACTACAACTCCCAGGATTCCATAGCATCGAGCCAGGGCAGTCCGAGTGGTGCCAAAGTGGACTATTTCCTTGCTCCCATTTAGCCTCAGAAGGTGCTGCAAGATCAATTTACAAGGGGAAAGAAAAGAGTTCCATTTGGTATCCAGGAAAGGGGGCTCCTGAGCGTGTGCAGAGCGCAGTCCGGAGGCGCCTCCGAGAGGGAAGGGGCGGGGCCAGGCGCGTCACGTGCTCCTCCTCCTCTGCGGCCGCTGAGCCAAGATGGCGGCGGCGGGGCTGACTGCGTCCGCGCGACCCACGTGACCCCCGGGCGGCCAATGGGAAAGCGCCTTGTTGCGGGGTGCGCCGGAGTGGCTCGTCAGGCCCGTCAGGTCGCCTCCTCCGACGCCTTTCGCCGCAGTCGCGCTCTCGCTCTCCTTCTCGTCCTTTCCTTGGTCCTTTCGTTCTAGGGATGTTCTGAGGGGGCCTTTGGGGCCTCGCTGCCAGGACTCCGGCCTCGCGCTGGGGCCTCCGCCGCCGCCGCCGCCGCCGCCGCTGCTGCCTCGCCTCCTCAGGTGAGCCCCAGCCGCGGCCAGAGGGAGGCAGGCAGGCAGGTGGGCAGGGAGGGCGGTCGGTCGGTCGCCTCCTTCGGGGTAATGGGGGAGAAGGCCCCTCAAAATGTCCCCCAGAGAGGCTCCCCCTTTGGGGTCTCCGGGAAGGAACGGGAGGGAAACATTGAGCTGGGCCAAAATTAATAAAATGAATGTCAACAGGGAGAAATGGAAAGACTCCATGTGAAAGGGATCTAGGAGTCCTAGTGGAAGACCACAAGTTGAACATGAGTCAACAGAGTGATGCCGCAGCTAAAAAGGCCAATGCGATTCTAGGCTGCATCAATAGAAGCAGAGTGTCGACTCTAGACCAAGGGAAGTCATAGTCCCACTGTATTCTGCTTTGGTCAGTCCTCCTCACCTGGAATAATCCTGTGTCCAGTCCTGGGCACCACAATTCAAAAAGAAGGCTGGGAACTGGAACTGTGTCCAGAGGAAGATGAACAAAATGGGGAAGGGTCTGGAAACCATGAAGCCCTATGAGGAGACACTTCGGGAGATGCTGGGGATGTTTAGCCTGGGGAAGAGACACTTAAGAGGCGATATAACAGCCCTGTTTAAGTATCTGAAGGGGTGTTTTCTGCTGCTCCGGAGAATAAGACATGGAGCACTAGATGCAAACTATAGGAAAAGAGATTCCACCTCAACATAAGGAGGAACCTCCTAACAGTAAAAGATGTTTGACAGGCGAAGAAGACATTCCCTCAGATTGTGGCGGAGTCTCCTTCTTTGGAGCTTTTTAAACAGAGGCTGGATGACCATCTGTTGGGGGTGCTTTGATTGTGAGTTCCTGCATGGCAGAAGGGGGGTTGGACTGGATGGCCCTGGGGGGTGTCCCTTCCTAATTTTGTGATTCCATGATTCTACCTGTCTTGCCCTGTCTGGAGTCTCCATGCAGAGCTGTGATCCCTAGTGGTTTCTACTAGCAAAGCACTTTGCCTCCACTCTAGACAGGTGGCACCTCCATCAGCATGGTACATGCTGGCATTGCACTGACTGTCCTTCTTCCCTTCCAGAGGCCAAAGTGCAGGCCAGTCACCAAGAGCCATACCTGGGAAACCTCTCTGACTTCGGTCTCTGTTGCTGGAGGGAGACGCAGGCCCTCGTCCTCACACGAAGTGCTGCTTTTCTGCTTTATACACCGCTGCCACTTCCTCCCTTTTAAAAGTGTGGAATTACACTCACCATCAATGCTGCTCCAGCCTTCCAAGGGTCGGGAGCATGAGAAGTTGTTTAGTGTGAAGACCAAAGTGTCCAGCGCCAAGGGCACCTTACACCCACTTAATGGCTGTGACATCTCCTGAAGGATCATGAGAATAGGTGTCCTGCGTGGAATGAGGGTTCTTCACCAAGAAGCTGATGTGCAGCACTTCCCAGAAGTCCATCAAAGGCCATAGCAGTTGTAATTGGTTTCAGCTCCAAAACCAAAGGAGAGCTGACACTTTGGCGCCCAGCCGAGGCTGACTAGCAGTCAGGGCAACAGGTCTGTGCCTGGAGATGGTGCCCATGCCTTTATATGCCCACCTTCTTCTCCTTTTTGGCCACTCTGGTCTAATTTTAGAATCCTTCTGGCTGCCTCACTTAGCAGAGGAATTGGGTTCTGGCAGGTGGGACTCAGTGTATTGCTTCATGCCACTGAAAAATACAGGAAGCCTGAGTGACAGAACCATTAGCAAGGCCATGGCAAAGGGGCTAATGAGTTGCTAATTCATTTGACCAAAGTGGCAGTGACCCCAGTATTAAGCGGAAGGGATGGGAGCTCTCCTTGATGAGGGAAGCGGGAGGGTGTTGTAGCTGGAGTCCAGAACGGGAAGAGGCCCTTGGAGTCCAGTCAGGTACCTCACACAACTTGAGGCCGTTGGGCTTCCATCTGGCCAGTAATGCTCCTTTATGGCAATGCTTTCCCTGGCATTGTGTTTATGCTGCTTCTGTTTGTGTTATCCTCCTTGCCTGAAGACATTAAGTTTTGATAGGGCAATACTAATGTGTCAATAGATTTGCTGTATCTGATGGTATTCTCTCCCAGTGGTTGATTGTCCTCACTGCTTAAATAATTAAAAGGTTGGCTTCTTATTTCCAGCCTGAACTTTGGACCTTGAATAGTTAGACATCTGTATGTCTGTCAAGCCCTCTAGTGTCAGGTATCATACATTTTTATGCTTGGGTTGATAGCAGGAGAGCTTTCACAACGATTGCCTTGGCTGCTCTCTTGGATAGACCCTTGGTTCCTGGAGGCTGATTTAAGAGCCTGGAAAGGACTGTGTTTTACTTATGTGGAGTCACTTGTTGGAGGTTTTAATAAAGGGAGCCTCTGCTTGGGAAGAGTGTGTATGTACTCTTGGGGACGCTCTGCTCCTCTTGCTAGGAATATATCAGGTGGCCAAAGGAGGGAGACTTCTTGGGACAGTGAAGCAGGCAGGTTATACTCCTTCTTTCTTTCCTTCCTTTCTTAAATTCTTCCTTCCTTTCTGCATTGAGTCCAGGCAGTTCCTGTTACTTCCCGGTCATAGATTTTATCCAGAACTCAGAGATGCTACGGCAGAGGGAGAGAAGGGCCAGTGGGACCCCCTCCCCAGTGGCTCAGCCGAGAGAGCCTCTTCTCCCTTGGTTCCCCCTTTCTTGCAACTGTCACTTATCCACCGCCATTTGAACTCACCTGCAGAAATGGGAGATGGGCTTTTGTCTTTAAGCACTCAGAAGTCATACTGGTAACGATTTGCAAACAATGCCCAGTTGCAATGGCTGCTGATAGTGAGATCCTCCCGTGCAGGGTCAGTCATCTGCCTCGCCCCTGCTCCTTCCCAAGCTTCCTAGTCAAAGGTGGATGGTCGGTTTTGCGCTCACTGCTCCGCAAGAACAGAAGCATTGCTGAATGCTACAGGCCTTAGGAAAGGTTAGGCAGCACGGCTGCCCTGGCTGATTTCTTTCAGCCATGGAGAGTGATCTTGTGCTTCTTTGCATGAAAGTAAGTCCTCCACTAAGCTTGTTGGCAGATGTGGGTAAGTTATAGTACAAGGTGCCTGATGAGGTGCTCGTTTACTTGGAAGCAGGCCCCACTGAATTCAGCACAGGAAAGTATGGCTAGGGTTGCAGCTTTTCCCTGCTTGAGGATTTCGGATTAAAATAAATCAGCAGCAGATGGTCCAGCAATTGAGTAACTCCAGAGACATTCCTGGAAATGAGTCAAGATTGGGAGCAGTGCTGATTCCCTTCCTGTGCCCTCGGGGAACCGGTCCTGGTGCCTTTGGCAGATTGTGCCATTTCGATTTCCCACAGCCATGGCTTTGAGTTTGGCAGAGAGCTCTAGGTTGCAAGAAGCCATCAGGAACCTTGCAGCTTGAGATTGGTCAGACGCCCTCTCTCTGGGCTGAGACGCCTGCAGGCTGGAAGCCAACCCGAGGTGGACTTAGTTTTGCAGGATCTTGAGCTGGGGAGGTGAGGTCTTGTGTTTCCCTTCCACAGTGAGGCTTCCAGTTCTGCCTTTTCCTGCCATAGACTTGGCGACCTTCAGCCTGCCTGACCGCTTGCTCTTTTTCATCTTCTGTGCAGGTGTGAATGACCGAGGACGTGCCTCCGACTGCACTCAGTGAGATCTACCTTCGCCTCCTGTGCCATGATGACATAGATACTGTCAAGCAGCTCTGTGGTGACTGGTTCCCAATAGAGTAAGTTGCTGTTTGGTCTTCTGCCTCTGCTTTGCTGGGATAAGGGGAGGGGAAAGAATGGAGTCTCTCCCTTGGGATTATTGAACGGGAAAATTCATCCCAACAGCTCGGAAGTCCTCTCCCTGTGTTGGGATGTTTAGAGGGAAAGGTTGGTCATATAATCCGGAGTGGGCAAAGTATATCCTCTGAATTGTATGTGGGCCCCAAGGTTGTTTTTGAGGCTTCCCAAGGGGTTGCTGCCACTGCTATCCTGTTGAGGGGGGTGAACTTTCTTTGAGGGTGTTACTGATAATTCCAGTTTGGTTTGGCATGTTTGAGAGAGGCACAGCCATCCAGGCCCATTTAGGCTCTAGCATGACCCACCAGCCCCTAGTGGTTGCCTAGCCTGATCTAGCCAAGCTAGCTCCATCCCCTAATTCCTTCCTTCTAAGCAAGGCTTCTAGAGGTCAGTCTGTATAGTCCAGATTACAGGTTGCCAGAAGCCAGATTACAGGCTGTCAGGATTGGGATATCTGTTTCAGTACACTGGGCTACAGAGCTATACCCAGTGCTAAACAGAGCATGGGAGCTTTTCAGGAACCTTTTCTGGATGCCCTGGATAAAATGAGTCTTATTTTGCAAGTTTGACTTCCATGTAGTAAACAGCAGAACACAAGTAGGCCATGTTGAATATCTCAAATGTATAAATATCTCAGATGTTATCCTAGCAAGCTCAAACATTTGATTAGGAAAAACATGCAGTAAAGTATAAACAAATTCAGGGATTTGCTTGTAATTATTTATGTATATATTTTGACCTGGTTAAATCATTAGATGGTTTACTTGAATATCCACATCTAATAAAAAGTAAAACAATATAAACCAGTTAAAAACAACATGAAAATGATAAATACAGCAGTAAAAAGCCACAACATCAAAATAAAAGTAGTCCTCTTCAGCTGCGAGAACAAGGGTGTTTTCAGTAAGCCTTTAAGTTGAGCTCCATCTCTGCCAAGAGTGGGTCAATTCAGTAGCACACAGTTTTTAGCATTCCCCCACACAGACTTAAAATCTAAACAGATACTGAGAACTGAAGGTGCTAATTTTGAGGTGCCCAGAAAACTGCTTCTGCATTAGATACGTATGTGTTCTTCTCAGGGATAAACTTGAAAACTTTGTAGCTGCTGTATTTGATTGGTATAGTATCCTTACAAATCCCCTTTGTGAAGAGATCCTTGTTTTTAGAAATGGAAAAATTTCTGTGTAAAAAGATAGCAGCTGAAAATGTCCCTCTGAATGTCACTGTTGTTTGCATGAGGCTTGCTGATTTCTTCCTGTGTCTCTTGCTATGTTGTTGTTGTTTTTTGCCAGATACCCTGACTCATGGTACCGAGACATCACCTCCAACAAGAAGTTTTTTTCCCTGGCAGCCACGTACCGAGGCACGATTGTGGGGATGATAGTAGCTGAGATCAAGAGCCGGACAAAAGTACACAAAGAGGTAGTTAAAAGGAGAGGGCGTCTCTCCACCAGTAGAGGCACACACCTCACCAGCCTCCTCTTACCCCTTACTGAGCCACCGAGGCTAGTTTGGGTTGCATCCTGCTGTGGATCATAGGAATCCGAACTAGTTTAGAATGAGAGAACATACTCACTTTTGTGGCTTTGCCTGTAAAGTTTGGAATGTAAAGGCAGGTTCTGCTGCTGGAGGCTTGGGAGGGATTGCAGGTAGTGGGTGGGTGAAGGGGTGCCAGCCTTTTCCTTTTGACTCTTCTCCTGTTCTCTGATACCACTCTGCATGCTCAATGTTATCTTGATTTTAGAAGCTAAGTAGAGTCAGGCCTAGATGACCCAGAGGAAACATGCCAGGTATCTCCAGCTAACTGCCTGAAACTCCAGAGTGCCACTCAGTGGCGACAGTACTGGACTGGCTAAGCCCCCTGCAAGGTCCCAACCCAGAACTAGGCAGCTTTCTGTCTTCCTCTCTCCCTTCCAGTTCTTCCTCCCATGCTCATAGTTACAACTCACAATTACTACTCCCTTGTTGATTTTCCACTGAGCATGTGGGAAACTTGTTGGTGAATTTCCCAAGAGTAGCCGGAAGCTGAATTGGACAGCAGTTGCTTAGATGGTGTTGGGAGTTGAGCATGACAGGCAGGTGGGTTCCTTGCCTGTGCTACATATTGACTGCATGCCTTTCTGTTGGCTTTTCCCTTTAGGATGGTGACATTTTAGCTTCCGGTTTTCCAGTGGATACTCAGGTTGCTTATATCTTAAGCCTAGGCGTGGTAAAGGAATTCCGAAAGCATGGCATAGGTAAGAGTCTCTTAAATGTTTTGTCTTGCCTTCAGACAGACAGTATTGGCTGTGAACATGGCATTGCAAGCACAAGAACTAGTTTCTCATTTGTATATGCTTTGCACCTTTAAAAAAAAAGGGGGGGATTCACATTTGTGGGATGAAAATGTGGCATGTGCCAGGCACAGAGGTTTTGACCCCCTGACCACTACCCAGGGCTTGGGAGCCTGTTAGCCTTAGTCATGCTTTTAATAGTTAGTTGGTATGAATTGCAGTGCAGATTTTGCTGGTGGGGAAGGATGTGTTAGGAAGGCATTATTAAAGAATTGTCTTCCAATGTATTGATATTGTTTTAAACTCTTTAAAAATAGAAATATGCTCCCCCCCCCAAAAAAAAAACCCTTTATAAACAACCCTTAAAACTAATGCTTGGGAAGTAAGAAGTAAGGATAAGTCGTGACACCCTTTTCCCTGCCCCACACCTGCAGCACTTCAGAGCTAACTTGGCACAGAGAATCATGCTGGCCTCTTGGCACAAAGACAGCATAAGGCACTTGTCCCTGTCTGTACCTAAGCACTGCTCCTACATTGCTGGACAGCAGGAAGTACGGTGGACAAAACTGGCCAATGGTTCTGTCCCTCCCCCATGCAAATTTCAAGTGGTAAATAGTCTGCCAAGCCCACAGTTGAGCTGCCTTTTGTGCCCATGGCCAGGCTCTTGGCTGGGCATTGCAGCATCTAGATTCTGTAAGAACCTCTGGTGCAGCATTCAGGAGGAAGGAGCCTCTGATATGAGGCAGGCTTCTGTGTCAGAGAGGGCACTGATATTAGGACAACGCAGGATTCAGTGCTAGCAAAGCAGTAGTTGTATGGGATGTGGGCTGGAGGCTTGTGTTGAGGCTCTACTGTATCTTAGCACCTTCCCTTTCTGTGCTAGGTTCGCTCTTACTTGAAAGCTTGAAAGAGCACATATCAACAACTGCCCAGGACCACTGCAAAGCCATCTACCTGCATGTCCTCACCACTAACAACACGGCAATAAATTTCTATGAAAACAGAGACTTTAAGCAGCACCATTACCTTCCCTATTATTATTCCATAAGGGGCGTCCTCAAAGATGGCTTCACATACGTTCTGTACATCAACGGTGGGCACCCTCCATGGACAATTTTATATCCTTTGCTAACGATCTGGCAAGCATTGATCAGAGTGATACCCCAGGCCAGGATATTGAGTTTTTGGAGATGCTCTGCACCAAGTTGCACAAGGAGACGCAGCTGAGGGCTAACACTGAGCTTCTCATGAGTCCAAGGAGCCCCTTCTTGCCACTTAGGGCTAAGGTAGCCTGGTCCCTGTAGCAGCCAAAGAGTGCTCCATTGGATCGATGTTGTACCCACCTGACTGCCCTGTACTTACAGTGGGCACAGTGTTGTGTATACAAAAGAGCTGGAAATGGCTGCATAGCTATGCCAGGCCATACAGGCTGCCCTGAATGGGCTTAATTCTCAGATTTTGATGGATGCACAGGAGACAGGAATTCTTTCAAAGGGCACCAAGGACACCTTTTTGTGTTAGTTCAGGGGCTTAGATAGGTTGTTTCTGGTGTCCAGTTGAATAATGGTTGGAGAGGGAGCTGGGGGATGCTTGTGATTTACTTTCCAAAATTGCAGTGGAATGTGGTTGTGAGTAGCCTCTCTTAAGTATGTTTGGATCACATCTAGAGCTTGTGGGGTACAAAGTCTAAATAGCAGCCCTGTTGCCCCTTGCTCCTGCTTCCCTGGGGAAACCTTTTTGTCTTGGGCTGAAGACTCAGAGGGCAACAGGACTTCTAAGCCTGAAGGCTTCTAAGACTGGAAGTAATATTTCTGGAAGGTGGAGCCCAACAGCCACGTGGGCCAGCAGCTGCAGTTCCATGGTCAGTTGAGTTGCTGAAAAGGATTGGTTTTGTTAGCTCTTTGTGGGCTGTGGTTTGCCGTGAGTATGGAACTGGCCCTTGCTAGCAGTGTTGCCCAAATGTTTCACAGTGGGAGCTCAGTAGGGCATGGCCCCTTTCCCTTTGAATAAGATGTCTTCTGGGGGATGGAGGCGGCACTCACCCACTGGTGCCACACCACCTCTTTGTGCTCTCTCAGCCTTCCTAGATGTGACTCCTTAATGGCAATGCACTGACTATCTCCAGCACATCGGTTCGACCTTGGCCAATCTGAGTCCCTGCACCATTCCCCAGAGGATCTACCGCCACGCGCAGAGCATCCTCTGCAGCCTCTTGCCATGGTCAGGCATTTCGGCAAAGAGTGGCATTGAATACAGCCGGACCATGTGATGCCAAGGTAAGGCTGCAGCCTGGCCATGCCCTTGCCCTGAGCATTAGGTGCATTGCCAGCACAGTGGGCAGAGGTGGTTATGAAAATGGGCCCAAACCTACTAGTAGCCGCTGCCAAGTATCCCACACCAGGCTTCTGTCAAAAGCATCGCTCCTGCACACACCACACTGGATGTGTGTAACCACTGCAGAACAAAACTGGCTCCCCTGTTTAATGCTGTAACCATCTAATGAGGCAGAAAGACACATAAGTTTATGAGGGACTGTGTAGATGAGGTACTTGCTCCCTCTTTGCAGCATTCTTCAAGCCCTTATTTCAGGTGCAAGGGCAGCCTCTTCCCTGTTGCCTTCAGTTAGGAGAAGTTGTTCCTTTCTGCTGGGATGGTTTGCTTTGGCTGGGAAATGGTGGGCAGGATGGCGGTGATGGCAGGACAGAGATTCATCTGGGAGTCATAGCTGGGAAGAGGAGTTGCTTCTCCATTGGGGTCCCAATGGTGGTTCCTTTGCAGGCAGGTCCTTCTCGACGTTGCTGCAGCTGCACCATGCTGGGGTGATGAGACTGACAGTGGCTTCGTGTGCTGCCAACCTGCCCTGTGAACCCATATACCCCTGTGGACTAGGATGTCTCCTCCAGCTGCGCCCTGACTGCCCCACCTCAGCCCCGAACGTGAGAGCCGCCGCCGCCGCCACAGCTGCAGCCAGCCGCACGTGGGGAGAGCAGCACTTGGCCTGAGGATGTATGTTGCAGCTGGAAAAGGGGGAAGGACCAAGTCCTTGGGGCTGGGAGACAGTGGGAGGATGAGAACAGAATAGCCATGGGCAATGAGTTCCCTCCCCCCCCTTTCATTCTTCTTTTCTTTCTTTCTTTCTTTCTTTCTTTCTTTCTTTCTTTCTTTCTTTCTTTCTTTCTTTGTGTGGAAGCTGACATAGGGCCTCCCTCAGCTGCTGTTGTGTTTGTCACTAAGAGGCCAGGGGGCTCAGCAAACACACAGACTCACACCCCGTCTTCCGCCTTCCCCCTCCTGCAACAAAGGCCTCCTTTTGCCTACTTATCTTTTGGAAACAAAGCACCTGAGGCCAGTGGTGCACAGATAATGAAATTCTTGTTTCATAGTGAAATATGTTTTTGTGTGTGTGTGTGTATGAATGAATATACACCATGTGCAGATTATCCTGCCTCTCTCCTGACTAGAACTGCAGAGGTGGGAGTGCTGTGGAGACCTGGGAGTCTCTGAATGGTGTTTCTGATTATCCTGTGGAAGCTCAGAGATTTACTCCACTCAGTCCTAGCCTGGCTGTATCTTCCATTGGGAAGTCCTGCTTGTTTTCCTGCCATCCCAGTGTCCTGAGTTGTAGCTGTCCATCTCCTGTTTAGGCAGCACAGAGGGGATGCTTATTGCTCTGCCTTGCAGTTTTACCTCTGATCCCTCAAAGCTGTCAGGGAAGCCTTCCTTTTGCTCCACTTGGCAGATGGGGCAGAGTCACCTTGCTCTGCCTGCCTCTCAGGGCAGCTGAATGAGGCACTGTTCCTTCTCTGGGAAGAAAGGGAGGCTTTGCAGAGAGAATGCTGTAGTGATAGTGGCTTTGTTGATGTTTGGGAGGCCTCTTCCTGCAGCACTGCAGTAAAACGGAGGCCTGCTACTCAGAAAGGCCAAAGGCAGCCCCTGTCAGGGACATCAGGAGGACACAGACGTGCTCTTCCCCTCTTCCTTCACCATTGCCCCAAGTAGCACTAGGAGCCTGAGATCTGATGAGATCTCGGGGCCCTGCATGACCAAATTCAGCAATCCTGTCTCTACCTTCTGGCTGCAGAAAAAAATCCTGCATGTGCTTACCTTTTTGCTGCACACGTGACACAAAGTTTGAAGAGGTATCAGGCTTGAATCTCCCATTAGAAGCCAGCAAACGGTAACATTTTGTGCTTTTATCATGGCAGGAGGCTGCCAGGAAAGCAGCCATGTCTAGGTAAGGAGGTGAGGATCCCCTTTCTGCCCCATGGGGCAGGGAGTTGGCCTCCTTGCCCTGATATTGGGCCACCTTGTTCCCCATCTCTGAGACTTCCAGCTTTCCTTGCTTAAAGACGCTCTCCCTTCTCATACTGGAGCAGACGCCCTGCCTTGCTGTGCGCTGGTGGGAGCAAAGATCTGGGAGCAGCGCTGGTGACTTCCTACCTTTGTATGGCTTAGGAAAAAGGGCTCTTGGTGTCTTTAAATGGAAGGAGGCCAGCAAAGGGGGGAGATGTTGACCCTCAGCTGTACCAGTGGCAAAGTGGAATGCTGACTCTGTGCCAGGCCACCCAGTTTTGCCTCCGGCCAGCCCACTTTGTACCGCAATGGTGCTGAGAGGCACAGGGACAGCAATTTGCTAGACTCGGGAGTCTGGTTTGTGGGTCGCTTGCTGCCTTCTGCATCCTTTGCTTGCCTGCCAGGAAGGATCCCAGCCTTTCCACCCAAGAACAGGGGGGAGCCTACAAATGTCCTGGCCAGATCCCAAGTGGTGGCCAAGGCTATGCTGCAGAGGTCAGGAGCTGACCATGGAAACCCACACTCCCATCCCGGATGGACTTAGCCAGTGCTTTGAGGGCTTCCTTGCCCCATGTAAAAGTGGGCTCTGAAGGACACAGATCATGACCTCTGGGCTTGTGGCAATGGAAGGCCATGGCAATAGCAATCCTTTGCCATGTGTGGTTCTCCTCCTTGCCTGTGTTTTATGAAATCTTTCCTTTTCCTTGGGAACGTCCCAAGTCAATACCGCGTGTGTTCCGGTCTTCTTTTGATGGTTTTGTTCACTCCATGCCCTTCTCACCACTCTTGTATGCTTGCCTGTTGCACCTGCACACGACTCCAAGAAGAGGACAATGGCTTCAGGAGGGAAGGCCCTTGGTGTCAGCCATGTGCCTGCTGTATCTACCCTTATTTATTGATGAGCAACTGTTGGCCAGCCACTGTAAATGTCTTTGATTAAAAGATTTGTTTTGTTTGGGATTCTCCTGCCTTGTTCTTCAGTCATGCGCTGTGAGTGTTTGCTTTGGTTTCCCCCAGAGGCCTGGCTCCTGCTCTGAAGCATCCCTACATATGCAGCCATGGGGTGAAGGCAAAAGGCTCTCCATGAATGGAATGGCTGAGTGTAAAAAGAAAGCTCACAACTCTTGGTGTGTGCAACAAAACGGTTTATTCTTGTCTCCACACCTCCCAGCCCTGCAGCAGACCAGCTTTTCTGGAGTTTGAACTTTCATCTTGTTAAAAATAAATCCTGCCATGAGGATACTAGAGATCAACCCCTTCATCCCCTTTTAAGCCCAGCTGGACTGGTTGTGTGTCGCATAACAACTTTGCAAGGGGGAGCAGGCCTAGATAACACACACACACCCCAGAATTCAATGCCAGTCCATGTGACCGTTGGCACCTGGGAACCCTCTTCTGGATGTTCAGGCAGCATCTACTGCTTCCACAGGATGCAAAGAACAGATGGGGAGAGCAAGAGCCAGCTCAGGCTGAGGGGTAAGAAAGCCCCCCACCTTGGCTTTAGCCCTTTAGATCAGAGCCGCTCGTCGGGTACTCTGCCTGCTTGACACCTTCCTTGGCCGCTGGCTCAGGAGGTGGCCAGAGATGATGGAGGTGTGTTGGTAGATGTGGGTCCCCTACTGTGGGGCAGGCCAAGCTGTTCAGCGATGCTGTTTCTGCCACCTTGGGCTTCTGTGTGAGAGCCACAGCTTCTCCGCAGGCACCATGTTCAGGATGTTGAGAGTATAATGAAGCTGGGAATTTCCCAGGAAGGACAAGAGGCCCCCTGCACCATCCTTCTGAGTGTAGAGGGGCATGTGGAGCATTGCCGTCACCTGAAAGGGTAGAGGGGGGAAACTGTTGGCCAGAAAGACCCCAGGAATCACACCCTTCTTTATCTTGGGATTCGCAAGGGGGGAATGCCAGGATCATTACCAGCATCCAGCAGCTTGTGGAGGTTTTAAGTGCCTTCAAAATCTAGAATTCCAGCAGCAACTTGAGCCTGGAGGCCACATTATGGCCCATGGGAGAAACCCCTTCTTCGAATTGCCAAGGGGGCTTCACTTTCTGGCAACCTCCAGCTTCTGAGAGAGCAGCCCTGCTGTGCCTGCCAGGTGGTGGCCAGCAGGTTTCTCTTCCTAATGCTCCTTCCCTCCCCTCCCCTCCCCTCCCCTCCCCTGCGCCAGGTAGCAGCAACCTGTGAAGAGGCAGCTGGTAGCCGTGCCCAAAGGTGACCCAGGGCAGCCAATGAGAGGCCAGGGGCAGCCTCAATGGGGGTGTGGGGTGTGGGAGGGCTACGCTCCACCACCTGCTGCCCGTCCTCCCTGCCATCGGCCAGAACACCTCTGGGAGCCTGAAGGTGAGGACAGACGGACGGACAGGAACCTTCCTCTGCTGCTCTTGGCAAGACACAAGAAGAAGCTGTCAGGAGGGACAGGAAGGTAAAGGCTGCGGAGGAAAGGACATTCACTGTTAGGTTGGGGCTTCTTTCTGCAGCTGGTTGGATGCTGTGGCGTAGACGTCTAGGAATGTGCTGGGGTGCGTCTGGGCATGCAGGTGCCATGCTAAAATCTGGGCTGGGAGGCAAGGTCGGTCAGGCTGTCTTTCTGACCAGTTCCCCCCAATGGGGTCTTCCCCATCCTTCAT
Source organism: Phrynosoma blainvillii (assembly GCA_026167975.1). Taxonomy (NCBI): domain Eukaryota; kingdom Metazoa; phylum Chordata; class Lepidosauria; order Squamata; family Phrynosomatidae; genus Phrynosoma; species Phrynosoma blainvillii. The sequence continues at coordinate 23,418,101 of JANUYF010000012.1, forward strand.
TTTCTGGCTAGTTGGAAGCACCTTCTTCCAGCCAAGGAGAACTTTTGCTTTGGGGTGTGGGATGTATGAGAGGATATCCCAACCATCCACCCCAATTTATTTCTCCTTTTTGGCCTCAGCAAAGCCTCCTCCAGTGACTGTCTTATCTCAGGTGGGCAAAGAGTCAACCAAACCTGATGCCCACAGGTGGCAACCAAAGAACTGGAAGGGTGGTACTGTGTGATTTTTTTAAAGAATCCTTGGGCGCTTGAGTTCTTTGCCATTGTCTTCCACATGCTCCACTCACATAAGCAGAGTAAAGCGGTTAACTCAATGCCTTCTCCAGGTGCTCTGAGGGCCGCTGGCTTTTCTGCCGGAGGCTGTGGGTTCCTCCCAGGTAGGCTCAGGTTGCTCCTCTCCCATGAGTGTAACCGTGAACCTTGGTGGCAGCCACCTGGATATCCTCCGAAACAGGATCATCATCATGGGTCCCCCCCCAGGGAGCCACTTCTCAGCCCCCAGGAAGGCGGGAGGCCTGGCTGCCGGAATCAGTGTAACCCAAGCTGCCGTGGGGGGCTGTGGGGAGGAGGCCAAGGCTTGTGCTGTCTTTTGTCTCTCTGGCTCTGCAGGAGAAGCTCATGGTGGACGACAGGGCCCTGAGCCATCATTGAGACCCTTCCTCCTCTTTGCTTTGCTGCAGCCACAGGGAGATCCAGGCCTGGAAGGATGTCTCTCCATCACTCTCCCACTGTTCGGCTGAAAGGGCAGCAATGCTGGCAGCAGCAGCCAGAGCCTTGGAGAAGCCAAGTGGATGACAGCCTCACCAACCTCCAGTGGCTGCAGGAGTTCTCCATCCTCACCACCAACCCAGAGAAGCCCACCGCCATGTCTGGGAAGAGGGTCCCCCAAAGGCAGGCCGAGGCCCCATCCAGCCCGCCGGAGGGGGACACGGCCTGCATGGGGAAGCCCCCCAGGATGGGCAAGCCTGTCTCCTCCAGCACCAGCTCCCCACCACCCCTCTTGCCCACCCAGGCCCCTGTTGACTACAGGACCAACAACCAGGTGAAGCCCCCCTACTCCTATGCCACTCTCATCTGCATGGCCATGCGGGCCAGCAAGGAGGCCAAGCTCACCCTCTCCGCCATTTATGCCTGGATCACGGAGAACTTCTGCTACTATCGCCACGCGGACCCCAGCTGGCAGGTGAGTCCAGGGGAAGGATGGCGGGGGGTGAGTGGGGATCTGCACTGTTCTGCCAATGGGTTTTTGGGGAGGACAGTCCCCCTTGCCCCAAGGGACCCTTTCACCGATCTTGCTGAGTGTGAAGAAATTGCCTCCAGGTCTCCCCTCTGGTTATCAGAGGGCTTCCCATTTGCCCCATTTGGGATCAGGAATGAACCATACTGCAATCCAGATGGGCAGGGCTGCCTTCAAGATACTGCTGCCATTTCCTTCCTTCCTCCCTCTCTTTCTGTCCTCTTTTCTTTTCTTTTCTTTTCTTCCTTTTCCTTTCTCTTTCCTTCCTCCCATCACCTGGCAGTCTTCTCACCCTCCTTTCCCTCTGCCTTCCTTCCTTCCTCTCCTGCAGAATTCCATCCGTCACAATCTCTCCCTCAACAAGCGCTTCCAGAAGGTGCCTCGGAGGAAGGACGAGCCGGGAAAGGGGGGCTTCTGGCAGATCAATCCCCAGTACTCCAACCTCTTTGTCGATGGGGTCTTCCAGCGCAGGCGGATGCTGGCCCTGCCTTCGACTTGCATTCACTCCACGCAACCTGTGCCCGGACGAGGGTCCTTCTATCAGGACAAGATGCCCAGGCCACCCAGGATCCAACGCCGTCTGGGGAGGCCTAAGCAGCCCTTGGCCAGTGCTTGCCCTGGGAGGGCCACTTGGACTGGGCCCCCCTCGCCTGTGGCCCCAGTGGACCGAGAGGTGGCCTCTACTCTGGCTGGAGACCTCAGCTGGGCCTCAGTGCTGGGTGGCACCTTCACTGGTGCTGAGAGCAACTTTGAGGACATGGAGCTGACCGCTGCCCTGGACTCCCTGGCCGCAGGAGCAGACAGGGGCCCTCACTGTAGCCAGCCAGCCCTGAATGAAGATGGGGGGCCCTGCCCTGCCCCAGGTCTGGCCAAGGAGTTGATTCTGTGCACTGAGACATGGGGGGCAGAAGAGGAGGAAGAGGAAGAAGAGAGGGCAGCAGAGCCAGGGCCTGGGTGGGCTTTTGAGGTGGGTGCCTGCTTCTCTGAGGGCTTCCTGGCTGGGATACAGCCATGGGAGGGCTGAGCTCTCCAAAAGGGAAGAGAGAAGAGAAGGGGGGCTGGCACCTGGGGCAAGAGGCACTGGCTGCTGCTGCCTGGGGAAGGGGAGGTTGACATTAGATCTGCCCTCCAGTTCCTTCCATGCCAGGGGTCCCAGCACTAAGGCCTTCCTCTTCACAGATGGCTAAGGGCTGCATGTCTTGTAGCTATGTAGGTGGGAACATACCATGCCTCTGTCCCCAAATGCAGAAGGCAAATGATTTCCAGTAGCCTGGGACTTGCAGCTTTAATGGCGGGATGAGGGCGGCACAGGCTTCTGAAATCCAGAATGTAATCTGTCCAAGGACGAAGAATGTGGAAGCGAGGCAGAACGTGGCACAAGCCAAAGGAGGCTGGTACCCAGGCATGCCCTGGGCACAAGGGACCCTCCCCACCCTTTCCTGTCCTTTGCTCCATCTGCCCCCAGACACAAATGTATATGGCCTCCATTCTTCTCTCCCTCTCTTTGTTGTTTCTACCATCTATCCTTCTATCCCTACTTCTTTCCAAATCTAGATTTTGGCAAAAATTGTTAATAAATACAGGCAAATTTGGTCTGAGCAAAATGTTTGGATTTCTCTTGTTGTTCTGTAGGATCTCAGTGTCTTTTGTGAGCCCTATTCCATCTGGGAAAGGGCTTCTGCTGCTCCCTCCCATTAAAGAGCACCTCAGATGTGGATTTCTAATTTGACCTGGGCAGCTGACACCCCAGAAATTCAGCTTTCTACACTGGGAGGTCACCAAGACACTTCGTTTGACGTACACACAGCATCTGCTGAGGCTGAATTAGCTGCAATAGTCAGATCCTTGCCCTGCCATGAACCTTCCAGGTGGGACAAGGCATCCTGCTTTCCCCTGGCAAGGAGACACTCTCCCCACAATGCCAGGCAAGCTTGGGCCTGCAGGCTCTGGACATGAGGGGCAGCCTGTGCCAAAGGACCAACAGCTGGCGCAAGTGGAGCCCTTTGCATTGTTCTCCATAACGATTTTGTTGAGGAGAGGCGCCCAGGCCTGCCCGCTTGGACAGGAGGGGCTGCCCATTCTCAGGGAACTGAGATTGTTACCTGATGGTTTTTCGTGGACAGGAAAGGGAAGGGGGTGCTTGTTCCTCCCCAGCTGTGCCCCCTCCCCATATGCCCTTACACCACATGGAAGCCCCCAATAGGCCACTGCCAGAGATGGAGCCAGGGGAAGGAGGGCACTGCCTTCCCAAATAGGAATTCTGCCCCCTCCAAATGCAATTTTCCTTCAGAACCCAAATTTCTAACATTGCAGTAACAAAAATTATCAGTACAGAGTTTAAGCATCCAAAGAAAAAGGGACAAGGTGACAGTATGGCCACCTGCCCAGCACTATCCATAGGAGACGGAAGAGAGGTGGCCAAGGTGGATTTCATTGCACTGCTAACAGAGAGAGACACCGACCCTTAACAATAATTGGTATTTATGTAGCACGTCTTAAATATCCAGAGCACTTTACAAACATCACCAAAAACATTCCTTGCAACAACCTGGTAAGGTAGGTCAATTATTACCCCCCGCAGGGAAGGCAGGAAGCTGAGAGAAGGGTGCCCACCCCCAAAAGATCTGCATCTGAGGCAACACTGGGACTGGGGATGGCTCGGTGGCTATGTTGTCTGGCAAGAGGTGGCATCCAGGTGTGCTTGGGTGAAAAACCTTTAACCCCCAACTGGGGAATTATGGGCGCTGCAGTCCAATACAAATGAAGGGTGCCTGCTTGGAAGAGGCTGCTTCCTGCCCTCTGTTGTCTTCCCACACAGCCTATGGCAACCAGAGGCAGTGGCTTTAACACAAAATGGGAACAGGGTCACCCCAGGAAGGGGGCTTGAGGGTCAGCCCTGCCCTCTGGGTGGGGGAAGAAAGGCCTGGCACCATATTGGGGGGAGGGCAGGATGGGACAAGGTGGTTTAAGAAAGCAGCTGGAAGTCAAAAACAAACCCAGCCCCATCTTCCAGCAATGTGCCCAGAAGCAAAAGGCTTAGTGATGGAGGCTGGGGTGCCCTGCCTTTGGGGAGAAGCAGGAAATGAGGCACAAGGTGGCCTGGTAGGGGCCCTCTTCAAGGAGGGCAGGGAAGGGGAGGGCAGCCTTTGGCAAGAGGGGCGCTTGCAGGCGGGGCTCTTTGCCCAGGGGCTGATGTCCTCCAGCCTGCCTTAGCTGCCCCCCTTCCTGCACCCCCAGAAGGGCATCAGTTGAATCACAGCACCAGGTTGGAGGGGAGCAGCTCTGGCACAGAAGAGGTAAGCCTTGGCAGGCTTCTGGGCTGTATGACTGGAATATAACCGTGAGTCCCTACAGAGAGGGGGAGTGTGGGCAAAGGGGTGGGGTGGTCAGTGGGGACCCTTGAACCTTAGAGGTGCAGAAAGGGTGGCTTTCTGATGGTCAGTTGGCCAAAAGAGCAGCTCTTGAACGGAGCCAGGCTGGACTCCCTCCCTCAAGGTCTATCCTTCCCTGACAGGCAAGGATGAGTTTCTCAGGGATGGTCTTCACCTGTGCCCAATCCCTAGGACAAGGGCAGGAGGTGGATGGACAGAACCACCTAGAAGGCTGAACACCGCACCCCATCCAAGAGCAGGACAGGAAGCTGCCACAAGGGACTGGAGGACAGGGGAGGCACAGAAAAAGGCTGAGCTCCTGGCAGGAATTTATTTACAAGGTGGGGAGTGGGCACACTAGCTGCAGGGCAAATGAGTCAGGGGGCAGGCTATTCCACTGCACCCACCTCACTGCTGTTCCAGGTTGCAAGGAGGAAGAGGGCATTTGGAGCATGCAAACCTGTACAAAGACACCAAGTCCATGAGAAACAGGCAGAGAGACAGAGAGCATGGGCATATGAGGCTGAGGCTGAGGCTGAGGCCAGCAAGGGGGGAAAGGAAACAAGGTCCCTCTTGCACAGAGTTATGATTAAGTGTCTGGTAAGAATAATCCTTCATTGGGGGTGGGAGGTGGGGAGAAAGGGGCAGCGTCCGGCAGGCAGGCCATCCGTCCAGCAGAGCAGACAGACAGACAGGAGGCCCAGGAGTTTGGCATCAGGCCCCCTAGACAGTGGCATGGGGCCCCTGAGCCGGACGCTCAAGAGCTGCTCTGCACGCTTTCGCCACAGAGATGGGGCTGGCTGAAGATGAAGGGCTGCCCAGGATGGTTGGTCCCACGGCTCGGGAGAGCACCAGCAAAGTCGGAAGACCCTGGAGGAGGAGGAGGAGGAGGAGGGAGAAGGGAGAGGCTGGCTCAGCAATCCTGATGCCCCCTACCACTTGATCCTTCTGCTCCCAATATTGCCAGGGAGCCTGGGAAAGGGAGTGAGGAAGGCAGGGCTGCAGAGACCACAAAGCCAAGCCACCCAACAGGCACTGGTTGGGGTGCGCCAAGGCGGCAGTGGCTGTCAGGACCTCCACCCCACTATGTCATTCTCATGTGGGGAAGCCATGTCCACATCAAACCTTGCAGGGGAAAGATGCACTGTGCATCTAGCCAAGCTCAAGGTGTGGGGCAGGAACCAAGGGAGAGGGATTGAGAGTATGGCCAGAAAAACTGAAAGTACCCCCCTCTTTCCTCTCCCCAACCTCAAATCCTGGTTGCCTTTCCTTGCCCACCCTCAACAGAGGCGCCTGTCCAGAGAAAAGGAAGGAAAGGGAAGACCTACCAGTTTACTCCTCTATGCCAACAGAGCAGGAGTCCGGACCAAGGGCTGCCCAGGTGGGGCAGAGAGAGAGAGAGAGAGAGAGGGAGAGAGAGAGGAAGGAGATGTTAGAGAGAGAGGAACAGCATTTAGAAGAGATGGGCACCCTCCCACAGACAGAGACAGACACCCTTTTTGGCCTACCAAACAAGAACACTGGGGAGACCCTGGTGTTAGAAAGCATAGGAACCACCTTCCCATTCTACTCCTCACCCCAGAAATCCATCTTTTCAAGGCCTCCCCTGTACTCTGAGAGAGGCAGAGTGAGTCAGTTACTGAAGGTCCCACAGGAGGGTTTGCCCACAGACAGGCACACTGTCTGAAGAGACACACCAGTTGCCAAGGAGGGCCTGTCCAACTCTGCATGAGATGTCTGATAGCCACAGCGGGGTGGGGATTCTGGGGCTCATAGTCCACACTCATGGGGGTCTACTGGATGAGAGCTGTGTGTGAGTGATCACACAGAAGCAACCACTGAACGACAGAAGGAGAATTGTAGCAGAAAAAGGAACAGGGAAAGTAAGAGAAGGTGTTCAGCTCAGGGAAATGGGCTCAACAGCCGACTCTCATCCCACAGCAGCCGCCGTTCACCCAGAGCCAGCCCACTCGAGAGAGGCCTCCTCCTGTCTGCTCTTACCAGGCAAGTAGACATCAGCAGGCAGTTCACTCTCCAGCCTGGGAAGGCTTCTGGCCTCAGAAGCGCTGCTGCTTTCCTGGACAATGTCCTCCACAGAGGGGGGCTGGCTACCTGAGACACGGCAGGGCAAAGCTCAGCACCCTTAGTTGAGCCAGAGTCTCCCCACGGCCGCCAGAAACCACCCACCCACCCACACACACGTCATTGGCCTCATCCCCATTGACTGGGAGCCCCACAAATCCTGACCAAAGCATCCCTTTCTCCTCTGTCCACCTCCAAGTCCTCTGGCTCATGCCAGGACTATGGAGGGCCAGCCCTCTCTGGACATGGGCAGGGCCTTTGTGCACCTCTTCACCCCTCAAGCAAGCACCTCCATCCCTAACACCCCAAGAGCCAGGATGGGAACCAGGAGGTCTCCTGCCCCTTCTGCATGCCCCCAGGACCAAGCAGGGCTCACCTTGCTGCAGCGAGTGAATATCTTCTGAATCCTCCACAGTCAGGCTCTGGAAAATGAAATGGAGAAGGGGCTCAGGCTCTGCTCCTCACAACATTTGTTCTCAGTGGATTTTGGTCCAGAGGGCAGAAGTGCTCTCACCACCCCTAGCTGTGCCATCACCCTGCTGTTCCTCCCTCAACCAATGTGGCTTCCTGAAGGCTGGAGAACTTGCTGCAGGATGGATGGGTCAAGGCTTTAAACCTTGAAGCCAGGTTTGTCCTGGGCCCCATGAAGGAAGCAGACAGGGCTTAGAAAGCTTTGCTCCACTTCCACTTTATGTCTTTTCCCACAAAGAGCTGCATCCACAGCAAATTCCAGATACTATAAGACCCCTTAAATCACATTTAAACTGGTATTGTAAAAATGCCCACCACAAACTCAGTGCCACTGCAAATAAGCAAGGAACACACTGCAGAGCACAAAACTGGCACCTCTTTAAAAGCTCCAGCCAGGCAGAGACAGTTCCAGCCTACAGGAGAGGCAAAGCAAATGGAACTGTGGGAGAGAGATGGAAAAGGCAGGGGGAGGCCATTTACCTCTGGGGAGCTGCCTTCACGCAGAACCAGCTCCGTCCCAGCGAGGGGAGGCTGCAGGTCTGAGTCTTCCGAGAGCTTCTCTTCGTCCTCCTCGTGGATTGGTGAAGAGGGAGAACGGAGGGTGCTAAGGAGGCATAGAGAAAGGGAGAGAACATCAGGGCTCTGACCTACTGAGAAACCTCCTCTCCTCTCTGCTTCATGAGACCCAGTCAGAGCCCTTCTCTCAAATGGGTTTTCCCCCCACCCCAAGCTCTTTCCAGGACAGAGATGTGGCTCCTAGTCAGCCCTGCAGAATCCCACTAGCAGAAGAAAAGCTGAGTGACAGATGGAGCAACAAGCACTGTGAAAGGCACCTCTGAAGGCACCACCCTGGGTGAGAGGGAGAAAGCCCCAAGCCTATGTGACCCTGGAAAGTCAAGCAACTGGGAGAAGAACTGGTGAGAAGTGGATGGGGACTGACCTGTCAGGAGACTTGCTGCGCTTGCTCTTCTGATGGCTGCTCTCGACGGCTCGGTCCAGCCCCACAAGGGGCCTGCCAGAGAGGGGGAGACCATCCAGCACTCCAGTGTAGGTGATCTCATCATAGAGGGGGGCTGAAGGAATGGAGGGCGAGATAGAGCGCAACCCATTCAGGGCTTCCAACAGGGAAATGGGCTCATAGCCCGGAGGAATGTTGTCAGAGCACTGTGGAGGGAGCACAGTGGGACAAGAACACTTAAATCACTGTCAGATGCTTAACTGTAGATTAATATAACTGGAGTTCATCCCAACACTTCCCCACAATGATCCTGGGGAGAACCCTAGATAGGCCTCTTCCCCACCTCCACCCATGGCTGGGTCATGGAAATTGTTAATATTATTGAAAACCACACTAAGCACAACAGAGCAGCATAGTTCTGAAACAAGAAAGCCATAACGTCCCTGGCTAAAGATGAGAGAGAGGCACATGTCAGCAGAAACTTGGCCCCTGTCTTCCAAAGCAGCACTTCTCCAACTACAATTCTCCAGGTGTTTTGGATTTGAATCTTCTGCTATTAGCTTGGCCAACAGTCAAGGATTCTGTCAGCTGAAGTCCAAAACATCAGGAAGAACAGAGACACAAAACCACTGTAATCTGAAGGATATTTCACTCCTTGCTTGTCTGAACAATTCTGCTGGGGTGTTTTGGAACTAAGCAACTCTTCCCCACAGATTAGATAGCTGCTGGCTCACCCAAAATGGTCTTTGGGCCATTTCTAGAGCACCTGCATTTACAATCTGATGAAGAAAGCTCTGCCTGCTGAAGGCCCCTGTGCCCCCTTACCGAATGCTCATCGTGGTCCAGGGTCTGTGCCAGGACAGGGCTGAAGGAGAGAGGGGAGAGGGCCCCCGGCTTCTTCCTTACTGCTCGGATCTGCAGAAGGGCTCGGAAAGCTGCAAGAGAGAGAGAGATCCCACTGAACCCATATCTTTCAGCCCAATGAACCCAGATCTTTCCATGGAAAATTGCAATGGGGAAGAGAGCTACTTAAAGGAGGGGTGCACCTCCCCTAGAAACCTGCTTGTCTACTGTGCCTAGAACTTGCATCCCTTTGGCAAGAGGTGGAACCTATTACTATAGAAATGGGGCCTTTTTCCTGTTAGCCAAGGGCTCTGGAGTGGCCGCACTCATTACCAGGGGGTGAATCTGGGGGCTTTAGCTTGTGCCAGACACAGCTGAGACAGGCAAATCCTAGGTAGAAACATGGCTGCTGAAAATACTGAAAGCAGAATAGGTGTGTGTGTGTGGGGGGGTGCACACTGTGGGTCAACCAGCTCTCAGCTCTTCAGTCGGGGTTGGGGGGATACTCACGCAAGCGACAGATGGGGCAGTTGTTGGCCTGGTAGCGCAGGGTGTCTGCACAGGAGTTGCAGAGGCAGAGGTGCCTGCAGGGCAGGATGAGGGTGTCCCGCAGGTCTGAGAGGCACACCACACACTCGTTGCTGTTGTCGCTGTTCTCGTCATCGCAGGGCTGCAAGAGAGACCAGAGGGAGCGTTCTTTGCTGGTGAACAACTCAGCCTTTGGAACTAGTTCTGTATGGGACAGGCATGGAGCCACCCCCACTTACATTCTTTAACATGCATATGATCTTTTAAATGTGGTTGGATTCTGTATGTTTTTAATGTTACAAAAAGACTGACACTTCAAGGTTAAGCCTTCATCCCTGTTCAATGGTAAAAAGATTGCTTCAGCTCAGCATGAATGTAAATTTTATAGATGTCCATTTTTTAAAAAATGTGTTCTCTCTTTATATATATATATATATATATATATATATATAAAATCATACTTTAAAAGTCCAGGTTTTTTCTTTTTTTCTTTCCATCCTAGCCAACCACCCACTCCTCCTCTTCTCACCATCAGCAGCCCAGAGCCATCATGTTTCTGCCTCCTCTTTCCTTGATTCTCCCCACCCAGCTCTGGCTCAGCTGCAACCAAGCAGAGCATCAGGAAAAGCAGTCCACTCCCTTGGATCCAAGCTTCTGGCTCTATACAAACACGCAAAGTTAGTCCCAAAGCCTCAAACCAACTCTGAGCCATTTAGTTCCCAAGCCCCTTGGAGAGCACTGAAAGGAGGCACTCAAGAGTGCTGGATGGAGAACACTGGGCTACAAGATCCTAACGGGAATCCTTCCTCATCTCCTTTAAAGAGAGGGTCTCCTCTCTCCTCAACAACCCACCCCTCATCCCACTTCAGGTCTTCCTGGCCTGAGTGACATGGCTGCTCCCTCATCCTCTTCACCTTTGTCTCCTGGTTGTTCTTGTTCTCAATGCCATAGATCTCCTGAAGCAGGTAGCTGACCCGGTCCACCTGGAGGATAGCAGGACAAGTGAGAATAGTGAGAGCTTCTCTGAAAAGGGCGCCAAAGCCTCTGCCAAGCGCCGCATGATTAGGGGGAAAAGGAACCAGGACTTACAATCTGCTTCTGTTTCAGCGGCTTCACAGAGAAACTTCCATCAACATGCTGGTAAAATGGGAAATAAAAGGCAAGATGGGGCCCAAATAGGTCTTCCATAAAGAAATACATCAATACCTTCAGTTGGCCCAGATTGAGCTACTCACAAAAGAAACCCCTGTTTTGCACCTCTGGAACTGAAGAGTAGATCAGGATGCAACTGTCCACACATCTCTGAATGTTAAGATGCATTTTTTTTGGCTTAGTAAATGCATTAAAATGCATTTTAAAATGCACATCTATCACAAATGCACATAAAACTGTATTTTACCACACAATATGCATAAGAACTTGCATAGTGCCAGTGCATAATGCGCTAATTTCAAGAAAAGGGAATAGAGATCAGTGTGGAAACAGGGCATAGGAGATTCATCAATGAGCATTTCCAAAACTGAGACAGGGCCAAAAGCATATCTAGGGTCTGTTGCTACCGAAAACAGAAAGGAACCCAAGCAGTCCTGTCAATGGATACCAGGAGACATGCAAAAGGTACATCAGTTACCTGCCTATTCCCAGGGAAGTCCCCTCTTGTCCCCTGCCTTCCAGCCACCAGTTTTGGTTCTATAAAGGAGCAAAGCTAAGCCCAAGAGCATTAGGGACAGTCCAGAGCTTGCAGCCCACCCATTGGGCAATGACCTCCTGTGCTGGAACCAAGGAGTAGGGGAGAGGGGTCATTAGCAAATTGTGCCCCCATAGCACCCAGGTGGCCAGGGGAGTGACTCTCTTACCTTTTCAAAGGCAGCCAGGAGAATGTGGGCATGGCCAGTCACCTCCACAACCACTAGGAGGAAAGCACAAGGTCAGTGAGAAGAAAGCAGGGAGAAGGGAGCCCAAATCCACACTGTTCCACGTTCACACTTGATTTGGAGGCAGGAGGGGCTGCAAGGGCAGCCTGAATAACCGAAGAGGTCATCAGGGCAGTGAGACCAAGGAGGCGAGTCACAGACAGATCCAGACTGCACCACTGATGCTTCCACTCTGTCCAGGCAAACAAGCAGATGCTCTATCAGCACTGAGGTTGGAGCCTGCAGAGGGCTGGCAGTACTGCTGAGGTTGCTGGGGGAGGGTTGGAGAGATCCTGAATTGCCCAGACCTGTTTATTGGGGGGGGGGGGGGGTATCCCAGCAGACTCAGACATGGCAAGGGATCCTGGGCTGCATAGTTGTATTGAGAGGAGTGAAGCTTCTCAGGCAGGGCACCCAGTTCAACCCCATCTGGCATTTGGAGAACTGAGGAGAGCACCATCCACAGCAGCATGAATGGTTCTCTCCCCATTCCTGACACTCAGTGGCTGGAGGCAATGGCTTTCTCTGCCTAACAGAAGGACTGGCCCAGCCTGGAAGGACTGTTGCTCTTCTAGCAGGCAAAGACAAGGCTCCAATTTTCTCCAGCTTCATTGAAGTGAGCCAAACACAGAGACACCAAGTTGATTGGGCCCTGTTGCTTACCATCCCCTTCGTCCACCACTGCCTGGATGACCACAGGAAAAACGCCCCGGTCCAGGTCGAAGTTCAGCTGGAAGGAAAGGGTGGGTCAGTCACTCACACCATGCCCCCTGTCCCTCAGGTAGAGCAGCTCTTTCATAGGATGAAAGAGCTTTGCTAAAAAAAGGAGGAGCATAATATTTTTTTGGGGGGGAGGGGTTCTGAGGGAAGGATGCAAATTGGGTGGGGGGAATAACTGCTCCTCTTCCTTCCCCCTCCCAGTGCCTCCCCCTTGGAAACAGTAGTAAACTTCAAGGTGCAGGCCCTCCCCAGGACATTTTCCATAGCAACGCCTCACAGACAGCGCAAAAATGCAGGTGGCTGTGGGGATCTCAAACAGTTTCTATCAGTTTTTATCTCAATCAGAAGCAGGTCTTTTGAAAACCAAATGGGTCTTACTCACTCAAAACCAAGCCACCTCAAAATACAACAGGGATTAAAACAGGGTAGCCCATGGCAATGTGTTGTTTGGAGAAAATTAATCCCCACCCCCACCCCCACCCCAGTACTGTGGAGGACAGGGAATCCCTGCGTGGTGGTGGCAAACAATGCTGTAGCCCCTGCCCATCAAGCTATGCCACAGCTTTGACCCTACAAGCTCTGGGACAAGCACTACACCACTGCTTGGGGCAAGATCAATTCCTCTGTTTATCTCAGAGCAGCTTCTCACAACTGCTCCTACCCTGAAGCTTCCACAGGAACACTGCACCAGAAACACCCACAACCCCCAAAGTGTTGAAGACCCTGGTCACCACCCCAGAAGGGTTTGGGGAAAAGTCAAGGCCACATGAGACTGCAAAACTAGCAGAAGATCCAAATGTCGGATGGGGAGAGTGAGCTACCTCATCATCCTTCCAGTCGGAGAAATCAATCTTGAAGGATGGCAGGGAGAACTGCTGGCTCACCCCACGTTTGTAGTGGACCGTCTCTGACTGCAGGGAGGGGTTCTTGGTGCTGTAACTGGGGGAGGGGGAGAAGGAAGGGACAAGATCTCCATCACCAGGAGGCATTCACCACAGAGATTCAGTTCTTTCAGTGTTACACTGGCTAAGCGCAAGCCAGAGCAGAGGAAAACTTCAATTACCCAAGGTGACGTGAACAACTTCCCATGGACTCCCACCAGCCCTCATCTGGGGCACTGCACTTCCTCTAATTAGGAGAGGGAAACAGTATCTGCAAAAGGGAATCAAAGGAAGACGCCTTCCCAGGCCAAAGAGGTACAACCCTCCGTTCTGCTGTGTAGGGTCAAAAGGTGTCTCTTTGCCAAGCCTTGCCAGTGGACTCAAAAGAGGGTGGCCAATAGGCACTTCACGGGGGATCCCGTTGCCCAACTCTGCAGCTCTTGAAGCCCCCAGAAACTTCCTGCAACCACTCCCCTTTCCCACTTAAGAAAAGAAGATTCTCCTTCAAAGCAAGGCACACCTACTTCTGCACAAAACCAGCCACTTTCATTTGTGGGAGATTGTGGAACCAATGTAGGTTATGAGGAGGGAAGGAGAGTGCCTCTCAGGCCTGCCCAATTTGCCCACCTGTGAACTAGAAGAGCTAGTTCCTAGAATTCTAATTCCTAGAAGAACCTGACTGGGAAAGTCACAACCAAGCTCCAAAAAGAAAAACGACTTTGCCCACAGGCGCAACTGACACACTCCACCCATGAGGACAAGGCTTCTCTTCACTGTTAACACTTCCTGCACTTACACAGCCATCCCGCTAATGAACTCCTCTGTCGCTTGGCAGTAGATGGTGATAGCGACTCGGGCATCAGCATCAAAGGTGAACTCGAGGCTGTACAAAGCCTTTTGCTTCCCATTCTCTTCAGTGGGGCTGTCAGCATCTTCCTTGTACCTATGCAGGAAAAGACGGACTCAGGTGAAACCCTCACAATTAGCTAAAAAATAAGCCACTATTAAGAAATTAAAGACTGTTTTTTCTTTAAAATATGTATAAGCCAGAGCCACTTGGAAAAACATTGCCCTTCAAATCCTGTTCAGATACACCACTCCAACAAAACCTGTCTCGCAGACTAAGAGAAACACCATATTGGAATACTAAACTATTCAAGGAGATTAGCTGAAAGGCAATTTAGCTCATACACAGATGCAATAAAACTATCCTTCTATAGCAAACGCTTAATAGCCAAAAGCCTAAATGAATAAGTCTTTGCTGGCTGATGGAAGGAGAAGCCTCTCATGTGCCCCAGCAAGCCTGAAACTCTCTGATGTTTAGCACCCGAAGTAGTACCTGACCAGGCGAAGGGAGTCCTTGCGGATGTTGACCAAGCTGCGCAGTGTCTTCACCGGCTCGTGAGGTGCTGGGGTGACGTAGGGAAACTGGAAGGGACAACCAAAAGCCTTTTGAGTTCAAAGGTCACAACAAATAGAAAGGAGGACTTGAGTAGAAGCAGAGATGCAGCCCTAGGGCCCTGAGCGGATCGTGCCCCTCTCCACAGAGGTCAGTTGGTCTTTCCCCCTGGCATCACCAGATGCACTTGACCATCCATTTGGGTGATTTTGGGGAGGGAGCTTTGACCCCTCAGGATGTGGGGGGGACATGAGGGGCTGTTATCAGTTTTGAAAACTGAAATGCAACATTTTCCCTTTGCTTTTCAGAAACCTATATAAAAGCCTAAAGCCTCCACAAACAGGAAAATTAGAACAAATGTACAACCTGACAAATCCAGAAAACACAATTCAAAGACATTATACTTGGAGAATCAGCACTTGTTTGTTACACACAGAGCGGTTCACTTTGAAGCCCTTTTGAGCTCTGATTCCAGCTGAAAACCATGCAAGGCATTTTGCACTTACCTGGACGGGCCGGTTTCCAAGGAAGTTCAAGTCCATATTCTCCCCAAAAAGGTACCCCTCAGGATGTGGTGTGTCGAACTTCTCGCCCCCCATGAAAAAGTGGCTGGCAAAGTAGTTCCCTAGAGAAAAAGTCTTGTCTTAAAAATCCATTTCTATAATTTATATTCAGTAATGATAATGTAATGATAACATCAGATGCATCTGCACTGCAGCTTGACACCACTTTAAGTGCTGTAGCTCAATCTTATGGAATCCTGGGATGTGTAGTTTTACAAGGTCTTCTGCCTTCTCTGCCAAAGGGGACTAGTGCCCCAAAAAATTAAAAGTTCCAGGATTTTGTAAAATGGAGCCAGGGCAGTTCAGCACTAATCCAGCACTCAAAATGTTTTTAATATTGTGAGCCGCCTTGGGCCCCTTTTTGGGAGAAAGGCAGCATAGAAGAAATAAAATAAATAAATAAAACCAATGTTTGCTTTTGGAACATTATTTTCTTCCCCCCCCCTTTTAAAAAATAATATTTATTATTATTCATCCATCATAGCAATCCTATCTTCATATTACATCTCCATCACCAGCCCATCACTCCCCTATGACCATCACCAATCAAAAAATCCTATCCTACTGAGTACAATATTCTTAATGTAATAATCACTTCTCCTTATACCTAAACACACACACATATATGGATATATATATATAGTGTGTGTGTGTGTGTGTGTGTGTGTGTGTATAAAGGTTCCCTTGCTAATTTTGCGCTTAAAACCTCAACCTGCGATAGAAAAAGGGCCTTTTCCGCCTCTGGGACCGTGCAAACCGGGGGTCCCTCAGGGGCCCCTTGGCCAAGGAAGGAGAGGGGCGAAGTGGGGGGCCAGGTCCAGCCAAAAATATTTGGGGCAATGAAGCACTCCTTCTCCTCCTCCTCCTCCTCCCTTTTGGGCCCGCGGGGCCCCTCCGCCGTCCCTTACCGGACTTGGGCGGGTAGCGGTAGGCCGAGTTGGCCTGGATGTCGATGTCCTCCACGCCGGCGATGCGGCGGCTGAGCAAGGAGCCCATGGCCAAAGACAGAGGCAAGCAAAGGGTCTTCAACCTCCCTTCTCTCTCCCCTCAGCCAGGACTTATAGGCCGCTTGCACGCGGGGGCTCACGGGAAAACGAGTCCTCACGGCTCTAATTGACCCGCTCCTCGCCCTGGCGCCGTCCTGACGTAAGACTTCATTACCCACAAGCCCCCGCGCCGCGCTCTTCTGGCGTAAACAGCAGGCCGCAAGGAAGGAAGGAAGTGGGCGTGGCCTCTACCCTGTCAATCACATCCGAGGAGGAAACGCGGAGCAGCATAGAGATAGGAAAATATAGAAAGGGACTCTGTATCAGGCTGGCATAAAGTATTAAATATTAAGTATAAAGTATTACTTATTAATTAAAGTATTTGCTATTTTACCATGAAATTTGTTTTAATTATTGTAGTAATTTATTTCTGTTTTAATGTACTATTTTTGTATGTTTTTAATTGTATTGTTTTGTTTTGTTTAATGTTGTAAGCCGCCCTGAGTCTCAGTCCTGGGAGAAGGGCAGGATATAAATTTATTATTGCTATATAAATTTATTATTCCTGGCTGGGGCCCATGCTTTGGCCCTCCAGGTGTTCTTGATGGAGGACTACCTGTTTGGCTCTTTGTAGGTGGCAGAAAATGCCAAAGGTGTGTATAATATAGTATATATATATATATATATATATATATATATATAGTGTATAGTGTGTATATTCCCTTGGGTTCAAGAGGGGAAGCTCTGCCTTGAGGGGCCAAAGCAATGGGGGGGGGTCAGGGGTCGGGGGTCGGGGGTCAGCCTGGTCACTCTCCTGGACTGGCAGGACTTGTGTTCTTCCCCCGAATGGTGGGGCCACCCCACCCCACTCCACCAGCCCCAGAGAAGAGGGAAGAAGGCCCAAAGGGAGGGTCGCCCTGGGTGCTGTCCAAGGTCCTGGGGTGCCTGGCCCTCTCCCCTCAGGACAGCTGACCCCCGCCAAAGGTTGGGGACTGCAACACCCAGCATCCCTCCCTTAGGCCCACTGCCTTCACGCCATTGCAATCGCAGAGGCCTTGGGTTTTTTTTCTTGGACCCTGGGTCTTGTAGTCCAAAAAAACCAAAAGAGCTTTTGCTAACGGCCTGCCATACACACCTCACTTTTCCAAACAGACCCTAAGACCTCATTCCACTACTTACTGTCCAGCCTGGCTTTCAAAGTCCAGCCTTTGGGGGGGCAGCGAAGGCAAGTGTTTGCAAAGGGTGGTCAAAGTGCCTGGGATCTGCCAAGGCCAAGGCCAAGGCCAAGGCCGGTGAGGGGACACAGGTCAAAGGCCAGAGAGAGCAGAGGAAGAGGGCACTCTTCCCGATCCTGGGGGTGCTGGGTTTCTAAGAAGCGTGGCCCCCATCTTCCTCCACTGCCTTCAGTTTTCTCAGGCATTGCAAAGCCTCTCCCTTCTCCGCAGATGGCAGCCGCATCTAGCCATGGACCAATTTGCATGCTATGATTTAAACACCTCTCCACCATCCCATGGTTAAAAAAAGAGGGTGGTGGTGGTGGCTTGTTTTTAAGACTGTTCTGTTTTAATAATCTGCATTTTTGTTTCCTTTTTTGGTGAATTAAATTCTTTCTGACATAATTCCCTCTGCAATAGCTTGGCTGCATAACCAGGAGGAGAAATGGGGGGATGCCAAGCAGACCATTGACCGTTCATGGCTCAGCTTCTGCTCCTTATAAGCAGGTGTCTCTAAGAGGTTTGGGGACTTTGTCTCCCAGAAGTCTCCAGTCAGGGTTGTCAGGGGTTCTGGGAGTTATAGCTGCAGCAACATCTGGGGGACTGAGGTCTAATCTGTGCAGCAGAAATAATGCAGTTTGATACCACTTTAACTGCTAAGGCCCCAGGCTTTGGTTTGTTTGCAGAGTCTCTCCTGTTGCACTGCAGTCTAAAAGGATTCACAGGATGAAGATGGGGGGGGGGGGAGAAAGTTTTTTAAGGTATTTGCTTGAAATTGGGTCCCAAAAGTGGGATACTTTGGACCCAGGGCTGCTTAAAGGGCTGCTGTTCCCACAGCTATAAACCCACAGATGTTTATAAACACTCTCTGCCTGTGAGTTTGCAGACTGTTTGGTTCTGCAAGTGAGAATCAGAGCAGCCACATCCTAAGGTTTTGCTTTTCCCAATTTAATTGCCAAAACGTTAACCTTTTCCTTCTCAGCTGAGGGAATGCTGTTTTTCAATACTGATACCCTGCAACCGTGCTGGGAAGCAATACCCAAATAATACTTCTGCAATGGGCAACTGGAATGGTCACCCAAATCCATAGGTGAGGCCAGTGTTTCCTCCAGTCCAGAGCTTTTGAAATGTTAGCAGCTACAACTCCCAGAATCCCCACTGTAGTCCCCAAAATTAATTCAACCTCCCCGCCCCCCCAGCTCTGGACACCAATGCTAAAAAGGCCCCATCCTTGCTTTCATCTTTAGCAACAGAGGACCCTGGATCCAACCTCAGCCCCTGGAGGGGGACATTGGTTGGGATTATGGGAGTTGTAGTCCAGAAGACATCTGCAGCTGGGGCAGGGGGTCAGAGAGGCCTCATCCCACTTTTCCATTGCCCCTTTCTTTGCTCCTTTCCAAAAAGAGACCACCAGTTACCACAGTCTGAAAAGAAAACAAATCTAACCTTTATGGATTAATTTCCTCATCCAAGCAATCCTTCCTGTATTTACAAATGCTGGTGGGGTGGGAATTAGGGGTGGGTGCAGTGGGCCCTTTTGGGGTGGGAAAGCTATGGTCCCAAAAGAGGACTTTTCCCCCATAAGGTTTGGGGACAAAGAGACCCATCCCCTGCAGTCCTGCTGAACTGGACCTCTGCCGCCCTCCTCCTAGCTACGCAACACCGACCTTTGCATGTTGGCCCTCCCAGGGGAAATACAAATTTAATCCCATTCTCCCCACCACCAACCCTAGGAAATGTCAGCCCCCCTTTGCAGCAAAGGGCAGGGCACTGGAAGGCACAGTTAAAAGCAACCCCAAGCAAGTGGGGTGGCGAGGAGAGACCAAGGGAGGGGGGTATAGGAAGCATTGCCCAGTTGCCTTGCTGGGGGAGACTGGGATTTGGGGAGGGGGGTGTCCAGCTCTGTGTGTGTGTGTACACAGGAAGGGTGGGGGGGATGTGGGGCAGAGGCAGGGCAGAAGCCCCTCGCGGAAGGGCCCCCAGTTCACATGCCGGCCAGCCCACCACCGTTCTGGAAGGGCTGGCTGAGGCTGGTGGTCATGGCGGTCACTGTGCCATCCATGGACTCCAGGGTCAGCTGCGGCTGCTGCGGCTGTTCTGCTCCTCGCCGGTTGCTCCCGTTTGGCGCCGGCCCAATCCGCCGGATGGAGGACGCTGCTCAGAGAGAGAGGAGAAAGCATCCCGCCCCATTCAAACTCTTGCAGCAGCAACCCAATTTTGTACCTTCCAAGACTTCCCAGATAAAAACCAGAAACGTATGTGGCTGAGCAACCTCAGAGGATGGCCAAGATGGCAGAAGTTATGAATGAAGACAAGGAGACAAGCTGGGGAAGGCTGCAGCAGTTTGCTTTTTCATGGGCCAACTGGGAAGGGCAAGACGCTGTCCTTTTCCTCTCTCCTCCCCACACCTGAGTGAATGGAGTGCAAGAAAAGTCTCCAGGGCAACTACAAATCCCCAGGGCAGCCCTTGGTGCTCTCCACCCATTGATGCCAGACATTTTGGGAATTCCCAGGACAACACACACCCCTGTGATGAATCTCAGGGTCCAAAAAGCAGCCCCTCCTGTGCCAAGGGGACCCTCGCTCTTTCAGCTCAGCTGGACAGGGAGGTTAGGAATGTGCACGCTCACTCACCGGCGTAGGGCGAGATGCTGACGTCTGCAAAGGCCGAGCGGGCTCTCTCCATCCGGGACGGGGGCCGGGGAGGCTTCACGGCTGCAGTGGGGGGCAGAAAGGGGACAGAAGCGTCTGTGAGGTGGAGGAAGAGGAGGCAGTGGACAAACCCGCCATTTCCCAGGTGGAAACTCAGAGCAACCTCAGAATGTGATTAAGATGGCAGAAGTTATGGATGAAGAACAGCAAACAAGTCCTAGGAGAGGCTGCAGCAGCATGCTTTTGCCTAAACCTCCTCGGAAGGTTAAGGTTCTGCCCCTCTTCTCTCCTCCTCTCCCCCCACTGAATTAACTGATGCGCAAACCACCTTTGCAATTTGAGCTCAGTTTGCAGCAATAGAAGAAAGCTGAAGACAAAGGGGGAAAGTGGGATGAGGAGAGAGAAACTGGGACATTTTAAAAGCAGCTGAGAAAGTGGCAGAGGATTAATTGGGCCTGTCCTTGCCAAATGGGGGCCATTGGAGGGTTTGGGAAAAGGGCAAAGGGACCAAGTGTTGGGAGGAGGGCTGGCCAAAAGGTCAGCCGGCCAAGAGCCAAGCAGGTGGGATTTTCAGAAGGGAAGAGCTAGGATGTCATTTCCAATCCATTTTGACAAGAAAGCACTAGAAATTGCCCATTTGTCCAGATGGCGGCCATCCTGAGCCTGACCTGCAAACTCCTTCTGCAGGGCCAGGGCCCGCTCTCCGGCCTGTGAGCTCAGCCGTCCTTTGTAGAGAACGCCGTTCACGCCCAGAATGTCCACCTCAGTCTGGAAAGAGAAGAGAAGGGGTCAGGGGCAGGAAGGGGTCCAAAGAGGACACTGTCCCCAGACCCCCAGCCCTGCTCAACTGGCCCAGATTCAGAAAGAGGAGGAGGAGGAGGAGGAGGGGGCCACAGCTCTTGAGTCACTCTCCATCTCTCCCTATGGGGCTTCCATGTACAGAGGCAGTCTACCTCTGAGTACAAGAGGCTCTACACCTCTTCCTACTTTAATCTCACAACACCCCTGTGAGGTAGGTGAGGCTGAGAGAGAGAGAGAGAGAGAGAGAGAAGGATGGAGGAACAGCCCAAGGGAACCCAGTGCAAGTTTCATGGGGGCCTAGAATCATAGAGTTGGAAGAGACCTCCCAGGGGCCAAGTCCCTCTCCAGCCTTTTAGCCACTGCACCGCATGGCCTCTGTGCTTGGAAGCACCTGCCTGGATTTTGGCTGGATCCGGCAGGGCCATCCTGCTCCCGACCCCTGCCCAGCCCCAGTGCCCTCCGTGTCCTCCTCCTTGGGGCTCACGTTGTCGTAGGTGAGGGCCATGGGGTCTCCGTAGGGGTAGATGGTGCCCAGGTCCTGGGAGCGGGAGAGGCGCTTGATGCTGCAGGCCTGGTGGTGGGCCTGGCATTGCCAGCAGGTCTGCGGAGGTGGGTTGCTGATCGTTTCGGTCCCCTCCGAATCCCTGAGAAAGGAAGAAGGAAGGAAGGAAGGAAGGAAGGAAGGAAGGCAAGTGCAAGTTAGCCCGGTCAGCACGCACAAGACCAAAGCCTCAGAGCCATTAGGTGATCAGGGATGGTGACATCCTTCCTCGCCTCCATCCACACTTGGACTCCCCTCCCCCTGCCAAATTTAGCCAATTTTCACTGGACAGCTCCCTGTTGGAGATCCTCCACTGCGCAAGGGGTCAACTGGATGGCCTCAGGGGACCCTCCCAACTCTAGGAATCTAAGATTTGCTGCCGCTGCTCTGGAAGAAGCCCTCCCACTGTAAGCCTCCCTGCTGCCCACTTTCTTTTCCCCCTTGGGCCAAACTAGGACTGCCCCGTGGCAGCTTCCTCACTTCCTCTGCGGCCGTGCCAGGTATTCGTAGCCGTTGGCGCTGGCAGGACGAGGCTTCAGGGCGACCTTCCGGACGGTGATCATGTGCCTGCAAAGAAGGAAAGGGGGTGAGCCAGGGAGAGACGGTCCTGGCCCCCTCCTCGCCCTTCTCCAACAGCCCCCCAGCCACCACAACATACCCTCCCGCTGCCCCAGTTTGGCAAGGACCATTCCGATTAATCCTCTGCCATCCCACTTTTCCAGCTGCTTTTAAAATGTCCCAGTTTCTCTTTCCTCCTCCCACTTTCCCACTTTCCCCCTTTGTCCTCAGCTTACTTCCATTGTTGCAAACAGAATCCAAAGTCCAAAAATATTTTCTACTGAATTAACTCATCAGTGGATGAGAGGAGAGGAGGGGTCGGAATATTGCTCCTCCTCCCAGTCTGCTCAGGCAAAAGCAAACAGCTGCAGCCTCTCTTGGCTTGTCTGTTCCTCCTCATTCATAATTTTTTGTGTGGTGCTAGGTCACATGCATCCTGGTTTTCATCTGTGAGGTGTTGGGTGGTATACAACTCTCTCGATACTCACGGCCCGGTCGCCATGGTCACTGGCCGGTCGCAGGAAATGCACTTCACTCTCTCAAAGAGCTGCCTGCAAAACAACCAGCCAGACCAAGTTGCAGGAGAGCCCTTCATCCTGGCTGCATGGGACTGCTGTTGTCCAGCCCATGATCCATCTTAACTGGTGCTGGCAGCCAAGGCTCTCCAGAATTTCAGGATCCGGGTTCCTCCCCAGCCCTGTGTGGAGATGCCCTCCTTGGGACCTTTCAGAGGAGAAGGGGAACCTGCATTGAGCTGAGCCAGATGCTTGGTCCAATTCCGAGATTCAGCCTCGGTCAAGCCCCAGGGTACCCCCTGGCCAGCCTGTGGTAGCTCCCCTTCAGTCCTTAACGTCCCAAGGAGGGGAAGGAAGGAGGCACAGCTGAGCTCCCTTGGAAGCAAGGTTGCATCTCTCTCTTTCCCCTTCCGCCTCCCCTGCCTCAGTTTTGGGAAATATTGCTCCTTTTTTCTTTAGGAATGCAACACCCAGAATCCTCCAGCCAGCATCTCTGCTCTCTCAGAGCATGGTTGATTCCCCGCTTCCCTTGCCGCACTCACTTCTTGAAACCAGCGGCACTGTCTGCATCAAAGCGGGGTCCCTCGGTCAGGTATTTCTTGATGAACTTCCAGACCTCCTCCAGCTGCCGGCTCAGAGGGTCCAGGGCCATGCGGTCCAGCTGGAGGAGGGTGCAAAGGAAGGGGCTGAGTGACTCCAGAAGGGAGAGAGGAGGAGAAAGGCATGTGCTTCACAGTCCTGCAGGGTCCCAACATGGAGCCCACAGGAGCCAGGAGAGAAGGCTACCTTGCAGTCCATGTCCGTGAAGAGTTTCTCCAGGGCCTTCTGCCAATCCTTGTCCTGGAGGGACATCTTCTGCAGGAGGTCCTGCATCATCTCACTCAGCTGGGTGGTGGCCGATTGCAGCTCCCCGTGGTTGACCTTTGCCTCCAGGGCACTCTTGTCAGCTTTCTGGGGGAGATGATGGAGCACCGGGTCCCTCACTTCCCAGCAGGAAGGAGGAAAAGGGTCTGCGGTGGGAGAGGGGCAACCTGCTGGACCTGGGAAGGACCCCCCCAGGCTGCCTGAGAGTGGAGTGGATACTGGGAGATGGACCTCCCTAAGGTGTGTGTCTGGGGGCAGGGGAATAGACCTTGAATGGAGCCCCCTTTTCCCCCCAAACGCCTACTGCAGATGTAACAACTACATTTTAGGCAGAAAAGCAGGACAGGTAGATGGGGCTCTTTATGGCACGTAAGGACTCCAGAGCTTGGGCATCTTGCTCTCAGGGATGATAACACCTGCAGACGATGACCTCCAAAAAACCATTATAACAACCACCACAACAGCATTTCCAAGCTCTGGAAAAGTTGAGTCAGACAAATGTTCTCTCTGCCCAAATCTCACATCACCTGCCAGGGATGATCAGATGTTTGGGGGCCCAGTTACACCCCTGGCAGGGAGGGGATGCTAAGGGGATGCTGGAGCCCACCAGCAAAAGGGTACCACCTGCTGCATCACTTACCCAGTGAAGCTGGCCTTGTTGCAGAAATGGCTGCCAGTGTTCAGCCCCAACAGAGATCTTGGGGAAGCCAGTTCCAGAACAGACCCTCTCCCCCCGATATATCGCTGCAGAGGGACCCACTCACCACGTTCATCTCCTCCTGGATCAGGGCTTTGTCTGCTTTGGTGATGTCCAGCTGTTCCAGCATCATGCGCATGGCCTGGAAAGGGGCACAGAGGCCATGCTTCAGAACTGCACAGGTCTGAATGTCAAATGAGACCCTTTAGGACTGGGGGAGAGACACGTTGGGCACCAATGGGTCCCATGCAGTCTTTGAGAGCCTGGATATGCAACAGCCGTGCACGGACCTCTAGTCACAACCCTCCCTGCTTCAGGGGAGTCTGAAAGGTTTTGTCCAGGTTCAAAGCTGCTTGTTGGTGTTGACAGTACACGCTCGGGGGGGGGGGGATTTTACATAAGGAGTTTGTCTCCAGCAAAATTAGGGGTTCCGTTTCAGTAATTTGGGGTTCTTGGTGGATAAGCAGACTTTGGAGGGCTCAGGAAGGAGAGACATATTGAAAGGAGTACAAGTCCCATGACCAGCAAAACCAAGCACCCCTCCGTTATCGAGGAAAGGTCTTCTCCTGGTCCCACCGCCTCCTTCCCTTTTTGTCCTTTGGAAGCAGGACTCACCTCCATGTCAGAGGTGCTCTTGTTCAGCCTGTCTAGCCCCCTTTGCAGCTTCTCGCACTGTTCCTTCAGCTGCTGCACCTGGTCCATCGTGCCTTGCAGAGACTCCTTTCTCTGGGGAAAGCAAATGGAGGGAGCCGGGAGACCCACAGCCACAGTCCTCCCCATGCCCACCTGGCACAGGGATGGGGACGCAGATGGCCTGCGATGCCTTCTCCACCCACTTCCACATACGGATCTTTCCATAGGTTCTGTCCACAGTCTTCACCAGCATCTATCCTTTAATGAGGACTAGGTCCTCATTAAAGGATAGAATATAGGGGGGGTTAGATTTGGGATGTGACCAGACCTGGCTCTGAGCGGTGAGCCTTGTGCATGACCAAGCTCAACCCCAGAATGGCCCTGCCTTCACAGGTGGCCAAGTCCCATGTTCCTCCAACTCTGTGCCATGCAAACCGGGGAGAAAACCAGTCCAACAGCTGTGCTCCCGAGGCTGCATCCAGAGCAAATGGAGCCTGGACATTTGGGAGAGACAAGAACCTCTCTGATGTAATCCAGCCAATCTCCCAGCAGTGAGCAAGTGTGGTGGAGTTGTCTGAGTGTTGGACTAAGACTCTGGAGGCCAGAGTTTCAATCACTCCTCAGCCATGGAAACCCACTTGATGACCTTGGGCAAGTCACATTCTCTCAGCCTTGGAAGAAGGCAAGGGCAAACCCCCTCTGAACAAACCTTGCCGAGAAACCCCTGTGATAGGTTGCCTTAGGGTCACCATTTTATCGTATTAAACATTGCTATTCCAATTCATGTCTCCTTGGTACAGGAATTGGGGCAAGGGGAGGATTTCAAATGCCTGTGGTTTCTGCATGTGCCCCGTTTGCTCCGGCTCCTGCCCTGCTCTCATGGGGATGGTGCCCACCACTGGATGGATGGCTTGTTATGGGGTGGGAAGATGCCCTGCCCACTCCCCAAATCACCTGCTCCTCCTGGCGCTGCATCCTCTCCATCTGCTCCATCAGCAACTTCAGCTCAGGCATCATCTCTGAGATGGCTGGGGACAGAGAAAAAAAGAAGGAAAGCCATGTCTGCCTGGACCTGAGCTAGTGGGCTTTGCTGTGATAGAAGCAAAGAGTGCCCCTGAGCATGCAAAGAGGGCATCTTTCTCCCTTGGCCCCAAGGTTCTGTTTGCGACTGGGCCATGCGTCAACCCCTTTAGCTAAAAAGCTGTCCTGGGAGGGAGGGTCTCCTCTCTGAGCCAGCATCTCAATTGGGGGTCTCCTCACCTCCAAGCCCCATTTGCTGCTTCATCTGGGCCTCCAACTGAGCCATTTGGGCAGTGAGTGCCTCGTGCTTCTCTGGCATTTGGGCCAGGGCAGCCAGAACCTCCCTGGAGGCCTTCTCTCGGTCCGTTTTCTCCAAGAAGCTCTGCAACACAATCACACACACACACCCTCTCTTTCTAACACACACACACTCACTGGAGAGCAAGCATCTTTCCCCATCAAGAAGCCATGTGCACATTTTCTCCAGAACATGGGAGATGGCTCTGCTTTGGATTGCATCTCCCAGAATCCCCAGCCAACAGAGCTGGGGGGGAAGTCTCTCTCACAGATACACAGGCATAGAGAAAGCCCCCCCCAAAAAAACCAACCCCCTGGCTGTCTCCATTGACCCCTTCCAAGCAGAGGACCCCTGAGCACCAAGCCATCCCCCCATCCCTGTTTCTTTTGCAGGGTCTTCAAGGTCCCATTCCCAGGGCCCCCCATAATTGCCACCCGCCCCTTGGACCTGACCCCAGCCCTCCACTGGAGCAGGATCCCCTTTCCAGAGCCCTTTCTGCCCCCCACCTTTCCGGTCAGCGTCTCACAGAGGGAGCTCCATTGGACCAGGTCCAAAGCATCTGGCCCCATGGCATCCTTTCCCTTCCCTTTGACCTGAGAGAAAGAGAGAAGCAGAATGTTTTCACAAAGGAGCCCCAATGCTTGGCAAAAGCTTCCACTTTTGGACAATGAGTCCCAGAATCCCCCCAGCCAGCATGGCCACTGTAGTGCCCCCAAAGCATCCCCCCTCACACACACCGAAAAGACTCACCACCCAACCTAAACTCAAAATGGATTCCTACCCAGGCAAGAGCCTCTGCTAGAGACCTCAAGTTGGGATAAGCTGGGGTTCCCTTCCTGCTGCCCCCAATAAGCCTTTATACTCCCCCAGATGTGTTCTGACTAGAACCTGGAATGGGGCAGGGTCAATGGGGGCAGTAAGGTAGACTGCAGGAGAGTAAAAAGGGCTGAAAATTAGTCGGAGGGAGGATGCTGGGTTTAGAAACTGGGAGGTGTGTGATCTTGGGTGAGACATGAAACCTGCCAGGTGGGGAGGAAGGGGCAATGGCTGGACCCCAAGCGCCCCTCTTGCCCACTTATGGGGGGGGGAGAGGGGATCCACTCACCAGTTGCTCTTGCATCCCATCCAACAAGCTGGTCCTCCGGTCCAGTTGTTGGAGTCGCTCTTTCATTTCATCAATGCCGAGCTAACAATGAACAACAGGCTCTGAGCATGTGCAAAGTGCCTCCCCCCTCACCTGCTCTTGGCTGTTGGCTTCCATATCCGTGGGAGCAGTGTGTCTACTCCAGGTTTTTTGCCTAAACCTTAAAGGCAGCTCTTTCCAAGGCCCTGAAGCTGACATCCAGCACCCTGGACAGTGCTTTTGCGCCCACTCTAAAGCCTGGAGAGGATTCCCTGCCCCACTGACCTGGGGAGCCAACAGCCTCCAGGGATGGGGCCTTTGCCTATCTTGATTTGCACAGGGGCTCTCCCCACAATATCAAGGGGGTGGGGGGTGGGGTGGGAGGCAGATGGCATCTTCCCTGTTCTCTCCAGCTCAGGCTTGATTTTGTAGTATTTATCACTCACTTTAGTAAAGCTGCTCTTCAGCTGCCCCAGTTCTTCCTCAACGTTGTTGGTGGCCGCTCGCAGGGAGCAGATATTGCTCAGAAGATCCTGCAAGGTATTCATGGCCTAGAGATGGGGGGGAAGGTAAGGGCAAACCTGGTGAGGGGCAATTGGGAGCCAAAGGAAGAAGATGGGGGTACAGAGGAGGAGGAGGGGGGGTAGCAGGGCTGGCCCAAGGTGTCCGGTGCTTGTAGCAGAAAAGACTCTTCGCCATGGAAGAGCTGGGGGTGTGCGTGTGAGTAAATACCCCCCCAATACACACACACACACAGAGTATTTCTGCAATGATGGGACCCCTTCCTATCCTGGAGAGAGCAACCATTTCTATCCAGACAAAACACCAAGATTTCAGCTGTTAGTGCAGAGAGGTCTCTTCGCTTCGCGCTGTTTATGTGGATCATCCAAAAAGCGGGGAAGAGGAGGAGAACCAACAGGGAAACCAGAGACAGTTTTGGCCAGCCAAAAGATGAGCAAAAGGAAAGGGAGGCCTGTGCCAGCTGCAGCAAGCCTGCCCACCATGCTTCTGGTCCATCCAGAAAAGGACTCCTGTGGCTATTATAGCAAGGCTGGGGGCACTATCTGGCCAATGCCCCCAGGACCCTCTGCCCACCCCATGCCCCCTCCTCTCTCGCAGAAGCACGTGGCCGTCTTCTTGGTTTCTTATGCTGGCCACAATGATTTTGGGCTCTGGCCACATCTGTGGCCTCCTGACACTCCTGAGAAGTGTCCCAGTTGGCCTTACCTTGGTCATCCCTTCCTCGTTGACCTCCATCTTCTTCTTCAGCTGCATCATCTGCCACATGTCCTGGGCAGGCAGGGAGGACCCCTGGGTCCGGGTCAGCAGCTGGTCAGTGTCCGGGGTGCTATTCAGGAAACTCAGCTGCTTCTCAATGGCCAGGATCCTCTCGTGCATCTGGTGGAAGATGGAGCTGGATTTCTTGGCCACGGGGACAGTTTCAGAAGACGGCGTCGCAGTGGCCGGCAAGGCCGAAGCCGGCTTGATGAAGTCCATCTCATCGTCCGTGATTTCTCTCTTCACATCATTCAACTGGAAATAGTCCAGGATGCTGTGGAGGAACAAGTGGAGGGCATTGAAGTTGACGTGGCCCAACTCGGGGGTCCCGATGGCCAAGTTGACCAGCTCGGAGAAGGAGACGATGTGGCTCATGGCCTCTCGGGGGGTCTGGGTGGCCGCCAGCCTCGAGGAGCTGCCTGAGGCACAGGAGGTGAGAGAGAGGCAGTTGTCTTAGGGACACAACAGCAACCACAACACAGGAGCCACTGCTGCTGCTGCAGCCCAGGCCCTGGCTGCTCAAGGGCTTCCACGGCTCAAGAGTTCTGTCCGGCGTCCGGCGTCCGGCGTGGAAAGTTTCCGAGGGTTGCTAGGAGATCCTGGAACCCGGGGAGATCTGGAAGGTGGAGCAGGCCAGGGAGTGAGTCACTTGTGTGCCTTGGGCCAGGGCCAAACTGGCCACATGGCCTGAAACCCCAGGCCAAGCCAAGCAGGGAAGAAGGGATGGGGAGACAGAGGGTCAGTTGGCTACTTCCAGGGGGAAAGAGAGAGGGCTGGCCAGCCCAAGCCCTTCCTTCCCCTGATGCTGGGAAAAGGGGAGCTGCCACAAAGACATGGCCCTCCTTTGTAGCCCCACCAGTCCAGATCCCAGGATCCCCTTTGGAAGGATCCTCCCCACCAGATCCCAGGAAAGACCCACTTCCATCATCATCATCAGAGGCCAAGGCAGAGGAGAGGAGAAAGAGCGAATGGCGCAGATATTCAGAAAACACATTGATTGATTGATTGATTGATTGGCGGCCAAGATACTTCTCATGGCTGGACCTTGCTCTGTTTTGGTACAGAAAGGGGCGGACGATGAGGAGAAAGAGAAATAACCCGGTTTGGTTGTTTCCTTTTGTGGCACAACAGATTGCACTTCCCAGGATTCCATAGCATTGAGCCTGGGCAGCTAGAGTGAGGCCAAACCGGATTATTCCTGGAGTGCGGATGCAGGGATGCTCTGGGCACTCTGCGTAGCCTTTGCTTGCTGTGGTCTGCCTTCAAATCGTGACCCTAAGGCGACTCTGTCCTGGGCCAGATTTCTTCAGAGGAGCCATGGCCTTCTCCTGAGGAGGCTGAGAGAGTGTGACTTTCCCAAGCCCCCCCCCCCCAGTCTGAACTTTAAACGAGGCTGGTCCAAGGAAGGGCTCCAATGTTTCCTCCCAGGAGACTCCCCCCACTCCGAGATTCGGACCCCAATTCCTCCCCCCTCCCCACAAAAAAGCAGGTCGGTTGCGCGCGCAGCCCCCGGGCCCCCTCCCCTCCCCTCCGGGCCACGCCCCCTGCCCGTGGCCACGCCCCCCCGAGCCGCAGAGCCGGACAGCGAGCCTTGGCCGGAGGAGGAAGGAAGGCCGTCGTCCGTTGTTGCCCCGCTCCGCTCCCCAAGGTCCGGCCAGGTGAGACGCTGCGGGGCTGGGGCTGGGGCTGGGGCTGGGTTCGAATCCCTCCAAGGCTGGCCAGAGGCTGCCCTTGGACTGCAGCTCCCAGCATCCCCGCCTGGCCCTTGGCCCTTGGCCCTTGGCTGGGGATGATGGGAAGGGAGAGCCTGGGAAGACCCTCCAGCCGCTGCCCATGAGCTCTCTGGGGTCCTGAAGCCATCCTCCTCCCCCTCCCCTTCCTCCTTTTCTTCTTTGTCCAGTTCGGGCTGAAACCCGGAGCGGATGCTCCCCCCTCCATGTCTTGCTGCCTCTATGGGGCCAATGGCTCCAGGGCCCATGGGGCTGGGAGGCAGCAAAGGGAGCAGGACTGGAACCCAGGGCCCCAGGGACCTTTGGGCCTCCACGAAGGGGGCATTCTGGGGCGGGGGGGGGCAAAGCGGGGCCCCCAATGCTGGGAGGATGCTGAAGCTTTTGGGTTGCAATGAGGGTTTGTGAGGGGGATCCGAAGGGCTCTCTCAAAGAGTGGGAGCCCCTTCTGTGGCCCAAAAGAAGGACCTGAGGCTGTGTCCACGTTGGGGAAATAACCCGGTTTGGCACCGCTTTAACTCTTCCTGAGTTTGTTCCCAGAATTCCATAGCCTTGAGCCAGGAAGAGTTAAAGCTCTGTTCTGCTCTGGGCCCCACAACAACAAACTCCAGTTCCCAGAATTCCATAGCCTTGAGCCAGGAAGAGTTAAAGCGGTGCCAAACCGGGTTATTTCTGCAGTGTGATTGCAGCCTGAGTGCCTCAACCCAAGCGCTCAGGTCTTGCAAAGGCAGGGCATCCATGGCTTCCTTGCTGGAGTCCATCCGTCTTCCTCTCTTCCACCTTTCCGAGAATTATCACCTTTTCTTGTCAGCCATGTCTTCCCATGATATGGCCAGAGTATGACAGCCTCGTTTCAGTTATTCTGCTTCCAAGAAGAGTTTGGCCTTGGCTTTCTGCTGCATTTACTTCGACTCTCCTGCTCAGGTCTTGCCAAACCAGGACCCCGTTGCCTTCCTTGATGACTTGATGTTTCCCTCCTTCCTTGCTCCCTCCACCTTCCCAAGCATCCTTGCTTTTTCTAATGAGTCTTTCCTTCTCGTGATATTTCCAAAGTACAACAGCCTCGGCTTCATCATCTCGGCTTCTCGGGAGATTTCAAGCCTGATTTGCTCAAAGACCCATTTATATGTCTCTCTCTTTTTTCGTTTTTAGCAGTCCAGGTCTCCATAAACTCTCCCCCAGCCCCACATTTCCAATGAGTCCATTTCCTTCCTGTCCATTTCCTTCACTGTCCAGCTTTCCCAACTATGCATAGAAATTGGAAATACAATGGCATGGTCAACACTGACGTTAGTATCCAGTGATATATTTTTACTCTAAAGCAGGGGTAGGCAACCTTTCCCCTTTAAGGGCCGAGGGACTTCAGCTCTCAGAAGCCTCAGCCATGTTGGCCTATAATAGTCCCATGTTGGCCAATAGCTCCTGGGATTCTGGGAGATGAAGTCCCTCCTTGGTCCTTAAAGGGGAAAGGTTGCCTACCCCTGCTCTAAAGGATCTTGTCTAATCCTTCAATTAGCCTTTCCAAAGCCTTGTAGTTGCAGCATTCATGAAGCATACCAACAGAAGCCAGGGGTGTTGTTGAATGGGTCACCTGCCCAGGTTGCTCCTACCTGAAGGTCCCACAGGTGTGCCAAAGGATAGGCAAGAAGAGGGTGTTGCTTTGTGTATGTGTGCTCCATTGAAGGAAGCACCTCCGTTGATTTGCAGGATTGGGATTTGCAAGACTGGGAATTCAGGAGAGAAGCAGAGGCTCAGCACTTTACTCCACATTGTTGACGTCTGTGGAAGAGTTGCACAAAATGCCGCTGTGTGGAACTTCCTTGGCAAGGCTGGCCATTGTGTGCAAGAGTGGCTACGCCCCACAGACATTAAAAGGGTCCCAGTAAAAGCCGGACCAGGGCCCCAGTTTCCCCAGTGGCCAAGCACAGGTCTGGCTGGGAAACCCATGCCTAGGCTGCAAGTTCAAGTAGCCTTGGCTAATGCTTACCAAACCACAAAAACAGGTGTATAATGCAATTAAACTATGTTTCTAAAATTGTGAACAATTGTTTCATTTGCAACAGTTGGGAAGTTTTCCCTTCTGCATACTGCTGTTTGCTTTCTATATGTAACACAGTTGTTCTTTCCTAAACTTCAGCTACTTGTTGATACGCATTCAGCCAAATGTGTGGTGTCAGTTGTTTGATTGCATGTATTTGTATAAACAGCCATGCATAGTTTAACTGCATTATATGCCTGGTTTTTTTTTGTGGCTTGGTGCTAATTCCGTCAGAGGCCTTGTGTGGTTTGTGTTTGGTTGTGTACTTGGCTAAAGCTTGCCCTGGCATTGCAGAGGACTGGGGAGGGGTTGCATTCCAGCCCCCCTCCTTCATGCTGAGATGGATGTGAGCAGTTGCACAATTGGGCACCATTGGAGGAGGAGAAGGTGTGTTTGGCTTTTGCGTGTCTGCGTGTCTTGCTGGGGCAACTCCTGGCAACGTGGTCTTTGTGTGCGGCTGCAGAGGGTCTGGACAAATCCTTGGCGTGTGATGGACAAAGGCCCCAGAGTTGGGGAAGTGACTGCGTTCCCCCCAGCCTTTACATGTGTGGCCCCAGCTTGCAGGGATGCCCTTGGAAAACCATGAGCAAGACCTGTGCTGTTGTTTTCAAGCACTTTTGGAGAACTGCCCTCTTCCTGGGAGTGAGGGTTGCATATTGCCCTCCAGCCCCACCATCTCCCCTTGGCTTCACATCTTTGCTTTGCTTCTAATGGGGGCTGCATCCACCACCATCGCCACCACGTCCTCCATCAGGGCACCCAGGGAGTATGTGGGGTGCAATGAAGGTGCTGCTTCCTCCCCCAACATGAGCGTTTCTGAAATGCAGGCACCGGGGAATCCATTTCATGATCAAGTTTCTCTCTGTGAAAGTTCTGGAGGCTTCGGGAGCCTGGCTGAGGGCTCCTTAGTTAGACATAACTTGTGCGGAGACCCCCCAAAGCCCCTTCTTCCACTGGGGCGCTCCAGAGGTCTTCCATTGCTGAGGGCTCTCTGGCGGCTGCTGCACTGGCAGGACTATGAAGGCTGCCCCACACAAGTGCCAGGGCAAGGGAAGCTCCACTTGCCTCTCTGCCGCTGGGGCCCAGGAATTCCCATTGGGGTGGGGGGCACCATATGGGGCTGAATGCATGGTCTGGGGAACCCAGGTGGCAGGCCCAGGTGGCAGGTGAGTGGTGGGAGCGTTTGGTCCTTCTTGCCCTTTGGCAACTCTTCCACCTTGTGCCTGCAGCTTGTACCAATTGCCAAGCTTGTGCCTGTCATCTCTGTGTTGTGCAGATTCTCATCCAATGATGATGATGATGATGATGATGATGATGATGATGATGATGATAGCGTGTGGGAGAGAGCACCCATGGGTGCCTGGCCAGGAGGCAGTTGGAGCATTGACCAGGGACAAGGTGTGTAGTTGGGATGCCCAATAAGAGCAGCTGCCCTGGCGGCTGAAGCAGTGCCCTCCTGCCTTTAGTTTAGGGAGACGTTTCTGGTAAAGGGAGCCATGCCTGATGGCCTCCCAGCTTCCAGGCTTGAGTGCCAGCCCCAGGAGGGCTGAGCCTGAGCTTGGGGGGCTCTCTTTGCCTTCCTTAGGGCTTCCACACAGGCAGGGCACCCATGAGCCACTGGGCCCAAAGCCCGTCCCAACAGCCATCGTGGAACATGGGCTTCCAAAGAGCCAGGAGGACTAGAAGCTTCCTTGAGGAATATCCCAGGGAATGAATCAGGGGTGAAATAGAAAGGCTGCCCCATTTACACTTCTGAAGGCCATCAGCCGTCTCTCAGGAATGCAGAGTGTTGCTTCTGAGAAAGTAGCTGGACATTCTTCAGACATTTCCTCCTGAGGGACCATTTTATGTCACTGAGGAACTTGGCTGCAGCTGAGGGAAAACTCTACTTTCCCAGGAAACTGTTTAAGATGCCGCAGCTGTCTTGCACAGCCCTGTCCTGCTTTGCAAATGTCCTCCATCTCCCCTCCGGGCATTGGAGAAAACCCTCAAGAGGAGCCATGGCCGTCAAGCAGTCTGGCATGCCTTCTCTCACACCTCTGGACTGGCACAGGTGCCCAGGAGCTGGGCTGTGGCAAGTGGCTTGTTTCGCCTGGGACCGTTTCTGACCCGTGCCCTCTGGAAGACCGACCCAGGATGGACTGGTGCCAGACCAGCCTCTTCCTCCTCCTCCTCCTCTTTGGTTTTTGGCTGCTGGCAGGGCTCAGCCGGTGCCATGCAATGCGGAAGAGTCGGGCTCTGCTTGCTTGGGCCGGTCGCCAGGGCCCTTGGCAACTGCTGGGAGAACCCCAAGGGGCCTGGCCTGCCTCCTCACAAGCCGGGGGGGGGGGGGGGGGCTTTTCTCAGCAGTGAGAAAGTGGCTGTCCGTCCATCCGTCCATCCATCCATCCGTGTGTGTGTGTGTGTGTGTGTGTGTGTGTCTGGACAAGGTGCTTTTTTTCCAGAGTGCTGAGCCAAGATCTGCAGTCCCACCGGCTGCAGGGGCCATGCGTGTGCCTCTCTTTAGGTCAAGGAGCTTGGAGATGCATGGATGGGCAGCCTCTCTGCATTCATGGCAACACCAGCAGGCCCCTCATCCCCTCCCATCATCCCCTGGAGGGACACTGCAAGGAAGCTGATGTGTTTGTGGGGGGGGGGGAGGGATGGTAGTGGCTGCACAGGGCACTTGCAGGGCACTCTTTGCTCTCCCCACTATGCCAGCTTGTGTGTGTGTGTGTGTGTGTGTGTGTGTGTGTGTGTGTTTTGCTGAGCACGTCACGTGTCCAGGCAATCGTCACGTGGTGAAAGGAGCTGCTCTGTGACGAGGGAGCCCCAGACCGCTCTCCTGCGACCCTGGCTGGGCCGGCTGGGGGGTCAAGAGGCAAGTCGGGGGGAGCAGGAGGAGGGGTGGTCTGCCATGTTCCCCCCTGGGACTTTGGGTTTGGAGGCTCTGCCCCCCAGGCCTCCCTCTGTACCCCCAGGATGTATTGGGGGAGAGACCCCCAGGAGTGGGTGCTCTGGGAGGGGGGCTGCCATGGGGGGAGACACAGAGGTGGCAGCATCTGGCACATTTTCCAGCGGCCTGGCCTTCCCATGCTCAGGGATGGCTGCCAGCTTTCTCACTGCCCAGTTATGGTCAGGGGAGGAGGGGAAGGAAAGGTCTGTCTGTCCAGGTGCCAGGAGAATATGGCTTTCCTCCTCATGTCAGCTGGCACTGCCCACTGCTTGGGGTCATCTCTGATTGGGGCCGCTGACAGGAACTTCCAGCAAGGGATTGTGCCAAACTGGGCAGCTGCCCACCTCTTCTTCGAATAAGTTCTCTGGGGAAGACTTAGATTTGGAAAGGGGGTCTATCCAGATGGGTCTAGCTCCTTCTGGGAGAAGTCCTCTCGGCAGTGGTGCCCACAAAGCCCTGCTTTTCTTCTGTAACTTGTCAAGGAAGACTTTTGGACTGTCAGGTGCTGCCAGCACTTCCTAAGGGGCAGAAATTATAATAATATTTTGCAAAGCATTGAGAATTTGCCTTAAAGCAAAAGCAGTGGATTCTGTCATGGGGGGTGGGCTTGAGAGAGGGGGAGGCTGGCAGGGGGCTGGGGAAGGAGCCACTTTGGGGAAGGGGACGGCAGAGAATCAGACAGGGAGGAGGAATTGCTCTTGGACATCCCCTTCCTGCCTGCTTTTCTTCTCACCGCCTCCATGGTGGATGATAGGCCTTTTAGTCCCTTGAGTATACAAGACCCACTTGGCCAGGCCTCTGGGTATCCCCATTACCTGGGGCTCTGGACTGTCCTGCCACCTCCATAATTTTGCCCCTATCTCTTTATTCCAGGCCTGCCGTGAAGGATGTCCAGCGACCCTCCTCCCCCCTACCCAGGGGGCCCATCAGCCCCACTCATAGAAGAGAAGGACGGCTCCCCTTTCCCCGCAGGTGAGGCGCTGGACCAGCTTTGGGGAGAAGGCCCCAATGATCCCCTGAGTGGGATCTCCCACACGCCGGAGGGGGAGGAAGCCTCTCGATTGGAGGCTTGTCTCTGGGACAACCCAGTATAAGAAATAATAATAATAATAATAATAATAATAATAATAATAATAATAATAATTTATACCCTTCTCCTCTGTCAAATAATTGGGGCGGGTTACAACAACATGGGGTTGCCTTTCTCCTGGGTTTGCACCTAGGCCCACATCCTTATGACCTTCCCACCCCACACTCCTTTGCCTGATCTGACAATTATTATTATTATTATTATTATTATTATTATTATTATTATTATTATTATTATTATTATTATTATTATTATGTGATACTGGACGCCACTGTTATGGCAGTGATTGCACACCGGGCACCAAGGCCTGGAGCTGACCCATCAAATGACAGTCCATTAGCTCCCCATTCATCAAAGTGTGTGCTGTGCTATGCTATGCTATGCTATGAGAGGTGGGCATGCATGTGCCTCCGAGGAAGCATTGGCTGGATGGGGGACCATATCTGCGCAGCCTCCAGGAAGACACAACCATTTGCCTAAGACTTTGTACAGGCAAGTGTTGTGTGCAGAGGGCATCTGTCCCTGGCTCTGCCAGGTGGGCATCAGCAGGTACTCTCCTTAGTGCTTTTCCTGCCCCCGTTTCCTGGCAGCTTCCTTTCTTCTCCTTTGCAGGCAGGGTCTCGCCCGCCATGATGCAGCCGCCTTTGGATGTCGGACCCCCGCCGTATGAGCCGCTCCCCCCACAGCCGGGCTTCATTCCCCCACCCATGTCTGCTGAGGGCACCATGCCCTACATGCCACCCCCAGGTGAGTGGGGGGCAGAGGTGGGGATGGGGGAACCTCTGAGGGTGGGGAGACCTTTGCGGTTGCATCCACAGCTTGGAAAAGTTATTTTGAGGAGGGATAAAACTCCCAGAATCCCATATTAAAGCTTCTTATGAAATGGAATGAAAACAGTCCATATGTAGGCCATTAGGGGGTCAAAGTGGGGCGAATAAAGAAGAGAAGTCTCTCTTTTCTCAATGGGGCTCCCCACCCCAGCCACCTGAGCAGCATAACCCCATTTAGATCCCTATGTGGAGGGGCAAGATTCCTCCCCTGAACCTGGAGCAGGTGACAGAACCTGTGTCAGCCATCAAGAGGCAGCAGAGAATGAGAGGCAGGTATGGTCTTCAATTTGAAATACACAGGTACACACACACACACACACACACACACACCTGTGAGCAAGCAGACATGGGAGAAGGAGCTTGCCCACCTTAGAAACACAGGGGTGGGTTGTTTTGGGTTAAGACTTTGAAAATCCAGGCATGGTCCTTCCCAACTTGAACCACTGAGGCTGGGAGCCAGTCGATAAGATCTCTTATAGATATCTAGGCAGTGGTGTCTCTCTCTTCCATAAATGATTTTCCTCCTGCCTTTACAGAATGCAAGAAGACACACACCACCAGCACCACCAGCACCACCTGTTTTGTAGCCCTTTCTTTGCCTTCCTCCTGTCCACCTTGACTTACTGACAGCAAAGGGGGAAAAAGCCATAATTTCTCCTTGAAACAAGATGCATGCCGCCCGCACACCTTGTTTGAGATGGAAATTATAGCAGATGTTTGGGCTGCATGACAGTAGGGTGCCATGTGTTCTCTCCCCCCCCCCCCCCCCCCCAGAACCATTGTGTTCAGGAAAAAATAGTGCAGACCCCCGGG
The DNA here is from genome assembly GCA_026167975.1 of Phrynosoma blainvillii. NCBI lineage: Eukaryota > Metazoa > Chordata > Lepidosauria > Squamata > Phrynosomatidae > Phrynosoma > Phrynosoma blainvillii. The sequence continues at coordinate 23,455,679 of JANUYF010000012.1, forward strand.
AGTGGCCCACCACCACTTTACACTTTAAAAAGCAGTCAAGACTTCCATGAGAAATAATAAATATCAGGATGGGTAAAAACAACTGATTGCCAACCAGTCAGACAAATCTATTGCCCGCTTTGCCCCCCCCCAGCTCTCACAGATTGCCACATGATACCTGCAAAGTAACGGAGGGGGGGGCACCAGGCAAATTTCTGTGGGTACGCCATGGGCACAGAAAGCCCCCGTTTTGTGGCACCAGCAGAGTGCATGTGAATGTGTGTCTGCAACAGGCCTCCAGTCAGAGGATGCTGTGCATACAGTGACAACAGCAGCAGGACTTGCATGCGCCCGAGGCTTCCGGATTGATTTCTGGAACAACTGGAAATGGATTTTGGACAAAACAAAGCTGGGAAGTGCTCTGCCCATCCCACACAGAGAGGGGCTGTCGGTCAAGACTATTGCTCCTACTGGACCAGAAGCCCCATGGTTGAATGGGGATTTGGGGCAGATCCTATCACTGGTCCTTCTTCCTTTGGAGGTGTGGGAAAGGTCCCAAAGGGCTTGCCACAGGTACAGCCCTCCTGCTGACAGGGAGTGAAGGAGGGGAGGGGAGAGGTGTCATGAGTGCCGGCTGGTCAAGAGAAGAGAAACTACACCCACCACCTACTAGTATTCCTATCTATGGTCTTTGTCTCTTTCTCTTTCTTCTAGGAGGCTATTACGTTCCTCCTGGACCTCACCCTGCCATGGGCTACTACCCCGGCCCAGCCGCCGCCTATGCCCCCACGGGAGGTCAGACGGCCACAGTCCTGGTGCCCTCAGGGGCGGCAACCACCGTGACCGTCCTGCAAGGGGAGATCTTCCAGGCAGCCCCTGTCCCCACTGTCTGCCCCCACTGCCAGCAGGCCATCACCACTAAGATCACCCACGAGGTCGGCCTCATGAACTTCCTGCTCGGCTTCTTCTGCTGCTTTGTGGGGTATGTGCCCTGGAGGGTGAGATGCTTTTGCTTCCTTCCCTACAGCCTGGACTGAGCTGGCCCATGTGGCTTGAGCCCCTGACTGCTGGGTCTCCTGGTCCGCTGGCTCAGATGAAATGGCACCCTCCGTAAGAAGGCTGCTGGAGGCTGCAGTGAGCCTGGCTCTGGCTGTGGGGCTTCCAGAACGGAGGCCACAGAAGGGCAGCCTGCCAGCGGCTCCTGTGGCCATTTCCCATTTGGGATTTGCCTTGCAGGGTGAATAGAGGTCTGAGAGGGTGGTTCAGTGTGGGGAGGAGGCCGAAGGGTTGCAGCAGATGGCTCTCCTGTCCTCACAGCAGTCTTCTCGTCTTCCTCCTTCCCAGGTGTGACCTCGGCTGCTGCTTGATCCCCTGCCTGATTGATGAGTTCAAGGACGTGACCCACACCTGCCCCAACTGCAAGGCCTACATTTACACCTACAAGCGCATGTGCTAGCAGCAGCGCTGGCCAGGCCAGGAGACCCCCTTCCCTCCCCACGTGCCCAGTTCCTCTGTGCTTGTGTCCATCCTCCTCCTTTCATCACAGTGTCTCAAAGGGGTCTCAGGTGCCATGAACGGGGGCCTCCGAGAGGCTGCAGTGGGGCAGGGTGAGGCACAGGGTCTTGGCAGACCTCTAGGGCTGTTGCTTATTAGTCTCCCCTTCCCCAAAAAGACCTCAGAGGAAGGCCGCATCTGCTTTAGCTTGCCCTGCCTGGGCTTTCCAGGGGAGGAGGCTGGCATGCCATTCCGTCCCTGTCTTATGGGCTGCCTGAGCCTCTTATGGCATCACCCAGGGGGCCATGGAGCTCCAGCCTTCTCACACTACATGAAAAGGGAACTTTGGAGGTCGGGGGGGGGGGAGTTTGCTTCTCTTCTTAAATCATTTTGTTCTGTTCATGTTCTGTGCTGACATTTCGTATCATGTCAAGCGGCTGGTACTGTTGTGTTTCTCACGGCGTGTGTGGCATGCCTTGTGGATGGCAGGCAGGAGGCGAGGGGCCTTGGTCTCTGTGGAGCAGATGCACACCTGGGGCCTGGCCACCCAACCAGAGCCCCTTTTTGCCTGCAGGTGGGGTGGAAGCCACCCCCGTCTTCCCATTTTCCTTCTCTTGTGCTTTATAGCCTGTGTTCCCCACTTTGGCTGTTCCCGCTGCCTCTCCATCTGCAGCAGAGCAGCCTCATGCCTTGCCTCTGCCTCATTCACGGTTGTCTGTAGGTACAAGAGAGTCTAGGAACCAGGACTTTAGCTTCTTTGTAATCAGACTTCTCTCCCCTCTGCGTTCCCAACTCCAGCATGTAAATAGTTGCAAGCAGAAAAGTTTTTTGAGTTCTAGTTTGCCTTTTGTTTTCCTTCATAAAGTTCTAACTGTGACTGACCTGTGCACGCCTTCCTCCCCTCCTATCCATTTTGCACTGACTCCTCTAGAAAAGCCAGTCTTGCACTGATGGTGAGCAGCAGGGAAGGCTAGCCTGGGGGATAAATTCTGGCCAAGGGTCTCCACTCCGGAGGCCTGGCTTTGTCTTGGTCCGGCACAAGCGTCCCTTCCTGGCTTGTGCCTCCAGTATTGGTGGCCTGTCCCCTCAGCCACAAAAGCATCCCTCTGGCTCCCCGTCCATCCTAGGGGCAGCTGTGAATGGACGAAGACAGAGGAGTGCAAAAGAAGCCCTCGGTCCCCAGCACTACTGGGGCATCTGTGAAGTCTACTGAGCCAGACAGGAAGGTTTGGTGCTGTTACTGCTCATGTGAGAAGTAACCAGTTGGCGCTCTTCCATGTTTGTATATATAAATAAAAAGATAAGACCCACGAGGTTGTGCGTGTGTGAGATTATGGACAGGGTGACACTGTTGGCTGTTCTTCTGTCAGCAAGAAGACAGAGAAGGGCCTTTTAATATCTTAGCACAAGACAGACCAACCTGTGGGAGGAAGAGAGCGAGCAGATGGGGAGCTGGGACCACTGTTACTCTTGCCAGGGAACGGGGTGGTCGCTTGCCAGGTGGGCAGAACAGTCCTCTGCACTGAGGGGAGGGAGATGTGGAGAAACATCCAGGTGAGTGCCTGCTCGCTGCTTACTCATCTGCCCAAAGCATCCAGATCTGGGGCCGTGTCCCCTAAGAGCAGGTTCCAAACAACCTGCCCAAGTGTTACACCTGCCCAGTGGGTCTTTTCTCTGCCAAGTTAAAATTCCTTAAGAGGAGGCATTCCCACCCATATCTGGCTAGTGCTCTTCTCAAGTGGGGTCTCCCCACCCCACACACTGTGGAACACAGTCTCTGTTCCATTCCAGTTGTTCAGATTTCCAACCAAGGTGGCTAAATGGACCCACTGAAGACCCCCTCAGGGAGAACGACACTGCACAGGAGTCTGTTCGATGGCCACCTAAATATGAACATCCAGAAATTGGAAGAGATCATGTTTTGTAACCCCCCCACCCCCACATGCACATCAGGCATTTGGCTGGACCACTGGCAGCCTCAACTTTCCCCTCCATGCCAGAGCCACGCAACAGGTTTGAGATGCCAAAGTATAATTTTTTTTATTATGTCAGAGGTATTAATACAGTCCTTAAATTACATGAAAACTAAACCGTTAGCCTGTCCCCATATATACAAGTCATTTCCCCAGCCTATGCTACATACAAGTGAAAGATGGCTGTTCCCTGGCATGGAGGTAGATGCCTCCCTCAACTTCCCCCTGTGTGATACTGGGAAGGATGACGCTCTTGCTTCCAAGGAGACCAGCTGGTCCAGGTGCCTCCCCCTCCTGTCCCCGTCCCCCCCCCCCCCAGTGTAGCAAAAGCTTCCCTCTCCAGCTGCACGGGGCAAATTGGTGACACAAACTTTGGTATTCAGACCAAGGAACCCAGTGAGCACCCTCTGCCATGCTTACATGTGTATGTGTGTGGTCTCAAGCGCCAATCTACAAGAAATTCTTTTTTGGAACATCCCTCAGATGCAGATGGGCATGCATTCAGGGTGCATTTGGGTTTAATGGTTCATTAATTAAATCTGGCATTACAGCTCCACCTGCATCCATGGAATAAAACCGTAGCAGTTCTTCCGAGCGAGCGCCACCATCCCTCACGTCCTCCAGGTAGCAGCAGCGGTATGGCCCTCACATCACGTACCAGGCCACCACTCCTGCAGCAATGGCCACACAGGCCGCCAGGACCAGCTGAGTGGTGGGCTGCTGCATAAGAGCCAAGGGGCAGCCACCCACGCCCTCAGCACCAGCTTTTGTGGGTGGAGGAGAGAGAGAGAGAGAGAAAGAGAAAGAGAAAGAGGAGGCCCAGTTAGAGACAGAAGGGAGCCCCTGTGAGCGAGGCAGGGAGGGGGAGGAAGACAAGAGACTCACCCAGCTTGGCCGCGTAATAGGGACACTTGCGCACATCGCCCTTCCCATCATGCACTGGGAGGCCGCCCTCTTGGGCTTCTTCCGTCAGTAAAGCCCCAATCTTGTCCAGCTCCTCAAAGACCTGCAGAGAAGGAAGCATGGCTGCTGTGAGCCTGAGCAGACATCGGAAGCGCTCTGCCACACAAGCCCAGGCCTGAAGTGCAGCCTTTCCTTTGCCTCATTTCCTAGTACAATCCTTAATCAGAATGGACTGCACTTTTAAAAACAGGAGTTCCTAATTCAGAGATGTCAAGGATACCATCAGCAAGAGCATTCTTGGAGAAAAAAATAAGGAATCTCCACAAATTTAAACTCTCAGGAGTCAAACAGCACCTAAAGAGGTTAAGTTTACAAAACTAGGCAGAAAACCTAAGCATCCCATTTCTCCCCACCTCCCTATACTGCCCTGGTCAGCAAGTAGCTAAGTTCAAAAGACCAGGGTTTTCTAGCTGATGTAAATGGAACTACAAAACTGATATTGTTCTTGTCTTACTTCAAGCTGGACAACTAAGAGCCAAAATATTAAAAGTACCTTTGTGAGTAGATGCAGCAGCAGCCCCCAGGTCTTAGGGTAGGCTCCTCACATCACAGGGAACATAGCCACTCCACCCCCAAATCCTACCATATTGCCCAAATTGCCCCATACGCCACCCACCTGCATGTTGAACTCGAAGGCCTTGTTGGCCTCCTTGACAATCCGTTCCTTGGTCTCCTGGTCCAGGTCCAGGGCGTTCAGCCGGGCCCGGTAGAACTGCTTGAACTGCTGGGCACTGGAGATGTTCTCAAAGACATAGAACTGGATCCCCTCACCAGTGCTGGGCAGCTTGAGGGCCCGCTGAGCCACCTTCTTCAGCACCTGGCCCCCAGAGAGGTCCCCCATGTAGCGGGTGTAGGCATGGGCCACCAGCAGCTCCGGCTGGTGCCTCCCGACATGACGGATGCGCTCAACATAACGCTGGGTGGCCTCTGAACACTGGATCTTCTCCCGCCAGCCCTCACCATAGAAATACTCCAGGTCCCTCTCTAGCGCCTCCTTCCGGTGGAGCTCCAGCGGGAAGTAGAGTGGGGTGAAGACTGGCTGGTCCTTGTTGCGCTCCATCTCCTCCTCCAGGGCTGAGTACGTGAAGTAGAGGGCCACTGTGCCCAGCTGCAAGGCAGGACAGAGGAGCCATGAGGGGTAGGGGGCTGGCAGCGCACCCCCCTTCCCCCAGCATCACCACCTCTTTATCCCCTCTTGCTGGCTGGGGCCAATGACAGAGAGCCCCCCGCCAGCCACAGAAAGTGCAGATCATGACCCCAGGCCACCCCATCCCAGGTCCCTGGAGCAAGAGGCACCTTGAAGAGCTCCCGCTTGATCCGCCCTTTCAGGAAGTCTTTGACAAACTGGGTGTTCTCAGCCCGGTCGTGAGATTCCTTGGTCCCTTCTTTGAGCAGCTCAGACAAGTCCATGGGGCTATGGGGGGAGAAAGAAAGGCAGGGCAGGTGCCAAAAGGGGTGAGGTCTTGGAGGCACTGTCATGATCTTGGGGGCCGGTGAAGAGGGGACTTGCTCAACAGGGCAAGGTGGAGGACGATACTCAATGGGATTGAGATTGTGTGGCAGCTTCAAAGTCAGCACTGAGAGCTCAGTTCCAGCATCAGGAAGCCCCAGCGAGGCAAGGGCTAAGCTGGCAAACCACTGGAAGGGCTCCAGCTCCATTTCCTCAAGCACATTCTCTTGGGCACTGAGAAGCTTCCAGGCAAGACGGCTCTGGAGGCGAGACCCCCAGAACCCCCTCCCCTGTGAGGACCACCTTCTTCCCTTCCCACCTAGCCTGGCTCATTCCTCTTCCTTAAAAGCGGCTGACTAATCCAAAGTCATTGCTGGACCTCTCCAGCAGACTTGACTGGAGCCAGCCCTTTGGCTAGTTATTCTGCACAGGGCCAGGGCTAGGATTCAGCACCAGGACAGAGAGCAGTGGATTGGACTATGAAACAAGTAGTCCTGGCAAACAGCCCTTCTTTTTGGTGGTGTATGCCTTTGAATCATTTCCTGGTCACCTGTAATCCTAATCCAATGCTGAAATCGCTCCACTATGCCACACAGTACTTTCCTTAACTGGGAACACTTTCATCTTGCATGGCAAACCTTGAAGATTTGGGTCTCCCACAGCCTCCCCTACTAGGTCTCCTCCTTTTAAAGTCTGCCACCTGAGGTCCAGCATCACATACCCTCTGTGGTCCTCTGGCATCCAGCTCCCTTGCCCAGGCACAGGCACATCCAGGGGTCACACAGGAGTATCACCGCTAGCAGCTGCAAGGGGAATGTTGCATCCCACCCCATCCCTCCACCCTGAGCCGGCCAAAGCCCCCTTCTTCAGCCATCCAGATCGCAAACACCCACCTGACATTATCTTCCTCCTCCTCATCTTCCTCCACCTCCTCGTAGGTGAGGTTCTCGGGCTCATCCAGCGCCTCTGTCCCCCCGTCGGACGACATCTTGCAATGGACTGGGCTGGCGGACTCTCAAACCTCCTCTCCAGATCTCAGTCTCCTGCCCAAAAAGAGACCGACTCAGCCACAGCAGCCAGGAGAAAGGTCCCTGCGGCTCCAACGTTTGTAGATCACTGTAGGCAGAAGAAACCCAAAGCGCTCTGTGTGTCTGTGGCCAGAACCGGCTGGCTGATGTGCGGCATTAGCCTGAAATGCCACCTCCATCGGACAGAGAAGAGGTGAGGATGGGACCTGCCACTGGGAAGGGAGGAGCAAGGTGAACTCAGCACTGAGCAACAGCCGGGTTTGATATTTTCGTTTTTGTTCTTCTGTGCTGTTTGTTGCTCGACTGCTGCCTCTTCCCAGTGGTTTTTGGGAGAGTCCCAAACAGTAGATCCTAATCTGAGGAACTCGGGGCCTCCTCCCGCTTTCCATCCGAAGAATGGAAAACACTAAGCCAGGCAGGCTTAAGTGGACCCCAAACATTCTCCCAGAATCCCCCATCATCCTCTTCTCAATCTGAGACCCTCCAGGGGGTAGGACTACATCTCCCAGAATCCCCCAACCGGGTGAGGCTGGAACTGGGGCCCCCGCGGGGACTCTGGGCCCGAGAGGCCGGTTCTCTGACTCTCCAGGCGCAGGCGCTCCGTCAAAGAGCGTCCAGCCCGGACCCAGATTTGAATTCACCGCCGGGGGGGGGGCTCCCTCTCTCTCTCTCTCGGCCTGCCTACTTCGCCACTTCTCCCGCCGCCGCCGCCGCCGCCGCCGCTCCTCTTTACCTTAGGGCCTGCACTTCCGGTCGGTACTTCCGGTATCCGCCTCCGCGCCGCCGGGAGAGAAGGCTCCGCCCCCTCCGCCAGTCACGCGCACAAAGCCCCCGACGGAGCAGCTGGCCGCCCGCGCTCTTTGTGACGTCACCAGGAGGAGGAGGAGGAGGAGGAGGAGGAAGCCTCGCCCCCTTGAGGCGGCCTGGTGTCATTGCGATGCGCGCATGCGCGGAGCCTGTCAAATACAAGCAAAGCAAAGCTATATGCACAGTGTCTCCCAAAACTACAGTTCCCAGAATCCCATAGCAATCGAGCCGCGGCAGCTAAAGCGCGATCAAACTGGATGATTTCCCCAATGCATGAAGGGATGCAGCACGTAGAAGGAGGCAGGTAAGGAGGGCCTGAAGGGAAGCCAGCTTCTGCCCCTCACCTGGAACCCTAACCCTGGGTCCGTCCAGGTGTGTGTGGGCGGCTGAATCCTGGATCCATCCCTTCAAGGGCGGAGGGTGCCTGGCCTTCTCTCTCAGAGGGCTCCACCAAACCTGGTTAGAGCTTTGCAAAAGGAGGCACGAAAGGAGCACGCAGGTGCCTTCAGCCTTAGTCTCGGACACCTGGCATGCAGGTGAGGCTGGAGGGCACCTTGGCCAGCCATTTATTCTGCAAACACACCGGAGCAACCGCATCTTAAAGGCGGTGGGGCTCTGCCTGCCCACACCTCAAGAGCAGCAGCAGCAGCAAGGCAGAAGCAGCTCCCTTTCTGACCTTCCCCTTCCCTTCTTCCTTCTAAGGACGGCAGAGAAGAAGAAGGTGGTGGTCGTCTTTGGAGCTACAGGTGAGCATCCCCCTCTGAAGGGGGCACACCTTTCAAGAAGTCCTCCTGAGAGCGGGCTCCAAAGCGTAACTTCTCCAAGATCTGGACAGAGGTGGAGGGGTATCTCCTGGAACCAGTTTTGCAGGCCCAGCAAGGCTCAGATGAGAGAGGAATACGCAAGGACAGCCCTGCGGGGTTGGACTGCACCTTCTTTGCCTGGAGCACTGGCCCAGTTTAAACGAGCCCTTTATTTTGAGCCATGAGGACCAGAATCTTTAACAAGTGTCTTATTGTACACAGTAGGACACAATCCTGGGCATCTTCAAATAGTCCAGTTGCCAGACAGCGCCAGTAACATTGAGCAAGATGAACGAATGGCAGACACAAGCCATTCTCTCTCAGGTGAGGATGGCTCCTTTTGGTCCCTTGTGCCTTACAGCCCACACCCGCCATTTCCATTTCCTCAGGGGCCCAGGGAAGTTCAGTGGCCAAGGCGCTTCTGGATGATGGGACCTTCCAGGTGCGAGCGGTCACCCGGAGGCCCCGCCAGAAGGCTGCGCAGGAGCTGGGCAAGAGAGGAGCAGAGGTGGTCAAGGCAGACCTGGACGACGCAGAGAGCCTGGAGGTGGCCATGACAGGGGCCCATGCTTCCTTCCTGGTGACCGACTTCTGGACTCACCTCAGACAGGAGCAGGAAGTTGCCCAGGTGGGAACGGAGGAGGGCAAGTGGATTCTTGGGCATTTGAGGTGGAGGGGAGAGGGTAAGGGGGGTCCACTATTGGACATAGGACCTTAAGGTTTCAGGTGCTGGAATCAGTCCACCCTGCAGCCTCCATACCTTCAGCTTGCCATGAAAGGCAGAGGGACTAAGCGGCAACCCTACTGGGAGGAGAATGGAGACAATACTATGGGGAGGGAATGGCCTCTTTTTAAAGGGTGAGGAAGGGGATGTCCACAGGCTCTGCCCTTGGGGAGGGCTCCCAGCCCACCCTGATAATGGGACTTAGGAGAGGGCTCCTTACAGTCCCTGGCAGCTGCCAGGTTGTGCTTCAGGGGATGCCCATAAGGAATGCTCTCCTCCTGCTGCTCATGGTTGCAGGTAGCAGGGACCAGGTGAGGAGTGAGGGAAAGGTTCCCCAGCCCTGAACAGCCCACTGCTTTCTTCAGTGGATAAAACAGATAACAGCATTTTAGCAGTTCCTTCTCTGGTGTGTCCTTAGGGGAGGCGCATGGCAGACCTGGCAAAGCGGCTGGCCTTGAGCCACGTGGTATACAGCGGCCTGGAGAATGTGCGGAAACTGACGGATGGGCAGCTGGCGGTGCCACACTTTGATGGCAAAGCCGAGGTGGAAGAGTACTTCCGGGCCATTGGGGTGCCCATGACAAGCGTGAGGTTGCCTCAGTACTTTGAGATGCTTCTCAGTATCTTCCGGCCCCAGAAGGCCCCAGACGGAGACGGCTATGAACTGGGTAAAGAAATCCCTCTTTCTCCCTGGCGAGTCTTAGGCTTGTAGCCCAGATTAAAATCTAGTGGGAGTGGTTGCCCATATAAGCGTCCCCTCTGCAGGGCCCCAAAAGTGCCAATAGCACCCCAAAGCCTCTGAGGAATGCCTCTTTTTCAGATACTGTTTGTTCAGGGCTTTTTTCAAACAAGGAAGTAGAAAAACGCCAAAATAAGCCTACCTCCCCCAAGCTTTCTGAAATGAGGCAATATAGCCAGTAATCTTCCAGAGACACAGGATGGTGCAATGGGTCATTTGGGAGCTGGAGGGAGCAGGATCTGACAAAAACAGCCCTGCGGAGCACACACACAGCCCTCTGCAGATTGCTCCCATTTGTCTTTCCCTGCTATGAAGCCAAGAAAAAGATTTTGCACAATGAGACAAGGTGGCACCTGAAGACATACAGGATTTCCCTGGAACCCACTTTGTACAGTAAAGGATGGGCAAATTCTCCTTGCGCTACCACCCCCCACTGTTTGCTTGGCCAGGTTCTCCCTACCCTCCCATCCAAAGCCACAGGTGACAGCAGGGGAGTTAATGTAAGATCCTCTTCTGCATACAACTGGGCCCAATCAATCCCAGTTCCCTTGGCATGGCTCCCTGCGAGGGAGGCCCACAGCTGTCCCTCACCTACCATGGGCCCAAGAGGCTCCAGGCTCCTTCAGTTCCTTCTTCCCACTTTCTGTCCTGCACAGCTATCCCCATGGGAGAGAAACCCTTCCATGGCATGGCCGCAGCTGACCTGGGGCCCATTGTAGTTCAGCTGATGAAGGAGCCAGAGAAGTACATTGGCAAAGACATTGGACTGAGTACATGCCTGCTCACCGTGGGCGAGTACGCGGCATTGATAACAAAGCACACGGGGAAGGCTGTGAGAGATGCCAAGGTAAGATGGATGCTTTGAGAAGTGGGAAGAGTGGGATTGGCTTTTGTTAAAACTACTGGGAACATGGGCAAGAGAATCTGATGCTCAAAATACTAGATTGGGCCACTGTTCCCTGATGGAAGCCAGCCTGCCCTGGGAACTGGCTCATGGAAGACCTGAGCCACAGTCCCAAGCTGGCATAACCAGCTTTTAAATGTACACACACACACATATACCTGTGGCTGGAATAACAAGATCGATCAATCACACACGCACACACCCTCTCTCTCTCTCTCTCTGTAGATATCACTTGAATCCTTTGAGAAACTTGGCTTCCCTGGTGCCAAAGAGCTTGCCAACATGTACCGCTTCTATGCCATGGGCCAGCCTCGTGATATCGCCCTGACCCTGAAGCTCAACCCCAAAGCCAGAACCTTGGAACAATGGCTGGAAGACGAAAGAGCGGCTTTGGAGGACCTGTAACAATGGAAGGTGGCCCGCATTCTTTACATCTCCCTCCACCCAAAATTAAAAAAGGGAGCTTTGATCATTTCCCTGGTAGCATGGAATTAATTGGGTCGGGGATATTAAGACTAAGCAGTTTCAGCTTGATCATGAGGGGGCAAGACTTAATGACTCTGGCCACAACTCAGTCTTGCTTTCAACAGCCATTTATCTCAGGGAAAATGCCCAAAGGCCACAGCTATCAAGTACACCAAATGTAGCATCCGCCCTACATGCAGATCTACAGAAGGCGAGCAGCCAGGGCTGGGAATGAGTTTAGGCCAGGATGTCGGGCAAAGGTCAGCCTGTGTGTCATGTGAACTGCCAGCTTGTTCAACCCATCCTCCCAAGTAGCTCCCAGCAGCTCTAATTCAACTTCCAATCACTGTCCCAGTGCAGGGGCCAAAATTCTGGCTGCCTCAGAAGAGAAAGGCTCCAGAGGACCAGGAGTCTCCACCAGCCTCAGTATTTCATTAACAGCCAGAAAGTGTACAAGTTCAGTTTCTAAAAATACATAGGCCAAGGGGGCTAAATAAGCACAAGGAGAGTCTGCGTGGAAGAGAACAACCTTCTTTTACAAGCTCACAGGGTTTAAGGGCAGGTTTGCCATTCCCCAACCCAAGAAAGCAACAACAGAGCAAAGCATGTTCTTTCATCCACCCTCTGTGTCACTGTGAAGTTTGAAAGGCAGAAGCAACCAGATTCTAAACTTCTTTATAGCACAGACTTCTTATTACACTGGTACAGAATCAACTTACAGACCAAATGACCCAGGAGGCAACACAAGCTGGGTGTCACCAACTTAAAGGGGAGGAAAGAGGTTGTATTTTAACTATTTGGTGGGGATGGAGATTAGTGACAGCTGGCTGGATGCAGTGATAGTCTTTGCTGTCCCAGCACACTTGTGCCAGCTATTGGGGCATTGACCAGCTGAACTGTGCTCAGCCACAGAGTAATTTCTTTCAGAGGCCATTTGGTTGCAGATTCCAGCTCTGTCCCTGGTAGCTCTGCTCTCAGGTCAGACGTGTAACACAATACTAAGGGACAACTGACATATGAGGGATTTTCCATTGCTATCATGCACATGATGAAGGCACACACGCCCATTTAACACATGCATGCAGTCAAAATGATGGACCCTGGCTTCTGGGTGTGTGCACACACACCAGCTGTGGCAATTTCCACAGAACAGCTGGTTTGCTACGCAACAGCCCAAAGGAGGTGAGCACAGCCACCCCTAGCAACTCATATTCCAACCCCTCTATATAGCCTCAGAGTAAAGGGGGTCACCAGTTCAGGTGAGTTTTAAACAAGGACTCCTAACAAAAAATTAATCCCCTGCGTGCCCCTCACCTGCAGGGGAAGATCATCTGTTAGAACCACCATAAAGGTGGGCCACGCAGCTCCAGAGCTAAAGGGCCTTCTGCATGCACCACAGGAAGCCTGTGATACCACCCCCCACCCCCAGGTCTCTCCTGGGCCAGAAGGCTGAACAGATCCAAAGCCTGGGGAGTCTTAGGAGCTCTTTCTGTGGGACTCATCAAAATTTGGGGATAGCAGAACTTCATATTAAGCTAGGTGTACACTTTTATTTTTGGAGCTCAGGTTCCCACCACGCAGCACTTTGCACCTGTCCAGAAAAGCAGGAAGAATCAAAACGTATCTTCCAGCACAGGAGAACCCAAGAATCCTTTGCAGTTCCTACAGCTGACGCTGCGGATGGAGATGGTCGCCTCTGTGCTTCCACTTCTGAAGCAGCCAAAGCCCTCCTCTACCTCAGCGCAGATGTCACACCAAGCCAGAAAGTGGGGTGTCTGTCTAGGAGTCTTGCTGGGCTGTGCCTAGTTTTCTTGCACCTCCAAAAGGACACTTCTGCCGCCAGACTGCTGTTACCCGTGTTTAGTTTCCAGCAGAACGTTTCCCTGGAGTACAAAATAAGAAAGGAGAGCATGTTGAAATGGGCTGGTGGCAAGAAGCACCAGCTAGCCAGAAATGTCCCCACTCAATAGCCCTTCCTGTGTTTGGTAGCATACAAATGGCTGTGGGAGCACAGAAAGCCTCGTTTTTGACTGCAATTACAGGCTGCACTAGAAATCCATGTGTCATCCCACCACCCACCCACCCAGGTCCTGGTGTAGCATGTGAGCCTCTGCCTTGTAACTAGGGTCAAGGGCCCTGTCCCTCTGGAGCAATCCTGCCAAGGCTCCAGCACCAGACAAAAGCCAGCCTGGAGACTCTAGAGCTCCGCAATGTTTGGGGGGAGGCCTTGGATCCACTATACCCTTCAATTATAAAATGTTTTGCATTGTATATTCTATGCACTTGTGATGGCTGTCAGCACCCCAGCTCCTCTGAGCCTGAGGAATGTTACTTTCTGCAGACCCAGTTAAGAAGCAAGCCAGGCTGGGAAGCAGGGGGAAAGTGTGTGAGAGAGGACCTAGGGACACCTGGCTGATGCTATGTACAGAGTTTGCTCTTTAGGGACACAAGTGAATTGGAAAGAGACTGCAACATTTTGTAAGGTCTTCCCTGAAACTCCACAGCCATCCAGAGAGGCTTGCTCTGCCTGACCTACCCAGCAGCTGACCCTTTTCCGGTGGCTCAAAAGTGGCTAACACAAGAGACCCGTGCCTGGAAAGAACACGAGAGGCTTCCTACCTCTGGGTGGGATTAATCAGGAGCTAAACATTCTCTTAAGTTTAGCTAGGAATCCCTCCGTGCCGTCCCCTGCCTCAGGCCTCTCCGTGTCTGCCCCCGTTCTAGCTGCATCCCTGCCACCTAGACACAAACAGCAGAGAGCTGCGTCAGAGTACATATCATGAGAACCTTCCCATTGTACTGTTTGCCAGCATGGCAACTGCTAAGATTTCTTGAGTCTCCTGTATTTTGCTCTTAGTGTGTATTCTGCCACATCTTGTATGCATCTTTTGGATGCTCATATTACTGAGCATGGGGTCTGTTTTTATATATTTCTATCCATTGACTGCCCTTGTTTGCCTCTTCCTGCCATGCAACACTCAGTAATGACTTTCAGTACCTTTAACCCCTGTGATAATCTCAAACTTTCACTTTGGATCAGCTTTACATTTGTAACAGGAATCCCAAATCAAGGAAACTACCCATGCTACAACTCAAGCTGAACCTTGCTGACTTAGTGTAAGTGGGCATGGAAGCCGATTCAAAGAGGAAGGCGTTTCTCCAGGTCCAGCGAGTGTGAGGGTTCCAAACTGCCCTGTGTTCAGTCAGTGTGAAGTCTCCATGCTCCCCCAGACTGAGGGAAGGGAGAACCAGCTCCCCAAGGCAGATACAGGGTGGGGTAGGGGATAATCTGCACTTGGATGAAAGGCAACTGGTAGCCCAGCTTCAACTTTGAAGCACAGGTAGGGCCACTACAGACATACAGACGGTTTAAACAAAAAACAAAAACAAAAAACAGCCTGGTTGTTCTGCTAACTACTTACATTTTTAACAATGTCCATGCTTTCTTGCCTGCCTCTTACAACCTCCTAAGTCCTTTAGTCCCCCAATCAATATGAGTCTGTTCCTGTTTTAAAGGAAAATTTTAACGCTACCTAAGTGGCAGCTTATGAAACGGAAAGGAAGGTGCCCAAAAGGAAGGTGCCAAAGAGACACTTTTGGTGTGAGGGCCACAGCAGGAACCAAACAGGATGCAACACCCTTTCCTCACAACTATGCCAACAAGGAACTACATCTGTTTTGGCAGTGGTGTAAAGCCACACTGCAGATGGCTGACAAGTACGCCACACAAGGCCATGCAGCCTGGTTCAAGAGCACTCCAGGGCAGGCCAGCTAAGATGAGCCTTATTGTGTCCTGCCTTCCCCTTCCCATCCCAGTGTGCCACCTGAGCCTCACCAGTTGTGGTATTTGCAATGCCAGTCACAGTCCCTTCCACATCAGTTTCATCCTCCGCATAGCTCAGCATCAAAGTTCGTTGGCGGTCTGTCAATTTCCTGAAGGGTGGCCGGGGGTGGGGGGAGAGAAAAAAGAATAGATATAAGTACTCATTGTGGAAGAACTAAAGGAAGGGTGTATATATGTATTGTAAATAGAACTGTTGTAGTAATAGAATGTGTTGTATAAATTGTTTTACTTATGTAATAAAAATGGAAAGGAAAAAAAAAAGAAGAACAGCATTGTAGGTTTACAAGGGGGCTTTTTCTTTTGGGGAACCCTACCACACACAAGATAGGAGTGCAGCACAAAAGGGACATGGTGACATTTCCCTGGACTTTTGTCAGGCCCCTTGAAGTCACAGGTCTGCAGCTGTAAAGCACTCATCCCTCATATGCCTCTTACTGATTGAGACTGGTAAGTGGAGACCCCAAGGCAGCTCTTCCCAGCTACAGAGGCTGGCCCTTTTTCACCCCAAAAACATTCTAGAGCACTCCTTGCACAAAGAGCACTTTGCAGGCCACACACGGATACCTTTCACTGTTCTCTTATGGAACCCTCCATGCCTCAACAAACCACCCACTTACTTGGGAACTCTGATCTTTATATGAATGTAGTGGTCTCCATAACCATAACTGTTAACTCTGGGAATGCCCTTCCCGCTCACCCGAATCTTCTGGTCAGCCTGAATGCCGGGTGGTATCTGCATAACACAGGGAAAACAAAATTCATTCAAGCATTTGCAGGCACACATCCAAATATGCCCTGTTCTATTTCCCCAAGGAGCTGTCCATGCTGGACGCAGTTGTTTTTAATTCATGGTTCATTCCCAGCAAAGCAGCTCTGTTTTAGAGGAAATACCAGAATGAAGAAGTAAAGGTCAAAGAGCAACAGAGATTCAAGTGCCTTTCTAATCATACCTTCTAAGAAGGAACCACCTGGAGGTTGGAGCTTTTCAAGATAGGAACAGAAGGTGTATACTACACCAAACACAATTCTGCATTTAGACACAGCAAACACAGCGAAAGGTCGCTGGAGCAAACTGTCTGCAGGGAATATCCTAGCATATATCCCAAACTGGCAAGGACCTACATATCTCTATGACAAAGTGTGGAATAAATACAAAAAGAGGAAATGACCAATTCCTTTTTTAAAGGTGTTTAACAAGTATTGTAATGGAAGTAGGAAGGAAATGGGAAGGAGAAAACCTGCCCTCATCCAGCAGGAGGGACAGATCTGCTCCTTCCACACCACTTCTGGTTCACCAACTTCCCTGCAAAGAATACTGATACTTCTTCTCGTACAGGCCTTAGTACAGCAGTCAGAATGAAGAGCACCAAGGGCAGAGAGCAGTAAATAGGAAAGGGGGCATCCCTCTCCACACGCAAGCCCCATTATTTTGGAACTCAGCTGCTCAGGTATAGAACATCATTCCTTTAGTCCTTAGAGCATCAGAGAGGATGAACTTCCACTTCTCTTGCCTCACTTAGTCAGAAAGAAAAGTGTCCCTTTGTTCCAAATGACTTGGTTCCACATACCGCAATGCTGATGGTCTCATACAGACCCGGTGACCTGGCTGTGCCTCCGAGAACAGCTTGGGCTATCGAGATGTAGAGATCAGAGTGAATATCTGCACCATCCCTCCTAAACACAGAGCTCTTCTGAACCTAAAAAGAGAAAGGAGGAATGGTCCACGGGCACAGCCAGGGCAGGACATGAGCTGTTCCCAAATGTGGTACAATTAACAGGAAAAATCTACATAAATACGCACCCTGAAGGTAATGAAAATTTCCTTCTTTCCAACAGGCATACGAACAGTCTGTCCGTCCTCCACACCTAGGGCCAGAACAAGACCAGAAATATTAATTTCACCTCCAGAATCACACTTTCTTTTAACTCTCTCAGAAGTTGTGCATTTTGGAGTCACTGGGAACTGGAGCTGCTAATTCAGCACTCCATCAGCTGTAAACTTTTGTAAAAAAACTGACTTCCTCTCCAATATGTTTTTCAGGGAGCAAACCACATTTCTCATGAAAACAGCAGTTCCTATACATCTTCAGAATGAGCTAAGGCACACAGACCTGCTGGAACTGGGACCATGACTGTCTTCTTCTGTTTGGTCTGGCCAGTGCCACGACAAACTCCACAGGGGGTAGTCATAACAGAACCACGGCCACCACATCGCCGGCATGTTGAGCGCATGACGAAGGGGCCCGTGTTGATCGTTTCCTGTCAAAACAAAGGTGCAGGGAAAGGTGAAGCAATGGGAGACAATGCCTTCCATATTTTCCTAAACAGGAGAATCTCAACCAGTTGATGATTACCAAATTTTACATATTAACCATGCCAGCTGGGGAGTAAATGGAAAAGGCTCTTCGTCCTCCCCAAAGCAGGGGCCCAGCTGCTGCTCTGGCAGGAGGAGCAAATGGCATCGGCTTGCCTAGGGCCTCCATTCTGCCCCATTCTTACCATGCCCGTGCCGTTGCAGTAGTGGCAGTGCTGCACTTTGGTGCCTGGCTCGTGCCCTTTGCCGTCACATCGCTGGCAGGTGTCGTTGATGTTCACCGTAATCTCCTTGTTCACTCCCTTTGCGGCCTGATTGAATGTCAGGTCCATTATGTACTAAAGAGGAAGGAAACGGAACAGATTCAGCTTTTGTTCAAGGCTTGGACAATGACCAGGGCCCTTTCTGCAGACCCCTTAAGGCTCTGCAGTCAGAGAGAGTGAGAGGGGATTTTAAATGTTATGCACCTAGCAATGAAGATGCCAGCATAGCAATCTGCCGGATAGTCCCACTAATCTGAGTAGAAAAATGCCTCTCCTTAAGCGCTGCGTTCCCAAAACCACATTTTCCAAATTAATAATACATGGCACTTGCAGGGGAAGGAGTGGAGGCAGGGGAAAGGGTGTTTAACTCTTCTTCCACCACCCCAAATGCCTCCTGCAAGCCCTCTGTATGCCTTGAGGCCATGATCCACCCTGCCCCACATCTCCCCATGTTCCTTTACAGAATATAATTCCTCCTTCCCCAACATATATCACCTCTGGATTTACTAGTTCAACAAAGGCAAGTATCTCTGGCACGCTCCACAGAAATGCACATGAAAACACACACACACACACTCCCTCCCTCCCTCTCCCCCTGCTTACCTCCTGGGGCTGGTCAAAGACAGTGTGGAAATCTCCGAAAGGGGACCCCGAAAACTCCCCAAAGATCTTCCTGAAGAGTTCCTCAGGATCCACAGAAGGGCCTCCTCGCCAATACTGCTGCCCGGTACCTGCCGAGCCTGGATCAAAGCCAGCTGTCCCATAAGTATCGTATTGCTTCCGCTTCACTTCATCACCCAAAACCTACGGAGGGGAAGGAGGAATGCACCAGGGCTTGCATCCTGCAGGACAGAGCTGGCACAGTTTGCTTCCAGAGTGCAGGCAGGGAGGCCGCTCCACAGCAGGAGCCCACCACCGCAGTCTGGAGAGGGCAGCCATGTTACCTCATAGGCTTCGGCCAGCTGGGCGAACTTCTCCTTCGCTTTTGGGTCATCTTTGTTTGTGTCAGGGTGGTACTTCTTGGCAAGCTAAGGGAAAAGACCCAAATGTGATGAGAAGAAAAGGAAGAGACCGCAACTTCTATCTTCTTTCTATAGTAAATTACATTCAATTGCATTGTGGACAGACTACACAATTCAAAAAAGAAAACAGAGGTACAGCTGAGATTTTGTATTATTACAAGAAGATCAAATCTGATGTTCCTGCTTTGAAAAATATGATTTGTTCCCGAACCTCTTCAGAAACAAATGTACCTGGTAATATGCTTTCTTGATCTCCTTCTGGCTGGCACTTCGAGGCACCCCCAGAATCTGGTAATAGTCGTCTTTGGCGCAGTTTGGGGAGCTGGTGTGAAAGGAGGCAGCAGAGACAAGAGGATGGTATAGCCTTCCTACAGAAAACAAAAACGGGTTTATCAGCATCCAAGAAGGCATTGTCCCAATCTTAGTGACATAGTCTATGTTTTTTTACTTCTTCTTCTTCTTCAAATCTACAAGCTCATTGAAAGCAAATCAGAATCCTTATACAAAATATAAAATCCCCAATTCATTCAGTCATTCCAACATTATTGTACATGAAATAGCAAAAAATAATATTTCCCCTTCACACTTCCCATGTTCTCCTGACATTAAGTCCCTTCGATTTTATCAAGATATTTGCCTTAAGTGACAAAGTCTATTTAAAGAATAGGGCAACCCCTCTCAGATTTTACCACTTATATGGTTTTTAAATAATATTTTTATCTTCTGAGCCACCTTGGGTCCCTTTCTGGGAGAAAGGAGGCACAGAAAAGAAATAAACAAATGAATAAACATTAATAGCTGCTCAGCAAAGCCTCCTCTTGGCCAGGAAAAGCTCCTGGCCGCCCAGCTTCCCCCTCAAGGCGTCGGGCACTCTGCTTGCCCTCAGAGGCACCCTTGCCCCCCGTGACGTCACGCGCGCCGCTCACCCCAGCTGCTGCCCCCGAGCCGCGGCGGGGCCAAGGCCGGGCGAGGCGCGAGGGGCCCGGCGAGGCCTCCGCTCAGCCACCGGACCAACAGCAGCAGCCGCCCTCCCCGCCGCCGGGACTCTGCCGCAGCAGCCTCCCTCAGCCAGCGTGAGGCGCACACAGCCGCCATCTTGGGCCGCCCCGCAGACCGCGCCTGCGCGACGGGACCCAAGCACGGTCTGCGCAAGCGCAGAGCGAGAGAGGGCGGAGTCGAGGGGTGGTGGTGCCGTAGTGCGCGTGCGCCACCCGGTCTCCGGCGTTCTGTCTAAAGTCCTCTCGCAGCGGTCAATGCAGACCCGGCTTTAGACCTTCGGGCGTCCCCCGGGTCCTAGCGCTCCCCGAGTTCCCTTCCATCGGTGCAAAGTTTTTCACAGTTTTGCACGACAGACTCACGGGCTTCTTGCACGGACAGCTTCCGTGCCAAGGGTGCATCTGGAGAAGCCGGTGCTGGTCCACGGACGGTGCTGCCAAGGTCAGGCTTCCATCAGAGATCAGGGGAAAAGCCCTTAGTTTTGCACTACAGCTCTCAGCATCCCCAGCTGTCATGGCGGCAGAAGGAGGCTGGGATTTCTGGCCACAAATGAAATGCCTCTGGGACACTTCTCTGGGCCGCAGCTCCTAGTATCCCCACGATGTCTTGGGGGATTATGGGGGTTGTAGTGCAGTTTTTTTCAAAGTATCGTGAGTCCTTCAGATGAATACCTCACAGAATACCTGCATTTATTTTTTTAAAAGGTTCCCACCGCCGCCCCCCCCCCGCCAGGAACTTGGGAAATATGCCCGTACGACTCCCAGTATCCCCATGATGTCTGGGAGGATGCTGGGTGCTGCAGTCCAAAGAGAACTGCTCTGAAGGATTTCCTAATCCGGGTCGGGATGGATGTCCCCTGGGGTCCCTCCAAATCCCCCCCTCCTCCTCCTCTTATTCGGTCAGTGTAGGAGCCCTTGGCGTGGATTAATCAGAGAACCTTTCGGGATGGACCAACTGAGACCCCCCCACACACACAGAGGTTGGACTACAACTCCCAGCATGTCTTCTCACTTAGGGGGAAGATGGGAGCTGCAGTCTAACAAGATACTGGGGGGGGGGGGCATTCTCCTAACCTGGGCTCTAGAAAGAGCGCTGGACCCCTTCCGCCTCTCTCCTGCCCCCATCTTTTGTCCCCAAACTACAAATCCCATCCTCTTCTCGAGCCCAGTCGCGTCCTTCCTCCATCGGACTCTTCGCTTCGGGAAGCCCGAGCCTTGGAAGAGGGAAGACCTTGTTGGGACTATACTTCCCAGAATCCCCCCTCCCACCGGCGATGCTTAGGACGCACCCAAGGCTCATGGCTATGGAATCCTGGGAATTGTGGTTTCCTGAGACATTTAGCCTTCTCTGTCAGAGAACAAAAACTGCAAATCCCAAGTTCCCATCGCATGTAGCCATGGAGGTTTAAAAAGGTGTCAAATTGGTTTATTTCTGCAGCGCAGGTGCACCCTCAGGCGGCGTCCGCACTGCAGAAATAATCCGGTTTGGCACCATTTCAACTGCCATAGCTCAAGGCTATGGAATCCTGGGAATGGTCCTTTGTTGGGGCACCAGAGAGAGCTAAATGTCTCCCCAAACTCCAAATCCCAGAATCCCATAGATAGCCTCGACCCGGGGCAGTTAAAACCAAACCGCATTATTTCTGCAATGCGGACGCCACCAAAGCGGTGTCAAAACTGCATTATATGCGCCCAAAGAGTCACCTCGGCTGCATCCACGCCGGAGAAATAACCCGCTTAGAAATAACCCTAACCCTAACCCTAACCCGCTCCGCTCTGGGCCCACAACAAACTCCAATTCCCAGAATTCCATAGCCTTGAGCCAGGAAGAGTTAAAGCGGTGCCAAACCGGGTTATTTCCCTCTCTCCGTTTGAAGGCGGAGGCGGGGGCTTACCGTACCTTTTTTGTCCCCAGGGCCCCTTCTTTCCCCCCCCCCCACCCACCCGAAATAACTGAGGCTCAGGCGGCAGGTAGGCAAGTGGCGGCCGAAGCCTTTTATTCCGAATCAAGGGAGAGGAGGAGGAGGAGGAGGAGGAGGAGGAGGAAGGGCTTTGGGTCATCTCGTCCAGGTCTCTCTCATCTGTACTTCTCGGCCAGGATCTCGGCCACCAGGTAGAAGAACTTGTCGAGGGCCAGGTAGACCACGCAGGTGTAGTCGGCGCGCAGGTAGGTGGCCAGGACCACGTGGAAGCACTTGGCCAGCAGCTGCACGAGAGAGAGAGAGAGAGAGAGAGAGAGAAGGGGGTCAATGCGCGGGAGACCCCCCTCCCCAGGGCCCTCCCTCCTTCCCTCCATCCCTCCTTCCCTCCCTCCCTCCATCCATCCATCCTTCCTTCCCTCCCTCCTTCCCTCCATCCCTCCATCCCTCCGTCGGTGGCCTTGCCTTGAAGTTGACGGGGTCGACGCGGAGGTTGTAGGCGTGGAGGTCGGCCAGGTCGGCCAGGGTGCCTCGGACGTTGTCCAGGTGGTGGAGGGCGGTGTCCAGGGCCTTGGCCACCTTCTGTCCGTGGTGCTGGACGTCCTTGGAGCCCGGGCTCAGGTCGAAGTGCGGGAAGTAGGTCTTGGTCTGCGGATACACGGCGAACAGCCTGCAACAGAACGGAGGACGGACGGAGGACGGAGGGAGGACGGAGGGAGAGGGTCAGCGGGAGGGAGGGAGGGCAGGGCAGGGCAGGGGAGGACCCCCCCAGCCCCCTCCCTCCCTCCCTCCCTCCGGCCCTGACTGACCGACTGACCGACTGACCTGCAGAGGGCGTCCCCGCCCATCTCGTCCAGGTGTCCGGCCACTTTGGCCCAGGTGGCCTGGAGCACCTTCCGGTCTTCCGCCGTCAGCACCATCCTCGCTCGCTCGCTGCAGCACCGGCTCCGGCTGGCTCTCTGAAGAAGAAGAAGGAGAAGGAGAAGAAGGAGGCAGGATCCGAACCGGGGCCCGACGGCGGCTGCCGTGTTATATAGGGGAGGGGGCCCTGGCGGATGGCGGCCGCCGCCCTGCTCTTATCGCGGAGCCCAGACGGAGGGAGCAGGCAAAGAAGGGACGTCTCAGGCTCAGGGGGCTGCCCTCGATACTTGGACTTGGATGGGAGACCGCCGCCGAGGAATCCTGGGAAGGGAGGGGAGGGGAGGGGAGGGGGGCCTGCTTCAAGGAAGGACCTGGCAAGCCCCCTCCTCCTCCTCCGAGGGACCCTTGCCTTAAGAAAAAGAGGGACTCGAGGGGGGCACCCCAAGACAGGCAGCAGTCAGGCAACCTGAAGGAGAGCCGTCCATGACAGTTAGTTAGTTAAAGTGAGGTGGAACTGGTACAACTGCGGAATGTAGACTCACTTTCTGGTGGCGCTTCCTAACAGTCCCTGGGTCTCTCTGGTGGGGAATAATGACCATCCCTCTTCAAAGATATATATATATATATATAGCCAGGTTAATCTGTAGGATCCGTCTGCAGAGAGACCTTGGAGCCCCACTGAAAGGAAGAAGTTGGCAGCAGGAGCTTCCCTAGATCTCAGTCCACTTCCTCAGATGCATATTATTATTATTATTATTATTATTATTATTATTGAAAGGTATAGCCATGTTAATCTGTAGGATCCGTCTGCAGAGAGATCTTGGAGACCCACTGAAAGGAAGAAGTTGGCAGCAGGAGCTTCCCTAGATCTCAGTCCACTTCCTCAGATGCATATTATTATTATTATTATCATTATTATTATTATTGAAAGGTATAGCCATGTTAATCTGTAGGATCCGTCTGCAGAGAGATCTTGGAGACCCACTGAAAGGAAGAAGTTGGCAGCAGGAGCTTCCCTAGATCTCAGTCCACTTCCTCAGATGCATATTATTATTATTATTATTATTATTATTATTATTATTGAAAGGTATAGCCATGTTAATCTGTAGGATCCGTCTGCAGAGAGATCTTGGAGACCCACTGAAAGGAAGAAGTTGGCAGCAGGAGCTTCCCTAGATCTCAGTCCACTTCCTCAGATGCATATTATTATTATTATTATTATTATTATTGAAAGGTATAGCCAGGTTAATCTGTAGGATCCGTCTGCAGAGAGACCTTGGAGACCCACTGAAAGGAAGAAGTTGGCAGCAGGAGCTTCCCTAGATCTCAGTCCACTTCCTCAGATGCATATTATTATTATTATTATTATCATTATTATTATTGAAAGGTATAGCCATGTTAATCTGTAGGATCCGTCTGCAGAGAGACCTTGGAGACCCACTGAAAGGAAGAAGTTGGCAGCAGGAGCTTCCCTAGATCTCAGTCCACTTCCTCAGATGCATATTATTATTATTATTATTATTATTGAAAGGTATAGCCAGGTTAATCTGTAGGATCCGTCTGCAGAGAGACCTTGGAGACCCACTGAAAGGAAGAAGTTGGCAGCAGGAGCTTCCCTAGATCTCAGTCCACTTCCTCAGATGCATATTATTATTATTATTATTATTATTATTGAAAGGTATAGCCAGGTTAATCTGTAGGATCCGTCTGCAGAGAGACCTTGGAGACCCACTGAAAGGAAGAAGTTGGCAGCAGGAGCTTCCCTAGATCTCAGTCCACTTCCTCAGATGCATATTATTATTATTATTATTATTATTATTGAAAGGTATAGCCAGGTTAATCTGTAGGATCCGTCTGTAGAGAGACCTTGGAGACCCACTGAAAGGAAGAAGTTGGCAGCAGGAGCTTCCCTAGATCTCAGTCCACTTCCTCAGATGCATATTATTATTATTATTATTATTATTATTATTATTGAAAGGTATAGCCAGGTTAATCTGTAGGATCCGTCTGCAGAGAGACCTTGGAGACCCACTGAAAGGAAGAAGTTGGCGGCAGGAGCTTCCCTAGATCTCAGTCCACTTCCTCAGAGTGACTTAAGTCTAGGAAAGCTGCTGCTGCTGCCAGCTTCTTCCCTTCAAGATCTCTCTGCATCCCTCTTTCTTTGTTTTAGGGTTTCCGCGAAGACCTCCAGGCAGCTCCACGAGGGAGAAGGGGCCTGTATACTAGTTCCAAACCAGGCATTTTGGTCTGGGCCAGGAACAGGCAGGGCAGCCCATGAAGCAAGGGGGGGGGATGATGGTGGTGGTGGTGATGGCCATCTATGGCCAGAGAGACCACAGCTCCCAGCCCATAGACAGCATGGCCATCTCGCTTTGAAGCCCTTCCTGGGGATCTGTTCCCAAGGGCCTCCAGCTGCAAAGGGTTCTCTTGGCCAGCTTTTTCCTGGGGAGGCTTCCTCTCTTGCTCCTCTGCCCCGTCTTTGCTCCCTCTCTGAGCGTTTGGGGTCTTCTTTACACCTGGGAGGAAGGCTGGCTCCCCCCTTCTTTCTGGGAAGCCCTTTGACTGCTCTGCCAGGCCCCACAGTGACCTGCCTGGCCTCTCTCGTGCAACAGGAAAGAGCCGCATGGGAGAGAATGATAGATGGCCGATGGTGCTCTTGGCACGTCCCCCTCCCTGGCAGCTGCCTATCTGCCCCACAGCCGTCCGTCCATCCGTCCGTCCGTCTGTCCGTCCGGCCTTATCAGCCAGCGCCCAGCTTGCAGAGGGAGAGGCAGGGAAGCTGCGCACCAGAAAGCCCTCTCCCCTTCCCTTCTGCAGGGGCAAGGGTCACTCATGCCAGCTGGCCCTCAGCTCCTGGGTTGAGGGGGCTTAGGGTGTTTAGGATGGCAGAGGGGCACAGCGGGCACTCGGCAAGGCTCTGTGGTCATCTAGTGGAGGTGCCTCTGCTCAGATGTGTGGGGAGGGGGCAGGCTCTTGGGAAGGAATTGGAGTGAGGGGCAGGGACCATCCTTGCAGGACCAAAGTCCTACGCCTTGGGGTGATGGTGGGCCTCCATGCCAGGGGGGTCCTGCTTTCCCCCTGTTCCTCCCTCCAGCCCCAGTAAGACCCCCTCTTGCCCCCCTACCCACCCCCTCAACCTTTGCAAAGGAGGCTCAGAGGCACTCCATAGACAGAGAGTGCGCTTCTGCTTCTGCTTCTGAGAGAGAAGAAACTTTGAAAATGGCTGAAGGCAGTTTTGCACTCCGTCTGTGAGCCTGCCAGAAATTGTAGATTTCCAGAGGAGGCCCTGTTGCAAGCCTCACGAAATAGTAAAGCTTCCTCTCTAAGGATGCCTCACCTGTGGAACTCCCTGCCCAAGGAGCTTAGGCTAGGTAGACCCATCTCTTTTGGGCCTCCAGCCGGCAGCCAAAACAGGGTTGGCACACCTGGCATCCAGTGTTTGAAATTGCTGTTTTAAACCGGATTCTGGGGTTGTTTCTAGGCTGGTTTTAAAGAGTATTTGAAAGAGTATTTTAATGAATTGTAAAAATGTTTTTATCTTTGTACTGGGAGGTGATAGATAAATACTTTAAACGTAAATAATGAAACATGCATGTCCCACAACATTTCTTGTGTGCACCCACAATGCCCTCTCCTTTTCAAATGGACCGAGGGATATGGGCCATGGCCTGTCATTTGATGCCCAGCCACCACTGTCACCCCAATTTCAACACGTGGAACTCCTGGCCACTTGCACACTTGCAGCTTGCAGAAGGAGCAAGAATGTGGCCGGTTCGGAGCCCAGGGCTACAGCCATCCCTGGTCCCACATTAAACTGGTGCTTGACTGGGGAGGAGCTGGGATGATGGCTGGAGCTCCTCAGGCTTTAGGGGGGTTGGTTGAGCAGGGGACCCCCCCAAAACACACACACACAAAACAGAAGACATCCTGGCCCTTGGCTTGCAAATTCTGTCGCCATCCAAGAAGCCAAAAACTGACCTCCAGGGTGTGAAGCAGAGATAAGCAGCAGGAAGGAGAGGCATCCCAGAAGGCTGAAGGGAGCGTTGCAGGTGCAGGGCTTGTTGCTGTTGTGCTTGTGTGTGCCTTCGAGTTGTTTTCGACTTATGGCAGCCCACGTTTCGTCAGAGGGGTTTTTCCATTGCTATCCTCTGAGGCTGAGAGAGTGTGACTTGCCCGAGCTCACCTGGTGGGTTGACATGGCTGAGCTGGGATTCAAACTCTGGTCTCCAGAGACATAGTCCAATGCTCAAGCCACTGCACTGAAAGACACACATACTCAGATCCCAGTTTGGCTGGGGGATCCTGGGAGTAATAGTTTTAAACATCATGGTTCCAAGCTCCTGTTTGGTGTCCTAAGTGTGCCAATTAAGGTGGCCAGAGAATAATGCAAAATGCTGGACATACAAACGCCATACGCACACCATTTGAGAGCAAGAGCGAACATCTGCTGCTCCAAAACCAAAAGTACGGTAGCCTGGGGTGACCACACTTTGAGTTTACTAGTTTCATACCACTTAAAATTTTATGGCTCTGTCGCAGGGACTCCTGGGATGCATAGTTTGGTGGAGGCACTTGGAGTTTTCCACCACGGAGCTCTAGTCCACTCTCCTAAAGTACGGTGCCAAGGGTACCAAGTCCTCCCACCAACTAAAATCCCGTGACCTCAAAGGAATGATCCATGGTGGTTGTTAAAATGGTATAAAACTGGCATCAAAGTGCAGTGCAGCTATACCCTGAGTGGGACTTCTGGGACTTCTAGTTGCCCTGGGAAGCTGCTGGGAACCAGAGGAACTCCCTGCTGTGGGCACAGCTGCCCCCTGTGGGGAGCCATGGGAACTGCAGTCCAGTCTGTCAAAGGTTCCCACCCCAGGATCTGACCGGGAGACCCTCAAAGGACCAAAAAGACCCCTCTTCTCCTGATGTTTGGCCTCAGCTTTTGCCTGGGCAATAGTGGCTTCCTCCTCCATTTCCCCCAATTTGGGACTCAAGGCTGCTTACAGTTAAAACAGACATATTCTTAATCTATCCAGGGGTAGCCATATTGGCTATACAGCATAGTACAGCATCAGACAAAAGCCACAAAACAGTGATACCTTTATTGGGCCAACCAAAATGCACATTATACATATTGCAAGCCTTGGAAACAATGAAGAACCCAGTGGAGCTTTGGAAACTTGCATCATGTATAATGCGCATTTTGGTTGGCCCAATAAAGGCATCACTGTTTTGTGAATATTCTTAAGCTGTTTAAAGTCATTTTTCTAAGAAAGTTTTTTACTGTTTACATTGTTTTTAACTAATTGTCTGGACTTTACTATACACTGCCCCGAGATAGTTAAATAGAAGGCAGGATATAAATATTTTAAAAATAGATGATATATAAAGTTTCCAGCTACCATATTCTGAGCCATCAGTCTGCATGCCTTTTGACATCTACCGAAAAAAAGAAGAAAAAGAAAAGTGAGGTGTTTTCCTCTGCAAGTACCAACGAGATCTGGAGACCTGAGCTTTTGGGGGGTCTGGGTCAGTCTAAATTCCTTGGACCTCTGCCCTGGGTGCTTCATTGCAGGCAGGCTCCGTGGGGCAGCCAGGCAGCTGCTCTCCGAAGCCCTGGGAAACGCTCCTCCTTGGAAAGGGGCCACTACCAACAGAAGGAGTTTCCTCTGAATGAGAATGAGAATGAGAGGAAGGGCTGCTGCCTGCCTTCAGGGATGCCCAGGCTTCCTTCCCTGTGCCAAAGTGCAGAGGCCTGGAGGGAGGACTGCGCTCCAGCTGCCCTTGGGCCCTCCAAAACAGATTGCTGCAAGAGGCCTCCTTCCTTCCTTCCTTCCTTCCTTCCTTCCTTCCTTCCTTCCTTCCGGGAGCAGCGTGGAGCCTGTTCGTTTTCCAAATGCTTGTCATTTCCCCCTCAAAATAAAAATCTAATGTGCTTGGGCTACGTATTTTAGGGCCGCCGTCTCTTAGTGAGAATCATAGAAGGGATGGATCCCCAAAGGCCAGCTAGTCCAGTCCCTTTCTGCCATGCAGGAATGCACGACTCAAGCACTCTCCAAAGTTAGATCTCCAAAGAAGGAGGCTCCACCGCTTTCCAAGGCAGACCGCTTCACTGTCAAACAGTCCTTCAACTCAAGAAATCCTTCCTAATGTTTCCTCACGGCATCCTTTGCAAAACATCTCTTCAGGAATTTAAAAGTGGTGGAATTATATATTCTCAAAGCAAAACATGCCCAGCTCCCTATGCCATTCCTCACAGAAGCACAACTGAAGGCTGAGATGAGAATCTTGCAGGCTTCCAGATGCTGTTGGACTGCAATGCCCAGCAGAGCCAGCGGTAAGGGACGATTGGAACTAGAGTCCAGTAAGACCTCTAACCCCTGATGCAATGAAGAAGGAACATTTAGCCGTAAACCTCCTCCTCCTCCTTTCTGGGAACCCTTATGGCTGAAGCTCTCCTCTGCTTCTGCTGTAGGATCCCACCACCCTTTAGATTTAGAACTTAAATTTGCAGTCCATGCTTTTGTGGTTCCTTTGAATTATATCACTTTTTCAGCTAGGTTTGGCTGAATTTAAATACACACAGCACAAATGGTGTATTGATAGTACTAAGGTACACACATGCAAGTTTGTGAGCTTTAGTGTTATTATTCAGTCTACAAAAAGGTTTTAAACGCAAATAATAAAAACAAAACAAGTTACAGTGCTAACATACAATTAAGCCGCTTGCTGTTATAATACTAAAAACTTTATTGAGTTTTTAAAAACACTTTTAAATGGCACTGATGTTAAGGAGTCCAACACTATCCATGCAAAGACCGTTTTGTCAGTTGCCAAAGCGAAACAGTTGTCTAGATAACAAAGGTCTTTGTCTGCTGGTGGAAGGACAACCAAGCGGAGAGGGCTGGTGGCAGGGAGTTCCACAGCCTCCTGAGGACATCCGCCAAGAAGGCCTGCGGCTTCGTCATGCTGCTGTTAAACCTGGTTTAGTGGAACACTGTCTGGTCACTCTGCCTGACAGGAGAGTCCATTCATCTCTGAGGACAGCATCACAGTCTTGCTTTTGCTGTGGGCAGAAGAAACCAGAACCGTTAAGAAATGAAGAAGTCAGCAGAAGGAGTGACTGATTGATTAATACAGGAGAAGGGAAGGGAAGGCCAGCAGCTCTGGCTGCTGAAGCAGAGTTTTGTCCCTGGCAGTCTTCCCAGAAGGCCACAGGACGACTGGACGGTGCTTTAATGGTGGCTCCCCTGCTCCTTCGAGAGGAAGCCCCATGCCTTCTTAAGAAAGGAGGCCGATGATGGATGGGGAGTCTGGGGTGCCTGCCTCCCCCATTCATGCTGCAAGGAAAGAATTCAGGCTGGGGCTGGGAAGGAATGTGTGCCCTGTGTGTGTGTGTGTGTGTGTGTGTGAATATTTTTTTTTGGGGGGGGGATTCCAAGGCAAAAGGGGTCGGGTCAAAATGCCAGGAGCCTATTTTAGCTCTCAGTGCCAGCCATCGCACACTTCAGAGTCCCTTTCAACTGCTGTGGCTCCTGAGACTAGCAATTCAGGGAAGAAAACGCAGACTTCTTCTCTGGAGAGCTCTAGTGCCTCACCAAACTGCAAATCCCGGGATTTCATAGGATGCGGTCACCGCAGTCCAAATGGGATCAGTGGGCTGGGAGTTGGGTCAAGGACCCTCCGTGGCGACCAAAATCCGTGGAGGCTCAGGTCCCGTTATATGCGATGAGGTACATCATCATCATCATCATCATCATCATCATCATTACAGTGCGTCCTTGGTATTGGCTGGGGTTTGATTCCAGGACCCCAAGGATATGATTCCATGGATGCTCGTCCCATTATATGCAATGGGGCATTTATCATCATCATCATCATCATCATCATCATCATCATTATTATTATTATTACAGTGGGATACGAGACTCCATGGATGCTTGTCCCATTATAGGGGAGGGAGGGAGGGAGGGAGGGAGGGAGGGGCAGTGGGCGTGGCCTGACCAGGGGGCGTGGCTTGCCCTGCCGAAAGGACTTGGGTTCGGATCCTGGGCGGCGGCGGCGGCGGCGGCGGAGGCGAGCATGAACCGCTTCAAGGCGTCCAAATTCCGGCACGCGGAGCCCAAGGCGGCCCCCAAGGAGGTCGGTGGAGGGGGGAGAGGGAGGGAGACCCCCCCCAACAACAGTCCCTCTGCCCTTCCTCCTCCTCCTCCTCCTCCTCCTCCATTATTCCCCTTTTCTGCCATCCTCCTTCCTTCCTTCTCCCTCCCTCCCTCCCTCCGTCCATCCTCAGGCGTCCCCCATTGTAGCGCCGTCCGAGGATCAGGCACGGCCAGGGGTCAGCGGAGGGAGGGCTCCCAGCCGGGATTTGCCCAGGAGGAAGGACCCCGGGAAACTAAGGGGAATCCAAGTGCCATGATGCGTGAATGTGAATGAGAGCAAAAATATCTCCTCCCCGTTGTTCCATCCCTGGCTGGGGCAGATTGCGGGGTGGGTTGTTTCTTTTTGGGGGGGGGGATAAACCTAGGGGATGATGGGTGTGCCAAGGTACCCATCTGGAAGGCAGATTTGCAACATGGCCCAGCCTGGCCCTCGCTGTGTCCCTGGGTGGGGGCCCCCTAAGTGCCATCATGGGCTATGAAGAGGTATTAGGGAGTCCAGTGTTGGGGGGCTCCTGATGGGGAGGGAAGAGGAATGGATGGATGGATGGAGGAACGGATGGATGTTCCCACACAGAGAGAAGGTCCTGAGCTGGATCCCTCGTGGCATCTCCAAATAGGCCTAAAATCCTGGGGAACAAAATCCTTGGTCAAGCAATCCTGTGGTCAAGCTCCTCAGACCAGACCAGTATAAGACAGCTTCCTTTAAAAACCAACCCTTCTTCACTCAGAACCATGAGGACAGAACCCGACTTTACTTTTAAGGTCAGAACTTGCATGTTGCAGAAGTCTCAGCCTTGGCATCTCTGGATCATGTGGAGAAAGGTTCCTCCATCCATCCGAAAGACCTGGGAGATCCATCCATCCGTGGCTGCCGGTCAGTGTCCGCATCACTGGGCCACAGCAGCCGAAGCCGGCTCCCTCTCTTGCTGGTCAGTCCCCTGGGCAACTGGGCTATGGACGGCCATGGCATCCTGGCACTGCCCCTACTCTTTGGTGATGGGGAAGGGGCTCTCCGTCTGCCCCGGTAATCCAGTTTGGGGCATTGCCCACTTCAGAGACTCATAGCCTGGAGCCGTACCTCTCTTGCACCCAGATCCTGCTAACTCAGGAGAGGACCGACTGCAGCATGAAGCTCCCCAAAGCCATTTCTGGGGGTCCCCACAGTCTCACCGACCCCCTGGCTCCCAAACATTTCCAATATCTCTTTCCCCGCCCCTTAAAAAGTTGTGTCCTTCAAAAGTGGACTTTTAGTTTTGTTTTGGGAGTCTATGTGGCTGCTAGGAGGTCTGGGAGGGGTATTGGCCCCTGAACCCCCTGTCTTTCAGGGAAATAACCAGGGAACTGCCTGGGCAAATGAATAGGGTTTCCCCCAAAAAACATTGGGAACCCATCCTCCTAGTTTCTGCAGGGCAAACCTGGCGCAGGGTGGGAGCCACAGCAGAAAGGGCCCCGCTCTGGGCCATAGCCAGACAGACCTCTTTGCAGTGAACAGCTTGCATGGAAACAGCTTTAAGAGGTGCTGGCTTGATGTCTGCGATGCAAGAAATAGATCCATGCATGGAACTGTCAGTGATTGCAGGAAATTAGTCCCACTGCTAATAATAATGATAATAATGGTGCAAAGCCAGAGAGAGTGGGTTTGGGGTGTCAGGCAGCCTGTTGCCTGGACAACCTTCTCTGTCTGTTGCAAATGTGAGAAATGGATTAGGATTTTTTTCCTTCTTGGCATTGGATACTAGCTCATGTCTGCAGCTTAAAAAGCTCAAAAGGGACTACAATGGGTCCTTGGTATCCGCTGGGATTTGGTTCCCGGACCAGAATCTGTGGATGCTCAAGTCCTATTAAATAGTACAATGTGTGTCCCTGATATGAAATGTAAGTAATAAAATGGTAGGTCCCTTATATAAAATGGCAAAATGAGGGTTTGATTTTTGGAATTTATATATTTTAAAAATATTTTCAAGCCATGGATAACTGAATCTATGGATAAGGAATCTGTGAATATGGAGGGCTGACTGTATTTAAAATGAGCCAACTTCCAAAGCCTTTCTTGCCCAGTGCCCAGAAATCCCCTCCTGGTTGTGCAAATTTTAGTTTTTAAATGTTAAATGGGGGCAGGGGCAGGGGGCTACAATATGGCATCTGGTGGCTCCCATCTCAGTAGGGCTCTGAATCCATGCCACATTTTGGCTAGGGAATCAATGATCTCTCCAGGGAACTGGACCTATTTTTGGGGAAGAGGAGTTCAACACTTTGGAGCATTTAAAGCCTATCTTGAACCTTGGGAGTGGATTCAATGCCCCACTGACACGGGAGACATCAGCCAGACTTTTTAAAAGGTCAGTTGCCAGCCCACAATAGTTCCCGGATGTTGCTATGACCAGAAAAATAGCAATATCTAGAGAGTTTGGAAAAGACAGGCTTGCCAGGGGGCATCCAAACCCAAACTGGGCTGGGCTTTTGCAGGGAGAGACCAGTGTGGGGTTGGTTGGTTTTTTCAGAAAGACTGGTGGTTTGCAGGAATTATTGTGTAATATGACTCTTAGGTTCTAGTGTTTGCATTCCACTTATCAGAGATTTCATAATCCTAGTCTGTGTTTCACTAGCTTCCGGTCTAAATCTGGGTCCTTGTATGTATGGGATTTGTCTTGAACTGTTCTAAAACTGGGACTGGGTGTCTGTTTGGAAACACAATTGTTAACTTAGCAAAAGCTGTTTGATAGTGGACGATGTTGCCTCAGAGAGTGTTGGGGTCTCCTCCTTTGGAGTTTTTCAAACAAAGCCTGGATGGACATCTCTTGGGAGGGCTTGGATGGTGTCTTCCTGCATGGCAGAATGTGGGGTTGGAATGGATGGCCCTTGGGGACGCTGCCTCTGCTGCCCCTTGTAGCTCCTGAGCCTCTGCTTCTCTCCCCAAAAGTCTGGGCCTCCTTCCTCCTTCCTTCCTCCTTCTTTCCTTCCTTCCTTCCTTCCTTCCTTCCTTCCTTCCTCTCAGCCCTCTTCCTTTTGCTCTCTCTTGCAGGCCTGGCTGGGAGACCTCCGGGGCGTCTGCCCAGCTGCTGCTTCTGCTGGAAACCCCATCAAGGCCAGCTGCCGCTGGGTCGCCTTCAGCACAGAGGCGGCAGGTGAGGTCTTGGCAGGGCCCTGCCCTGGGCGTCTCCAACGCTTACCTCACCTGCCAGCTGCACTTTGACCGGGAAGCCTTCAAGAGTTGTCCTGTTCAGACTTGACAGAGGAAACAGTTAGGAGGAGGAGGAGGAGGAGGAGGAGGAGGAGGAGGAGGAGGAGGAGGAGGAGGCAGCAAAACTGCAGGGATGGGATGCTGAGGCACAAGGCTTGGGCAACTCTGCCAGGCCTGGATGAGGGGCACAGAAAGTGGCATGAGTGTCTCTTCTCCGCACACACCAGGCTAGCCGGGCTGCTTGGTCACCAGTAGCCTCTGGCTGATTCCTCCTCCAGCGCAAGGGAGGCGATTATTTGGGACTGCAAGACTGCAAGCTGATCTGCAAGGAAGCATTCCTTTGGGGACTTCAGAAATGCAGGCAGGAGGAGGAGAAGGAGGCTGGCTGCAGAAGGACAGCAGGCAGGGAGGGATTCTGCATTTCCTGGCATTGGCAGTGCAGAGCGTCCCAAAGGGTCCTGCCTGGTTTGTCTGCCTGAAGCCTCTCCTGGGCCTGTTTCTGGGAAGGGAAGGGAAAGGAAAGGAAGGGAAATGAAATGAAGGGAAGGGGTCTACCTCCACCCAGAGGACCCTTCAGAGGGATTGCAGGACTTGACTCCAAGGGGACACAGTGGTCTGCTTCACACTTCACAGTCGCGTCTGTTTGATCCCACTTTAATTGCTATGGCCCCATCCTCCTGCAGAGTCCTGGGATCTTTAGTTTTGTCAGCCCTTTAGAATTCTCGGCCGGAGAGCTCCAGCGCCTTCCCAAACTACACAGGACGATGCACTCCTGGCAAGAAAGCGGAGCCAAAGTGTCACAGGTCTGCAGAATAACAGGGGCCATTGGGGCCAGGCTACGTGGCAGGAGATTTGGGAAGGGAGGTTCACAGTTTGCAATGGCCACTTCTAGGCTTGGTTGAGGAGGAGGAAGAGAGGATGATGATGACAACACTGATACTGATGATGACAACAACAACATTTCATTATATCTCACCTTTTTTACTGTCCAGCACTCAAAGTGGCTTGTTGCTGTTGTGTCCCTCCAAGTCATTTCTGACTAAAGCAAACCAATCATGGGGTTGTTTTGGCATAATTCATTCATAGGAGGTTTACCACCATGCCTTCCTCTGAGGCTGAGAAAGTCACCCAGTGAGTTTCCATGGCTGATTGGGGATTTGAACCTTGGTCTCCCAAAGTCCTAGTCCAATGTTCAAATCACTACACTTGCAAAAATTAAAACTGGCACAACTAAAAGGAAAAGGAGAAGGCCCTGCATCTCCTGTGGTCGATCAAAAATAGGTGGGACAGAGAGAAGGGATGTCCCAGCAGATCTCAGAGCACCAGCTGGTTCATAAGAGAAAATATGGTCCTTCAGAAGCGACTGGTGGGTTTGGGTGGGAAATTCGGGCGTCTAGGAAAGATGATGTGCCTCATGGGTTTTCTCCCCTTCTCCAGGAGTGCTGGGCTTTGTGCCTCTGGAAAGCCGGAACGGAAGCAAGAGGACTGTTTTGCAACTGTGCTGCCACTCAGGTGAGGTTGGCATGGAGGAACACCTGACCCTCACCTGCAATGCTGTGGGGGGCATCGGGGGGGCAGGAAGGTGACGGCATTTTGTGTGTGTACCATCATCAAGAGATGGTGAATGGGGTATGGAGACCTTTTTGAAATGTCAAAGCTAAGGCAAAATCCTTCCATCCCTCCATCCATCATCTCTATTTATCTAATACTCCACTTTTCTTCCAGGGCAGCTGACAGCATAGATTAAAACTACCTAATACAACTAAAACCTAGATGCTATATTAAAAATCAATAGAAGAAGACTCAAACAAGCTATTGCATTAAAACCAAGCACTGAATTAAAATAGTTTTTAAATTCCCAAGAATATTTACAGAATCACAAGTGGCCCACATCCACCCGGAGGGTTTCTGCTGGCAGACTTGTGGCTGATTCTGGCCACTACCGGAGGCAGAGTTTGCCAGTAAAAATGCGGTTTTGCCTCTTCCTGATGAAGGACAGCGGCAAGCTTTCTTCTTGTTATTGAATTCGATATAGCCCCCAAACCCTAGAGGCAGTCTACCCACAATCCCAGCTGCCCCTGAAGAGATCACTGGACTGCAACTCCCAGCGTGCCTGACCTTTGGCAATGCTGGCTAGCTGGAGGGTCAGTAGAAACTGCAGCCCAACCACCATGGAAGGCCCATTTCGCCCTCTCCCAACTTGCCACGGCTGCTGGCCATCTCTCGCATGCTGCGTTTGTGCCGAAAGCGGCAGGGCTGAGCCACGGCTGGGCTGCTGCTTTCCCATCTTGGTTGTAGCCCACTGACCCAGGCAACCCCTGCTCTGCTCCACAAGCGCTGTGTGGTGCGACTGTGGCAATGCTGGCCTTTGCTGGTCCATCTGAAGAGCCCAGCTGGCCATCTTGGCTATGCCTTGGTTTCGGAAGCAGCCAGGAATGCTGCCGCAGCATTTCTTTCCCTTCCTTCTTGGCTTTGGAAAGCAACCAGGCAGTGCTTGTCCCCGCTGAATGTGTCCCCCCCCCCCCACAACCAAGGCCAGATTAGCAGTGGGGCAGAGGTTGCAATTGCTGGGGGAAGTGAAAAGGTGTCCCTGGCTTCCTCTTCTTCCCCCAGTCATTTCCTGAAGCTCTTGTTTTTGCAACATTTACTTGAGTAATTGAGCAAAAACTGCACCGGATTTGCTCTTTGCCTCACCCAAATTGCAGGGATGAAAATGCACTCCCCCCGGAGATGGCTGTGTTACTGTCTAGTACACTTGATCATCATCAATTATTATTTATTTGTTCAGTTGTTTAATGTTGACATCACCACATGTCTGCCAATGTTGAGACCACTCCCCCAACTTTAAAAATAGTTTAGGGGGTCCCTGTTCCTGGCAGCAGCTGTGGCCCCATGCTGGGCTACTGGGGGCTGAGCATGGCTTCCATCTCAGTTCTCCTTCAGGTGGGCTGCCATGGCTTCCTGGGACACCCGTCTGCATGCCAAGGCCTTTCTTGGCAGCCAGGAACATGAGAGCAAAGGGGGAGCTGTGCCGCTCTGCAGGGTGGGCTTTCCCCAGCCCCAAGGGGACTCTTCTAGTCCCTCTCGCCAAGGGCTGCTTCCATGGGAGCTTGGTGGCCTTGGACCTTCGTGCCAGAAGGCAGGCATAGAGGCCAATGCGTTGAGGCCATCATGGCCCACTGTTGGGGGCAGAGCAGGAGCCAGGAGGCTGAAATGCCCCCCCACCCACACACACACACACCGGTTCCCAGGGCCAGCCACGGGAGGAAGGGGTGTGAGGAAGGGTCCCCTTGCTGGGGCCATGGCCGCCTGGGCGCTTGGGTGCAGGGCATGAAGCGCTATGTAAATAAATGAAGCTGCTCTGGGGAGATGGTTGCATTCCAAGGGAACCGGAGTGGGCCTCCTCCTCCTCCCCCATTTTGTGGATGGTGGCTGTCTCAGGCCTGTGGAAATGGAAAATCACCATGCTGCGACCTACTTTTGCCCGGGCCCCAGCTGCCTCAGCCAGGCTGCTAATTGCTGTGCCAGACTTCTCCCCCCTTCTGCACCCCATGCCCCCCATCTCCCGTGGGTTGCTCTTTGGAGGGCAGTTGAAGCAGCTCCTCTTTGTGGGGGTCTGGGGAGCCAGGACCCCACAAAAGCAGCAGAGGCAGGGCAGCACTGAGGGGTGGCTGGGCTGCCATGCTGGAGTGGCTGATCCCAGGAATGCCTGCCTGCAGGGTCGGTGTGTGGGGCCGGCTGGTTGTTTCCCCATGTGGCCTTGCCAGCTGCTTGTGGGGCTGCAGACCCCCATGCCTTGCAGCTGAAGGAATCCTCTCTCCTGCTGCAAAGGAATGTTGTACAGTTGCTCCGGCCTCACGACTTAACTCCTTCTTAAACAAGAATGAAGAGGTTTGCAAAGGGTGCCTGACATCCCTTTTCTCTTCTTAAAGGACTCCGTTTCTTCTTCCACCGGTCAGTTCAGTCTGATCTTCAGGTGCAAAGGGATTGTAGAATGATAAAAGACTGATCCTTGATGCACAAAAGAGCTCATTCTCACCTCTGAGAGAGGCAGCCTCTCCCTTCCTGCCACACGCACATCCTTCCTCCTCATTGTCGTTGCTATTACTATATTTGATTATATCCCACCTTTTTTTCCAGTAAGGGCTCAAGGCAGTTTACAAAAGTTTAAAGCAGCTGAAAATTCACATCATGCAGAAATTGAAAATCTCATTATCAGTAGAATTAAGAGCAGTTGAAAGCATGAGCATTTTTTAAGAAAGCAAAACAACAACTTTAGACAAACTCTCTCTCTCTCTCTCTCATTTTGCTCAGATGTGGTGAAAGATTTGGACTTTTCCCCCTTCGATGAGCAGCTCCTGGCCACTGGCTCCGCTGATGAATCTGTGAGTGTGTCATTGTGTGTCCGGTGATGGGCTTCTTCGGAGCCATCTTGAACCCTTGCCATAGAACAGATCTGGGTGCATTCCACTGGGGTAGTAAAACGTTGGGGGTGCAAGGGCTCCCCAAATCTCCCCAGGACCAAACCAAAGCCTACTTTTCTTGGACTGCAACTTCCAGTTTCTCAGCCAGCAAGGCAAGCGGACACAATGGCTGGGAGAGTCTGAGTGTTGTCAAAAGGAAAGGAATTGATCCAGGCTCTGACCTGAACCCTGCAGAATACAGCCCAGAAGGGTTTCAGGGTGCAAAAGAGAGAAGGGGCGTAAGGATGGAGATGTGGGGTGATGATATGAGAACTGCATGGGTTAAACCCAGTTCCCAGCTGCCTTTTACTCTTTGCAAGTTAATTCTTTCAAGTGGCAATTGTGGGAATGGGGGGCGGGTTGTGAATTCCATGTGAATTATGCACGCACACATAGCAAAGCTAATGTAAATGCATCCCACATGACATTACAATTAGCTGCCTCTTTAAGCAGGAAGAGTCCAAAATTTGGAACAAACGTTTCCTTATTTTGGAATTGCTGCTGCTGTTGTTGCTGTTGTGTGCCTTCAAGTCATGTCCAGTTTATGGAGACCCTGAGATGAACTTGTCACTGGGTTCTCTTGGCAGGATTATTCCAGAGGAGGTTTGCCTTTGCCTCCCTCTGAAGCTGAGAGAGTGTGATTTGCCCAAGTCCACTGAGTGGGTTTCAGCCCTGGTCTCTCACAGTCCTGGCCCAGCATCCAAACTACTGCATCCTGCTGGTTCTTCTTATTTAGGATTGCAACTCCCAGAATCCAGAAGAGTTCAGAAAGAAGCAACCTTTTCCCCAAGTGCTGTTCAGAGTCTGGGCTGATCACTTTTCTCTCTTTGTGGCTATTTCTGCACAGATCAAGGTTTGGCGCCTCCCGGATGGGGACCAGGAGCTCTCATCTTCCCCCCACGTGACCCTGGGGGCACAAGGTGGCCCGGTGGATGCAGTCCTCTTCCACCCCACGGCCGATGGTGTCCTGGCCAGCGGGGCCCAGAGGACGGTGAAGGTCTGGGATGTGGAGCGGAAGGAGACCCTGGCAGGTGGGCTGCTGGGGGTGCAAGGGGAGGCCAGGGAGCAGGAGGGGAGGGCAGGGATGTCCACCTTGTGGGGGGGTCCCTGGTGGACGCATCTGGGGCCATTCTCTAGCCACGGGTGGGATTGAAAGTACCATGGATGCTACTGTTTTGAGGAAAAGACTGGGTCCAGAATGCAGGGAAGAGGGAATGGATTACGAGTTGATCCCTGAGGCCAGGTGAGACGGAGGATGTAAGGAGAGGAAAGACTTCTGAAAGAACAGCAAAAAGGGGAAGCCAGAGGCAGAGAAGAGGAAGGCAGGCAGGAAACGGGAACCGCACGGAGGCCCCGTCGCATGGCAACTCCGTCATGTGGCCTCTGAGTTCCCTGCAAAGACTCTCCTGCCGGCCCCAGTTTTAGGAGGCACTACTCAGCGGGGAGATAGGGTTCCTCTTCCTGGGTGGCCATTCCCCCTTCCCAGCACAAGAAAGAGGCACTGTCCACCCTTGGCTGGCCCTCTGTGTGCGTGAACCTTCATTTTCACCAGGACCAAGGTGTCCAAAAGGCTTCCAGGCGATGCCCCAAAGTTTTGGAGTTGCACAGAAACACTTTCTCTGAGTGGGGAGAAGATTTGTATGTGCCTCGAAGCTCTGCTTGTTGTTAATGGCCATTGATTTATGGTGACCCTCTGAATGAGAGACACTCCCCCCCCCCCAGGCACCTTCTCTTGGAATAGTAGTGGGCTTTTGTCCATTTTTGTGAAGCAAGATTAGAGAAATGGCTACCTCTCAAGGATGCTTTACCTGTGTGGATTGCTGCACTGGGAGAATTGGGTTGGACCAGATGGCCCTTGCGGTCGCTGGTGTGATGTTGTGAAATGTGCAGCAACCTGGGATAAAAGAGGAAATTCAGCAAGCCCCAATAGGCCCCGGTGGTTGATGCCATTTATCCATCTGCCCAAATTGGCAGACAGCTGGAGAGTCAGCAGGAAACTGATCTGCCGCCTCCTTTCCTTCAGAGCTGGAGCACCATGAAGACCAGGTCCAGAGTCTGGCTTGGAGGCTGGATGGATCCCTCCTGGGCACCTCTTGCAAGGTAAGCAGTGCCCACGATGGCTCCAAAGACACTAAATCTGCTCCAGGTCTTAGTCCTCTTAGTCCTGTCCTCCCCAACTCCTTGGATTGCTCCTCAAAGCTGAAATCTGGAACAGATTCACTGCCCTCCT
Organism: Phrynosoma blainvillii; assembly: GCA_026167975.1. Taxonomy (NCBI): domain Eukaryota; kingdom Metazoa; phylum Chordata; class Lepidosauria; order Squamata; family Phrynosomatidae; genus Phrynosoma; species Phrynosoma blainvillii. Next base: position 23,496,256 of record JANUYF010000012.1, read on the forward strand.
GGCATCAGAGCCTTGGCACATGTGTGTGTGTTGCACAAACGGAGCTCTGTATGAGTTTGGCTCTGCAGGGCTCACACTTCAGTTATTTATTTATGATATAGTTTAATGTCTTGCCATTCTTTTCTCCAAAACTGAGACTCAAGATCACTAGCAATACAACGAATAAGACAAAACAGAGGCACACCTATCAGTCAGATTAATGGAAACGTCAGGCAGCTTTAAGAAATTACAAATGAGTTTAACACAGATGCCCCAAAACCTACCAAAGACGCCCCCCCCCCTTACTCCTTAGCTGGCCAGCAGTCTGGCCTTAGGGGTTTCCGATCCCAGTGCATCTGAACTGCGGTGCACCTGCCTTTGCTGGTGCAAATGCTGGTGCAAGAAAGGTTTGGTGCAGGGAGAGCAGCCAGGGCCATTTTGTGCCAAGAGGCTGCCATCCAGGTCTCCTCTTCTGCAAGCAACAGAGAGCGGGAGAGGCCAAATTGTCTTCAACACCGTATTTCCCCACAAGATATTCCATTCCATTTTTTGAACCACCGAAGCACCCATCATTAAAAAGGAAAAAGCAGAATAGCTGCATATTTCAATTTTTGGCAATGCAAGGACCATCCCACACCCCACCCGCCCCATCTTTCTCCATGTGCTTTATGGGGTCTGGTGCCCCCAACTTTGTGAGGATGGAGCCAGTACCCCAAGCGGACGCTGGGTGGCGCTCTGTGCTTGTGCAATGCGAGAGGCACTTTATAGGTGCACCTTCCTCCTGTAACCAAATGCAAAGTCCATATTGTGGTGATATCTTTTAAAATTGCACACCTTTTGTTTAGCCCATTAAGGTTATTGCCTCAATATGGCTGTTGCATTTTGTTTTATAATCAGCATGGTTCCAGCTTTTAACCAGCCCAAAAAAGGTTGCTTTCCTAAATTCGGTCAGGGGCTTTGCCCCCAATGCCCGCTGCTCAGATGGCATTGCTCTTTGCAAGAGTCTGGGGTGATTCCCCGGTTGGTTTGCATTTTGGGGGGCAGCAGAGCACCCACTGTGCAGGTCATGCCCATTGGAGTAGGGGGAGATCTAGAACTTAGGCAAGTTACTTTTTGTGAACTACAGTTCCCAGACTCTCCCAGTCAATGACTGTTTTGGAACAATAAAAGGAACTGTTCCAAGCACAAGGGAAATTGTTTTGTCATTTCTCCCCAACTGCTAAAACCTGGTTTGCTGAGCAAAGGGCAAGAAGGAGCAGAGGTCCCAAACAGCAAAGGCACATTGCCACCTCTGAGCAGACCTAAACGTTTTTAAGCTTTCAATACTGTCAGCACTTTCTTCTCATTCATATTTACTGCTTGCAGGGAGGCTTAAAGCCAAAAGCCCAGTTAGTTTATACAGTGCTGATTTGGTTTTTATGTATCTGGTGCGGTTTTGTTTAGATAGGTGGTTAAAAACTAGTAACTAAAATGCAATTGCTAAACAGAAGATGGGAATCTGTGCATTTTGTTGCTGTCCTTGAAGATGTTACACTGTCAGTATAGTTATACTGTTACTGTGTATTAATTAGGTTGATCAGTCTTGATAAGTGACTTATATTCTCCTTGGGGGGGCTGTGAAGCCTTCCTTTCCCTCCCAGTTTCCTCAATGGAGATGCCAATGGGGCGCATGGGGCTGGCAGGAGGGCAGGGATGGGGGGCTTGCTCTGACGCATGGCTCCGGTGGGCAGGGGGCTTGCCTGGAGAAATGGGGCAGGAGAAGAATCTGGATCCTTGTTTTGTTCTGTTTTGCCTTACCCCTTTGGACCTCCTTTTCTTCTCTTTTTCCTCAGGATAAAAAGCTGAGGGTCTTTGACCCAAGGGCCAAGGCAGCGGCCTGTCAGGTATTTGCTTCTCTCTCAGGGGTGGGAGGCACCGTGTGTGTGTGTTGGGGGGATTATGGGACATTTGCTCACACTGGGTGGCATTCTGGGATTTGTAGTCCAAAAGGGAAACCTTCCAAAATCTGCCTAGCCATCAACATTCCAGATTCCCTCACCATCCACTTTGCACTAAGCTGTGTCTTCTTGCCTCCTGCTGCATGGGGCATGGAAAATAATAATTGCATTCACACACACACTTAGGCTAGGCTCCATTTAGTGAGAGGCAGTGTCTCCAAGTGGTTAGCCCAGCTTGCCCCAGCCTGGAGACCTCCAGAGGTTCTGGACTAGAACACCCATCATCCTACACTAAAAAGCAAGAGGGATCTATAGCTGTTCTCTGCAGCACATTTTTATGACTTGTTTGGGCAATACTAGGGAAGGGGCTGCCCCACCGCAATGCTCCTCCAAGTGGGCTACAAGGCCACATTTTTGGCGAAAAGGTGACTCAGAAGTTCCCATATTTGGACTGATTTGGAGGGAATTTTTGCATGTGTTTTGGAGCAGTGGGGCATGCTCCATTCCAGAGAAAACCACCGTGTTTGAGGGCATTTTCCAGCATTTCTGGCCATGGCAGGGTTAGTTTGCATGAAAAACGGGGGAAAGTGCAGAGAAAAAATAATTAGGGTTCCACTAAAAAGCGACTCCTCGGCCCCCTTGCCTCTTTCTTGGCCCCTTAGGCGGCAGGTTTGGAGGAGGAGAGAGTTTTCTCTTCCAGGCTGTTTCTCTGAGTGTCCAAATGGACTCTTGACTTTGGGGGCTTTGGTGGTTTGCCTTTCTCCTGCCCTTGTCTCTCCTCCATCCTTGGCCACTTGGAGGGGGTGGCTGGCCAGGGATGGGCACCCTCCAGAAACCAGGGCTGCCCTCCATTAAGGTTGCCCCTCTCTGACCTTGTTCCCTTGTTCCCTTGTTCCCTTGCTCCCCCAAACCCCCACCTGATGGGTGACCGCTGGAGAGGGACTCTTGGCTGTATGCGCATGGCCAGCCCCTTAAAATCTGGGAAGCCAGAGAAGACCCCACTCATCCATCAACCCACCCACGTCCTCCCTGCTTCGGCCCCACTGGCTGTGGGATTGTATGGGGGGAGGAGGGGGCCATGGGGGCTGCTTGGGAGGGCCTCTCCTCCTCCTCCTCCTCTCTCACGGTGGGGGTCCCTGGCTCCCACCCGCAGCCTTCGCAGCCCCTCCTCCGAGGAAAGTGCTCAGCATCCCTGGTTCCCAAGAAATCCGTGGGAAGGAGGAAGCGAGAGAGCGAGAAAGCAAGCGCTTGGCCTGCCTTTGGGAAGCCTATTTATAGCACTGTCTCCCTCCTGGGCTCTCAGGGAAGGGGGGATGCCTGGCTTCCCACTTCCGGCTTCCATCACCCCCCCCCCCTCCAAAATCCATCCGGGAATGCCGCAGCCAGAGAGGAAGCCATAAAGACAGCTTAGGAAAGGCCCTGGCGGCCGGATCGGTGGCTAGGAGAAATGGTGTAGTCGAGGGACATTGCAAATGCCACACCATCCCAGCCTCCAAAGCAGTGCTTCTTCTCTTCATGGCACCTCCATCTTCCTGAGTGCCTTCCTTGCTGCTTGCTTTAAAATAAAATTAGAAGTGCATTTTCTCCTGGAGGTCAAGAGGCCAGGAAAGCATCCAGAGTAAACGGCAGCTTCACCTCTGGTTCGGAAACCCTTGAACCCCGGGCTCCCTCCCTCCCTCCTCTTGTCTTTTCTTAAAGTTTTGTCTTCAAAGGGCTGGGATGCTGGGGAAGGTGGAACAGAGCTGGGAAAGCCCCTTTGCTCCTTGGACTGTGATTCCCAGCATCCCCCGACCAGCATGTCCAATTGGGGGAGATTCAGGAAAGAACGGCGTTTGCCAGGCATTTAGAGCCAGTGTGGTGTAGTGGTTTGAGTGTCGGACTACAACTCTGGAGACCAGGGTTTGATTCCCAGCTCAGCCATGGAGCCCACTGTTGGGCCTTGGGCAAGTCACACTCTCTCAGCCTCAGAGGATTGCAGTGGCAAACCCCACCCCCTTGAAGAAGTTTGCCAAGGAAACCCCATGATAGGTTTGTCTTAGGGTAAGTTGGAAATGACTTGAAGGAACATAACAGCCATGACAGATTGCCGGGTGTGGGGCAAGACAATACAGCAGATGCCTTGGGCAAGTGTCACACTCTCTCAGCCTCAGAGGCAGGCACGGGTTGCAAACCTCTTCTGGGTAATAAATCTTGCCAAGAAAACCCCATGATAGGTTTGCCTAAAGTGTCTGTAAGGAAGGAACCATCCTTGCCAGCCTTTTGCAGGGCGGTGGCTGCTGTTCTTGTTATTGGTGTGTGTGTGTGAGGGTGTGTGAGGGTGTGTGAGTGTGAGTGTGAGTGTGCGAGAGGGGAGGAGGGCAAGAGAGAGTGACGCACTTGCTGAGTTGCCGCAGCCCAGCTCTTGTGGAGTTGTTGGGTGGGAACTCCGAAAAAGGGGGAGGCCGGCGTTGTCCGTGGGCTCAGGCGGAGGAAGACATGGGAGGGCGGTTGGGAAGGAGGGTACCCTCTAGGGCCAAGCAGTCTGGAAGAATGCACAACTAAAGGACTCCTGGGGGCATCTTTTCTTGCAGTCTGGACGCAGAGTGCCATCCTTAAGTGTGCAGAGCTCTCTTAAGTGCACCATGCTTCTTCTTTTGCCTTTTAAAACATCTGCTTTCTTTTGAAGATCCCAGGCAGGCTGGGTCACCCCACCGAACATATTGCTTTATTTTGCACTGTGAGTGTGAGTGTGTGTTTGTGAGAGAGAGCGCTCACTCTCCTTTTTCCTTTGCACGGCTGAAGTGGTGGGGCCTCCCCCTCCCCCTCCTCAGGCCCCTCTGGCGTTTCCCAAAATTGGGGGAGTGGGTGGTTTCCTCTTTGGAACCCCTCAAAGGCCGAGAGAGAGCGTGTAGTTCGGTCGGGAGGGGGGAACGTGGATTGGGGGAGGCCTTTGGCTGTGATCCTGTCCCGACTCCTGGTTTCCAGCTGTCTGTGTGAAGCCATTTCTCTCGACCCCATGAATTTCATAGGGTTTTCTTGGGCCTCAATTCTCTGCTTAAATTTGAAGAGTTTGTGTAATTTTGGAAGCTGTAAAATAATTAAAGGCAGTGCAAGTTAACATGGGGGAGAAGGAAAAAATGATTTAATATTGCATCTTAAGAGATTTCCAGCTACTGGCTTCTAAAGGCTATTTCCTGGAGAACAGCCGCTTGTGCTGCTTGTTGTTGCTGCCGCCGTGTGCCTTCAGATCATTTCTTACTTAAAGATGCAAAGACAAATCTATCAGCTTGGCAAGATTTATTATTCAGAGGAGGTTTGCCACCCACGCCTGAGGCTGAGAGAGTGTGACAATTGCCCAAGGTCACCCAGTGGGTTTCAAACCCTGTTCTCCAGAGTCCAGGCGCTCAAACCACCACGGCGGCTTGTGCCTGTGGCACTGATGGTCCCTTTGGCTCTGGCGGTGCCTACTGACCCCTTGGAAGGAGCAGGGACATTAGGGGCTGCCCTGGGCACCTTGTTTCATGAGGCCAGGAGTCCCTGTCTGCTGGACCTTGGGCTGGGATGGTGGCTGGGGAGGGAAAGGACGCAGACTGCTCCCTTCTCCTCCTCCTCCCCATCTTGCATTTTTGTGGTGGGGGGCCATGACAGGGGACCCAGTGTGCTCCATCTTCTCTGCCTCCTGCCATGGTGGGCTGGCACACGCGGCGGCCATCTCTGCCCCATTTCCTGCATCTGCTTTCTGTGGAGCCCACCAGCCCCCTTCCAAGGAAGGCCAAGACCGACATTCCTAGGTTTTTGCGCATCCACAGAGCCATTATTCCGCTACGGCTGAGCCAGGGAACTAATGTGGAAAACAGGCTTCCCGCCTCCGGCTGTGCTGGCAGCCAAGAAGCATTGCAGAGGCTGGGCTGGCGGTGGCCAGAGAAGGAGAGCCCCGTCGTGGGCACTTGGCTTTCCGAATGGGGCTGGGAAAGGAGGGCCATGGACTACGGTGGCCGGAGCGCTTGGTGGACCTCCTTTCTGTTCAGGACTTGTCCTGTAGCCCTTGTCTTCCTTCTCCCCGCGTACTAAAAGGGGTGCCCTTGAATGCTTGCATCTGGCCAAGAGCTTTTGCAGACAACTTTGCTGTTGGAAAGGGGGTGCCTTCTTGCCATTCAGGCACCATCAATTAGCTTTTGTAGGTTTCTGTATTGTTTCACAAACCAGAGTTTGCCCAAAGAAAGAACAGTAGAACAGGTCTGGGTACTGGAAAGACACACACGCACACACACTCCCAGTAAGCAGGGCCATCCAGTTCCCTTAAACTGGGGAGTGGGTCGGTGGGAACATTTTTTACCCCTCACTTCTGGTTTTGTTTTGGGCCATTTGGGGGACTAAGGCGAGAGAAACCACTGCATTTTGCAATGTTTTTGGCTCCTTGATGGCATTGTGGGGGCCAAAAAAACAAGACCGGAGGGGGGGGGGAACTTTCTTGGCATTGGGGGGCTTTGCAGGGGTGCCCTGGGGAAGAACAAGAAGACCCGCCAACATTTCACAGATGAAACACGGATGGCCAAGCAAGATCAGAACAGGGCCAAAAGGAGGGCAAAAGTGTTTTAACGAGGAGGAACATAGAAAGCAACAATTTTAAGCAGAGAAACACTAGGGTTTATATACTAAGTTTAGGAATGCCTCAAAATAATAAAAATAAAACCCTCATGAGTTGACTGGGAGAGGCAAGATCTGCCCTTCCTTTCCCTCCTGCAGAGTTAATTGAATGCAAACTGCTTTTGCAGTTTGAACTCAGTTTGCAGCAACTGAAGTAAGAGGGAGGAGGAGGAGGAGGAAGAGAAAAGAGCTGGGATATTTTAAAAGCAACTGAGAAAGTGGGACAGTGGGACTGTCCTGCCAAACGGGGGGTAATTGGAGGGTCTGCACCGAAAGCAGGAGCCACAAGCCACAGGTCCCCCCAAAAGCCCTTTCCCCATCTCCGTCGCCTAAGTCTCTCTTCCCCAGAGAATCCCAGCCATTTATCTCTCCTCTCAGCCACTGAGTTTTTGCACTTTGGAGATGGCTCTGAGCCAAGGAAGTCATATCTGGAGGTTATATACCTGCCTCCCCAAAGTTGTAAGACTCATGTCTTCGATCACCATTGGGGGGGGGGTCAGTGGTCTTACTTGTTTGCCTCCTTCCTTTTCTAGCCTAGCACAAACTCTCCAGCAAATGACTGTGTGTAAATGCAAGAGGGAAGGGGGCTTGCATTTCTAGAATCTGCAGGTCTGTTGGCTGTGGTGGTCAAAGCTCAGCTTCAGCCAGAGCTGGGGGTACCTTTTCTCTCCATAAATCACAGAATTCTAGATTTAGGAGGGACCCCCAAGGTCCATATAGTCCAACCCCATTCTGCAATGCAGGAATACACAACTAAAGCACTCCTGAAAGTGCCCACCAAACATCCTTTGAAGGACTGCAAAGATGGAGAGTCCAGCACCCTCTGAGAAAGTCCATTCCACTGGAATTTGAAGGGACCACAAGGGCCATGTAGTCTGACCCACCCACCCCGCCATGCAGGAATACATAGTTAAAGCTATGAGCGATGCTGGCTGGGGAATTCTGAGTGTTGTAGCCCAAAAGGCAGCTTTTCTATATTCTGGTGGAGGAAACTGTTAGTTACATTGACATTTTCCACCTAATTTATCTCTTATCCAAGTCCACTGGCAAAGACCATCTCTGGAATAATAATAATAATAATAATAATAATAATAATAATAATAATAATAATAATATCCCACCTCTCTGAAAAATACAACCGGGGCGGCTTAATACAACCGGGGCAGCAAACATTATCTCCCCCTAAAGCCATAACTGGAGAGCCAGCGTGGTGAGACTATGACTCTAGAGACCAGAGTTCAAATCCCCGCTTGAGCGTGGAAACCCACTGGGTGACCTTGTGCGAGACACACTCTCAGCCCCAGGGACCCCTGCAACAGATTCACCTTAGGGTCACCATAAGTCGGAAACGATGTGAAGGCACACGGCACCCCTGCAAAATGCATGGACGCTTCCCTTCCTCCTGGACAGACCTTAATGCTCTTTCCCTGCTCCTGCCCCACAGAGCACCGAGGCCCACGCAAACGCCAAGGACTCTCGGCTGATCTGGATCAATGCCGAAGGCTGTCTCCTTTCTGTCGGGTTCAACCAGGTACGGTACCTGCCTTGCCCTCTTTGTCCTGAAGAAGAGTTGGCTGAAGGGCTGCAGTGTGGCGGTCCGTGATATTGGGGGGCAGGACCCCCCCTTATGGGCTCAGAGCCCCAGTCTAAGCTCTGTTGTCCACTGTAGGGTCAACGTGATGAGGACTAGCCCCTTAGATGCCACCTCCAGCAGAGAGAGAAACCTCAGGTTGACACCACTTTAACCATCATGGCTCAGTGCTAGAAACTCTAGGAACTGTAGTTTTGGGAGACATTTAGTCTTACATGTCTGAGAGCTCTGGTTCCCCACAAAACTACAACTGCTGGATTATTTCTGCAGTGCAGATGTAGCTTTAGTGTGTGTCATGAAAGTGTGTCACATTCATGTGCAAACTTACAGTGCTTTATAAATAAATCTTAATAATAATAATAATAATAATAATGTATCTATCACTGCTGCTGTTTTTGTCATAGTTCAGTCATTTAAAACTAGCCTAACCAGTTCTAACTGTCTTTTTTTTAAGTTGTGAAATCATTTATTATTATTGTCAACCCCACAATCATCATCTTCATCATCCTAATCCTGCCTTTTCCCCAATTCAAGACTCAAGGTGGCTTGCAACAGTTAAAACAAACCTAAATAAAGATTCACTGCCTACAAAAGTTAATTAAACGATCAGCACAATTAAACCCAATTGAAAATATGAACCATTAAAAAGACAACAATAAATAGACAATCTGGCATGTTATGAAAGGCCGGTTCCTGGTAAGCATCAAAGGCCTGCAGAAATGAAAAGGGTTTGATGTTTATCATTTACTCAGTTTTAGTTTATGTTTGCTTTATTGTACGCCATCCTAAAATTTTTAGATAGAGAGTAGGAGATAAATAAGGAGCAAAATGCAGTTATTTATTTGTTCCTCCCAATCTAAATTTAAATGATGCTGACCTTCTTGGGCCAGGGATGCACCTATTCTTGCAAAGAAGCAGAGGGTCTGGTCTGGTCTGGTCTGGTCTGTCAGTCACCTAAGGGACCCTCGTCTGGCCTCTTTTCCAGGTGAGGGAGCGCGAAGTCCGGCTTTGGGACACTCGGAGATTCGGCAGCCCACTGGCCTCCATCACTCTGGATGCGTCCCCCAGGTAGGACCCCCGGGAGCAGAGATGTTGCCAGACTTTCTCCATTGTTACGGCCAGCATGGCTCATGCGCTGGCGTAAATGCTGCAGGATGTGTGAGTGTGTGTGTGTTTGTGGGTATCAGGGAGAGAAGAAGACATTGCTTTCTGTCCTTGGTTGCAGATTTGGGATGTGTCTGGGCCAGAGGTACCAGCGCCTTGCAATGAACTTTGGTAGTGGTGGTTGCTTTTGTGTGTGTGTGTGTGTTTTGTTCTTGTTGTGCCTCCTGTTCCTTTGTGACCTGTAGTAGCTGATTTGAGCTAAATGCTCGCTCGCTCAGAAGCAAGAAGGATGTGTATGTGTGTTTATGTAGGGATGCAAGCAGTGGAAAGCTAGACCCTTACCTTGCATTTGGATCAAATCAGTTCCCCCTGGGAAGCGTGTCTACACCACTCACTTGACTTATAGCAGTATGATCCCACTTTAACTGCCATGGCTGCATCCTGAGGGATTTGTCACTCAAAGGTGGAAGGTACTTAGAATTCTTTGCCAGAGAGTTCTAGTCTGGAGAACAGTAGAGGATTCTAAACTCCTCCTGCCCAAAGTAATAGCCATTACACTGCCAAGGCTGCGCAGCATGGATCCATCCTTAGTCTCTCTGGCCAGCTTCGTTGTCAGCCTCTGGGTCCAAGAGGTGTGGGTCGTGTGGGCCATCCCCTGCGTTCATATGCAGCCTCCTCAGGAAGCGGGGTTTTGATTGGGGTCTGGGGTACCCATCAAGGCCCCAAGCAGGAGCCAGACAGGAGAGGTGCTGCCAGCATTGTGGCATCTGGCCAAGACCGGAACCTGCCTAAACCACAGTTTGCAAGACTCTCCATGGTCATTCTGGTGATCTTTTGTGGGCCTCCAGGATTCCTGGTCACTCCAGTGGATCAGGATTGCCTCTAGGTGACCAAGCTAGTAAACCTTCCACGTTTCTTTCTCTCTCTCTTTTCTCCCCTTCTGGTCTTCAGTATAGATATTTGGAGAGGGTAAATAACTTTTTGGACTCATGATTTTTTGGAGAGAAGTGTCTGTGCTCCTGAGAGCCAAGGTGGGTAGGGATGGGGAGCCCCTGCCATACTTTCCTGGTGGCAGCTGGTCTATGTGGGTCACCATGAAAAGCACCTCCTTGTTCATCTTTCTCTCTCTCTCTCTCTTGCTGAACAATCATGGCACAAGGGAGTCAATTGATTCCAGACCGCTGGCTTATTTTGGCCCTGGGCCTTTATCTCTGCCGGCGGAGGAATGTGGCCGGCCGCTTGTGTGTGTGTGCAAGCCTTGTGCACAAGTGCCTCTCTTATCTCCATGTCGCTTCTGGAGGGCCATGCAAAGTTGCCTGGCCATATCAGAGTCTGGCTGATAAGAAGGGAGAGCAAATTTCAGGAAAGTGAGGCAGGCGAGGGGGGCTGGCTATGATGGAGGAGATAAATTGAGAGAGAGAGGGAGGGAGGGAGGGAGGGGGGTTGTTGGTGGTTTTGTCCAGTCTGGCAACAGGATCTGGGCAGAGCATTTGTCTAAATCCAGACTTCATTCCTAGGAAAGCTCTTGGAGACGGCAGGTTGCTTAGAGAGGCTTCCGCTCCGCAGCTTTGCTGGAGCTGCAATAGGCAAATTTAGTTCCTCCCCGCTTTTGCCATGGAAACATCCCAGCTGCAGCAGAAGTGCGCCCCTGACTACTTTTAGCTGCTTCTGCCCATGGCGTGCAGGAAGGTATGGCTGTTCCTAGGACAAACTACCCCAATGCCTTGGGCCTTCCTATTCCCTGGGAGGGTCTCCTCTTGTGCCCCCCCACCTCACAGGAGAGCCAAGCCTGTGCAAGCGCTGCCCCAGAATGACGGAGCTGGAAGGGACCTCCAAGGGTCATCCAGACCAAACCCTTCTCCCAGTGCAAGAACTTCACAGTTTAAGCATCCCTGATAGGTGGCCATCCGAACTCTGCCAAAACAAAACAAACCCTCCAAGGTGGGAGATTCCACCAGCTACAAGGGTAGTCCAATCAAACCCTTGGCGTCCTGATTCCATTGGCCGAGTGTAAAAAGAGATGCTGACTTTGATTGACACTTGCCAGTCAAAAACCAGAACTCTAAAGTTGCCCCTGTAAAGCAATACATAAATCAAAGGAAAGATGCTTCTCAGGAAGTTTTTATAGAGAGATTGGATTGGCTTCCTCTCAGGAATGCCGTAATGGAAGATTTCCTGCCATTAACAGTGGGATGGACTAAATGGCCCTTAGGCTCCCCTTCCTATTTCCTGCTTCTGCAAACAGAGGGGAAGAGACAGAGAGAAAGAGAGAAAGGAAACTGCTTTTTGTAACCCCCATTGTCCTGGACAGGGAAACACCAGGACAAATTAGAGGACAATCTCATTCAGGACAAAGAGTTACATTGATCCATAAAATGGAGAACCAGTTGCAAGTGGTGAGGGGAGCAGGGTCAATCTGCATCACCCCTTTTTCCTCTGCTGGGAACAAGCAAGGGCCCTGGATAGCCGTCATGGCTTCCTCTGTAGCGCCAACCCTGCGGGGTCCATCTGGGAACCCAGATTTGGCCTGAGAGGTAGGGACGGTGGTCTTGTGGGATCGCTCAGCCTGCCTGGCCCCTGTCCATCACGATGGCCGGCGATGGAGGTTGTTGCACGCTTGGCTCGGCCTTCCGATGGGAGTGCCAGGCTCCCGCTGTCCGGTTCCCAGGGCAACTCTGGGAAAAGGATGAGCCTTTTTAATGAACTCGCTCTGTGTGGTGTGTGAACCGAAGGGTGGAAGAGAAACAGCAGCCCAGAGACTGTTGCTCAGGAGACCCTGAGAAGTTAGGGGCCCTCGTGGGCACAAAACGGCATGGGCTTTCGGCTTGCATTGGGCCAGGAGTCCATTTGACCAGTGGCACCAAACCCTTTGGGGTACTGATCTGGGACCTTGCTTTTCCAGTGGCTTGATATGTTTTTGGTCTGTTTAAATTATTCTGTAATTGTTTAAACAAATGATCTTGCATGTTTGCTGCCCTGTGTTCTTATGATATCTTAGGTTCCAGGATCCCCTGTGGATGCTCAAGTCCTATTAAATGCAATGGCATACTCCTCCTGACTAGGTCCTGCTGAGAGAGCCAACTTTGGGCACTCAGATTTTTTTGGGGGGACACCTCTCTTAGGAATGGGGGGAGAGGAGGAAGAGAAGGGGGGCCTGGACGAGTGTTGGGTGGCCAGTGGGGCACAGCTTCTTCCTTCCCAGGCTGCCTCTGTGCTTCTCAATGGGAGGCAAGTGAGATCGGGAGGGGAGGAAACTGATGGCTCCTCTTTGCAGGGGCCTTTGGAGTCGGGGGGGGGGGAGGGAGGAACATGGCTGGGAGTTCAGCCGTTCCAGGAGCCAATTTTGGGGTTTCTGCAAGCCCCGCCACTGCTGCCTCCAACAGAAGCTCCCAACCTGAGGTCCCTTTCCCCTTCCTCTTGGTTAATGAGTAGCAGGCGCTTGGATCCGACATTGCAAGAGGGGCCGAGTTTGTCTGGGGAAAGAGCCAAGAGATTTGGGAGGGAGAGGAGGCTGCTTGGGGTTGTGTGGATGTGTGGGTGTAGGTTACAATATGGCTGTGATAGATAGAGAGGCTGACCCCTGTGCTCCGAAAGCCCCCCACCTCTCTCCCTGACCCCCAACACCTGGCATGCCTTTCCAGCCCCCCACAGCAATCTCCCCATTACATTTTAGGGCTGTAACACTCAAAGGAGTGGACTGGGGCCAGTTCCAAAGCCGTTGGGTGTTGCCGATTAGCTTTGGGATCACACATTACTGGTAACTACATCCCTTGCAACTCATTCCTCCTCAAGTTTACTGTGAAGCTCCTCTTTCCTACTCATTCTTTCTTTTCACATCTCTTCGGGGGGGGGGGGGGAAACGGTGGTGGTGGAAGTGTCTCTGACTGCATCCGACAACAGAGGAAGGGAATATACCCCATGCCAGTTTAGGGGTGCATAAGACAGCTCCCCCATTGCTTCACATGCAAAGTTTGGGAGAAGCTGTGCATGAGTTGGGTGGAAGCCTTGCAGGCCAACCTGTAGCAGACCATTGTGGAAGGGAAGTGGCTGTGTTGACTGAAGGGTCCTGGGAGTGGGCACCCCAAAAGAGAGTCCCTTACCCCCCAGATCTGAATCCTGCACGCCCCCATTCCTGTTGGAGGCAGCTTAGGGGTCTTCCTGTGTCCAAACCCGGTAGCCAAATGTGGTCTGATGGAATGAGGGGATATGGGGAGGGGGGAGAAGGGAGAAGGGAGAAGGGAACCCCCTCCTCCTCCTTCCACCCCCATGGCCTCCCGGACCCTCCCGCCTTCCCTTTCCCCAATGATCCTCTGCAGGGAAGGCCAGCGGAGGCCCCTCAAGAGGGAAGACCCCTGGATTGCAGCCTCTCCCCCAGGTTCTGTGCCTGGGTTTGGTTACAGGCGTTCCCCCCTTGAAAGCTTTGGGGCCAGAGGGGAACCTGGGCAGGGCCTGGCAGCCGGAGCGGTCCCCTAATCCCCAGCCCCAGGGCAAAGGGGGCCCTGAAATCACAGCGCAAGGCTGCCTCCGCTTCTGTTTTCTTATGATTATTTATTGACATGGAAAGCAGCTGACAAAGTACAAGAGGGCAGGCTTCTGCCCCACAGGGATTAATGTGGGTACTGCCTTCAAGTTGCCCCTCAACCCCATTAATTCCATGGGGTTTTCTTAGCCGAGGAAGTGGTTTTGCCAGTTCCTTCCTCTAAAATAGCTGTTGGCATTTGTTGGCAGTCTTCCATTCAAGTACTAACCAGGGATGACCCGGCTTAGCTTCCAAGATCAGAAGGGGATCTGGTGCCTTTAGGGTATTTAGGACAAGTCCAAAAATGTGGCCCAGGAGAGGATGAAGAATGAAAAAGAAGAGGTTAATGAAGAGAGAAGGGAGCCACATGTGCATTGCATTGCTTTGCATGGATAAGCCCAGCCGAATAAAGCATAGAAAGTGATGTGGAAAGCCCTTGTTTCATCTTTGTGTGCAGAACAGAAGGAGAGGAAGAGCTTGGCATCCATCGCACCAGGAGCCAGTTCTGGGCCTTTCTTTGTAAGGTGACATTTGCCTTCAGCAATTTAGACTTTCTTTTTCTGAGAACATTTTTACACCCTGTTTTTGGTTCCTTTTCTTGCAACCTGGGAGGAACTGGATCACAGCACACAGAGAGGGAGTAAAAACAGCCATCTTTTTGTCATTTTAATTGCCTGAATGAAGAAGCCCCACGGTTCTGAAGGCGATGGCTCGGCTACTCGGTTGTCCTTTGACCCTTGACCACCACAGTACTGAAGTGGACAATGAGAACTAGAACCACCCTGACCTTCTAAATGCAGTCTGGCCGCGGGTGAGTCCTTGGCAGCCCTGGCCACCAGAATGTCTCCTCCTGATGCTGATGCTGCCAGGAGCAGAGCTGAGGGGCTCTGGTAGCCCAGGAGGGCAACCACTAGCCACGAAAACCACCTCCAAGTACCTTGTTCCTCCATTGCAATGTGGGAGGAGAAGGGAGGGATTGCAACACCCATGTGTGCGCTCTCTCCAGGAGTGACTTGTTGCATTTCTCATTCAAGAGCCTTGCAAATAAGTTACTTTATACATTGTTGCTGTAAAGATCAGAAAGGTCCCAAATTCCTCCTTCCTCCCAGTCCCAGCAATGTTTTAAGTTAGGATGACTAAAGATTTTTATGGTCATCTCTGTTTACAAAAATGTCATACGGTTGAAGAGAGAGTCATCACCATTTATAATATACATTTTTTGAGTGCAGGGTGTCACAGAAATGGCCCCGGCCCCCCCGCATGTGGCCCATTTGTCAACTCCTGGTTTGGGGAGAGACACAGACTTACTTCTTCTTTTGGATAGGCTTATATTGATCTACCACTTCTTGGCCCACCCCAGCATAGTAGCACAAGGCAAGCAAAGTCTTTATGGCCTCCATCTTTTGGGAGCCATATAAAGCAATGGGAAGCCAGGCAGTCAGCTGCTTCATGATCCTCCCCAGCAGCCCCAATTTCCTCTTTCTGGGGTTGTTGTCACCAGAGCTGGGACCGGATCCTGCCCTTGAGCGGGTTTCCTTCCCCCTGCAATTGGCCCTTAATCACCCGCAGCCAGCGATTAGCAAAGAGGCCAGAATAATTGCTGATAAGGATCTCCCAGGTTTGGTTTGGCTTAAGCTGGAAATTCCAGTTTTGGCTTGGCTCTGCTTGCAATCAAAGGAGGACAATTAGAGGTGAGGAGGCCTGGGGGGGACTTCCTTGCACCCCTGTCCCTCTTGAGCATGGTAGAAGCACTTCCTTGGGTCCATCTGGAATTGGGAGGGTTCCCTGGTCCTCTCCTCGCACTCGGGGCCTCTCCTGCAGTGGCTTCCGCTTGCCAGCCTTTTGCCTTCCCAGCCCTGCCTGGCTCTGAGGGATGGTTTGGGTTTCACAGGGAGGTTTCCGAAATCCTACCCGGTGCAGAGTCAGCCTCCCAGCATCATCCGCTGTGTGCTCTTTTGGTGGCTTCTTCCATCACGTGGGTGGGTGCCTTCGGCAATTTCATGGGGAGAGATGTGGATAAGTGGGGAGGGGTGTCCTTCCCCCACGGCCACCCCACACTTTCGCCTGGGAGCCAAAGGGATCCAGAGCGGTTCTGGGAAGGGGATCAATCGCGGGGCTTGTGCTCATTATAGATTGCGTTCTGTCTGTCTGTGGTTCATGTGATGACCCCTGATTCAGCCTTTCTCCCATTCCCCAAAGCGACTGCCTGCCTTTTTTGCTGGACCTTTCAGCCTTACAGGGGCACAAAGAGTCATACAAGTTGGCAGAGACCACAAAGGCCAACTAGTCCACCCCCACTGAAGCATCCCTAAAGTTGGCCTTCCAATCTCTGCTTAAACGCCTCCAGCAAAGGAGACTCCACCATTCTCTGGGGCAGTCTGTTCCACTCTCCAGCTCCTCTTACCATCAATAAGTTTTTCCTAAAGTGTGGTGGGATCTCCTTTCTTGCAATTTGAATCCACTGGTTAGTGTTTCAGTCTCTGGAGCAGGAGCATAAAGGAAGCAGCTGTGCCTCTTTGTTTGCAGCCCTTCCTTCCTTCCTCCCTCCCTCCCTCCCTCGCAGGGCTGTTGTTAGCATGCCACTAAGGCATCCCAGCAGGCCCTGTGTTTTCCCAGGTCTGGCCAGAGGGTCCAAGGGGGGGGGGTGGCTGGTGTCCCCCGCTTTCCTCTCCCTCACCTCCTTCCCGCCTGGTAACAAGGGCAGCGCTTTCATCTCTCTCTTGCTCCTGCGGTTGGAAAATGCACGTGGCTCATAAAGAAAATATTTGCTCAGCAGCCATTTTCGCAGGAATTTGGAACGTTAATTTGAACAATCTGCCGGGAGGACAACAATGGCTCCATTGAAAGGGTCAGTTGGTCCCTGCGGGGATGGAGTGGCCTCCCCTCAGCCCACAGAGCCCTGTCCGCTTCGGCTGCCCACCTTGGTCCAGGCCCACAGTTGAGGGGGCCACGGGGCCCATCCCTGACCAAGGCTGCTCTTGGCAGAGAGAGAGAGAGAGAGGAACCCCTCTTAGCTGACCCGTCACCAGGTGTGCTTATTTCTTTTATGTACCTCCAGAAGCAAAGTGAAGTCACAACATGGGCTATTTTGTGCCAAAGCTAGGAGAGTCTGCAGCAGTTTGCTTTTGCTTGAGCCTCCTGGGAAGAGCAACACTCTGCCTCCTCTCCTCTCCTGATTTAATTGGGTGCAAACTAGTAAACTGCGGATGAAGGGGGAAAGTGAGGGGAGGAGAAGAGAGAACCCGGGACATTATAAAAACAGGTGAGAAAGCGGGATGGCAGAGAATTAACTGGGGCTGCCCCTGCCAAACCAGGACAGTTGGAGTGAGATGAAGAGAAGGAAAGAGAGGTTTAAGGGGGACATGCATGTGTTTTTGTGCATGCATATAGTCCTGGTCTCTTCCCAGACGCAGCATCCTGGGAAGCTGCCACATACTGAGCCTCGGTCTCACTTTGTCTAGCAAGCAGGTGTAACCTTCCAGACATTGGTGCACTGCAATTCCCAGCATCCCTGAGTGGGATGCTGGGGATTGAACCAGGGTCTCTGTCTCTGTGAGCTACAGCCTGTCCATAAAGGTTCCCTCTTCCCTTTTAAACCACAGCACTGCTTTACTTTTTCTCTCCATCTTTCTAAATATAGTCTTCGCTCAGTGTTCACCTCCCAGCCAATTACAGCAAGGCATAACAACAAACAAACAAACAAACAAACAAGTACAAAGCTACACTCTTCCATGGGCCTCCATCTGCAGCCTTGCCATCTTGCAAAACCACGAGCAGGGATGCGAATCTTTGCTTGTTTGCTTCTCACATTCACGAACAAATAATTGAAAACATTCTGTGCCTTCTGAGCAAGATTTACAAGAATTTTTGTGCATTTTCCAATGGCTTTTCAGACTTCAGGACTTTTTTTTTTTTTTTGGCAAAAAAATCATTTGTGTAAAACCCAGCTTCTTGCTCAGAAACAGTGTATTTTGGGTAAAATGCATTGGTTTGGGTGGAAGAGTTTATGTGTGTGTCTGCAAAACTCCCCAAGATTTTGCACAAATGTATATGGTTTTTGTTTTTTGTTTTGGTTTTTTAAAAAAAGAAATGTCATGTCAGCTGGCCATTATCTCAGTGGGGCAGTCATGCTGCCCCTTTTTCATCAGGAACCAGGAAATGTGTGAGGCTTCCTTGCCTCCCTAATCCCAAGGCCCAGGGGGATGATGCTGCCCTTGGGAGAGACTTCTTTCATTATCTTTTTGGCAAGTCCTTCCAGAAATGTCCCTGAATCCCTTGGAAGTCTTTCTCTGCTAACAAGATGCTTCAGTGAAGGAAACACTGGCTTTCTCGGAAGGCGTTGTGCCTCCTTGCGTCCTTTTGATTCGGCTGGGACACCTCCTCTCTTGGCCAGACGCCATTCGCTCCCAGAACCCACTTGGAGATGTGAACCAGCTCTGAACTCGAGTGTCCAGATCAAGGGATGTCTTTGGTTGCTATGTCCCATAAAGTGTGTGTTTCGACTTGGGATAATCTTCTGAAGGAGGAAAAACAACAAGATCCCCAACCCATCCTGTGGTGATACCTTTATTCAGGCAACTGAAAGGCACAAGATATATGTCACGCTAGTCTTTGAAGCTTCTCAGACTTCCCCATCAAGCAGGGATAGGAAATCTATCTATCTATCTATCTATCTATCTATCTATCTATCTATCTATCTATCCATCTTATCTATCTATCTACAGGGGAAACAAAAGAGACACTGTCCCACTGTCCACATTTGGCTTTGGATGGTATAGCAAGTCAGGATAGAGAGGCAGCCTGGTGTTGTCATCTGAGTGTTGGACTAGGATTCTGGGAGACCAGGGTTCAAATCCCTGTTCAGACATGGAAACCCACTGGGTCACCTGGGTCATCTCTCCTTTACAACGGATGCCAAGGAGGCTGTGGTGGCACTGGATTGTTGTCTGGATGCAGGAAAGGACTGGATGCAGGTGAATAGACTGAGGCTTAATCCAGACAAGATGGAAGTGCTGCTGGCCAGAAGGAAAACCATCCTGGGATTGGGACCACGGTCTGTTCTGGATGGGGATGCTCTCCCCCTGAAAGATGGGGCTTGTAGCTTGGGGGTGATTTTGGACCTGGCGCTGGTCCTGGAAAGCCAGGTTGCTGTGATAACCAGGAGCGCCTTTGCCCAACTTTGGCTGATGTGCCAATTGCACCCTTTCTGGGGAAAGGGAGATCTGTCCACCTGATGAATGTAATGCCTGCTATTTGGGGCATTCAGGTCCTTGGAGAGCTCCTAGTATATGACCTGGATATGGGGCCTCCGGCTGCCCCGTTTCTGGGATCAAAAGCAGCCCTTCAGTCTAGTGGGTGCCAATATTTTCCCCGTCCAACCTTAGGATCAGCTAGCTTGCCACGAACACATGTGGGCTACCTGGCTAGCAAGGCCTGACCTGCTCTGATGCTCTTTAGAGGTCACCAGTTGGCAAGGGCCTTTGCACACATTGCTGGATCCATGTGCAAAGGAAGACTGTGTGGCAAACATAGCCAGCTTTGAGATGGGATGGCACAATCACCTGGAAGCCAAAAGGGGAGCCCTATGGCCCAGAAGGAGCTACTCTGGGAAGTGCAGTTGGGGAGAAGGTGAAAAAATGCTGTTGGGGAAAACAAGTTTGGCTTCAGTCTTCAAAAAAGGCTTTGTGGTCTCCAAAGTGTTACCCCACCCCACCCTCTCCACCCACCTTTTCCCTACAAAAACGCCCTGGGCTGAGAGTGTGTGAGGGGGAGAGAAGCCCCCTCCTCCAGTTGCAGCTTTTCCGCTCAGTGGGGTCATGGCCGGGCGGCTGGTGCTGTAATCTGAATTCTGAAAGGCCCTTTTAATGAGATCCATGTGTTGCTGCTCTGCCTCGCCTGGCGGACTCTGTGTGTGTGTGTGTGTGTGTGTTTTGGGGGAGAGGCTTTTCTGGACCCTTGGCCGGCCAGAGAGGGGGAGGCAGAGATGGGAGGCAGCTGTGTAAACAGGACTGGAGTGGTTCCTGCCAAAGGAAAGCCGAGCTGTGGGTCTGGGGTGCTGCCTCCTGTGCCCCAGTCCCTGGGTTCGGGTGGGGGCGCCTCTATGCGCCTGTGGAAAGGACGGGGTCTGGGTTCAGGGGTGACCCTTCCTCACTGGCTCCATCTCTTGACCGTCCCAACCTGGCTTTACTCCCCTTACCTGCCCCCCTGCTTTTCCCCTTTGTGTGTGTGGGTGGAAGGTGAGTCAGTTCCACAAAAAGTCCCTTTTCCAGGCCTTGGTCTGGGGCTCTTCCAAGCCCTGCCTCTCCATGGCAAAGAGAATTGGGACTGGCCCATAAGTCCTCTTCTGGATCTCTCTGGCTCCCACCCCACTGCCTGCTATGGGGCGCCTTCCTGCAAGGGCCCTTATCTCCCATGCTCTGCTGCTCCTGGTCTCACCCTCCACGCGCATGCACACACACACACACACACACACACACACACACACAGCCCAAGGGGAATAAACTGCAACCCAAAGAGCCTGTCCTGCTGCCGCTGTCCAATTTGCTTTGGTCCCCTGCAATCTCAGCACAGCGCTTGCTTGACCCGAGTGTGAAATCCGGATGTTTCCTTTGGAGCGCAGAGCACTGCCTGGCTTTCTTCCCGCAGCAGTTTTGCAGGATTGGGCCAGGCATGGCCTCTGGCCAGCCCCCTGCAGCCCTGGTGTTGGGGGTCACATACTTGAACATGGCCGGGGCTGGAGTGTTGCTCCGTGGGTCAGGGACCCCTGCCTGGAGGGCTGTTGTCCACTGCTAGTGGAATACCCCATGGCAGCATCACTCTCCGGGAAGGGGCTGCTTCCTTGCTCTTGCCCCCAGGGCAGGCAGAAGAGGCACAGCAAGGGCCAGAGAGAACCTCTTTGGTATCTGGCAGGCAGCGGGGGTCTTCTGCTACTCCCCCAACCCAGCCCCAGTTCCCAGGGGCTCCTCTGGGTCCATCACGGCTCTTCCTGGCGCCTGCCTGGGACCTCATGGAGGAAGATACGGCTCCCTTATCAGGGCCTGGAGGAAGTGGCCCCCTGCAAACCGAATTATCTGGCTGAGACCCGAACTCCAATCCATTTCAGTGGGACCCCATCCGAGGGATGTATTCAGAAGAGGCGTGAAGCACCTCTGAGACTAACAGGGAAGAAATTTCTAGCACATACTTTTTGTGAACTCCATTGTGCTCCTGATGACGTGGACTGGCACATGGAGCCCACAAAGGTTCAGGCTAGAAATCTTCTGTTCAGTCCTCACGGTGTTACAGGATGCCTTGTTTTCTTTTTCTGCTGAAATATACAGCGGTGTCTTTGAATATTCAGAGGTGTGTTGCCGCAACCTTCCTATGAGGCTGAGAGAATGTGACTCTTGACCTCTTTATAGTGCTGTCTATGGCTGAACCCCTCACAGCCCCCCCTTTTTTTACATAGACACAGACAGTATTTTTGTACAAAAAAAGCATTTATAGTCTGGTTTTTACAAAAAAAAGTACCTCACTCTGTAGTAGAAAAAGATTTCCCAGAAGAAATGGGAAATAATCCTGCGTTTATAAATATTCTCTAGATGTCCGTAAAGCTTTTATTCCCTAGGAGCTCTCCCAGGGAGCTCAGTCTTGTTCCCCCCCCCCCCCACCTTCTTCATCATCACCATGAAGATGACGATTCTTCTTCTTCATCATCCTCTTCCTCCCCACTTTCCCACCCCTAGATTCCCCATTCCTTCATTCTCCCTTGGAAAGATGGCCAGGGCTGGCCCAGGACCCCCTTGTTGCCAGCACACGGATGGATCCTCCTTGCTTTGGCCAGTGAGACCCCTTTCCCCACCTGCAAAAATGGCCCCCAGTGTGGGTCCCCTTCCACAGGACAGCCACAGGTCCTCAGTTTTTGGATTGAGGCCATCCACTCTCTATTAAGTGCACCGTACGCAAAGGTCTTGGAGGGCAAATTATGCCTCCTGTCGTACCGCTGGCCCAGAGAGGGGCACAGCTTTTGTATTGGGGGGCCCTTCCTGAGCCCCTAAAAGTAGGAAGGCCTCAGGGGCCGGGGGGTGCAAGGCCCTCCACCTGCCTCCAATGGATGCGGCTGCATGAGAGGGGCCTCGTGGTCCAAGCCGTTTGGGGAAAGGGCCTTTGGTCTGTGTCCGGAGGGATCCCCCTTCTCCAGGCAGGCCTTCACTCCCTCGAGCTCCAGCAGGCTGGATCCCTTGACCCCCAGCGTGGCCTGTGCCTCCTTGCCCTGCCGCCTCCGCTGCCGCCTTCGATGGATGTAGTAGGAGATGGCCACTGCCACGGCCACCAGGAGCAGCACGGCGACCGTGGCTGGCACTGCCACCAGGGTGAGGCCAGGGTCCTTGCCCTGAGTGACCGGGGCGTGCTGCTGGCGGGTGAGAGGAAGGGTCCGGGCCTCCACGCAGCGCTCCTCCTCATGGCCCTTGTCCCCCAGGGGCCCCAGGCAGAGGTGGTAGGAGGAGTTGGGCTTTAGGGCCCGGACCGTGTAGTCCGGGAGTGAAACCGGGAGGCTGAGGGTAACGGGACGCTTGTCCGGCCCGGAGAGGTTCCAGTAGGTCAGCCGGACCCCCTTCAGGCGAGGCTTGGACTGGATGTAGCTCTGCAGGTCCACCTTCAGTGAAGTGGCCCCCAGGGGCCGGACAGCGATCTGCTTGGGGTGGGGGGTCAGGGCCTGGGTGGCACTGGGCGCCGTCGTCACTCGCACCTGGCTCTCACAGTACAGGCCTGAGAAGCCTGGGAGGCAGATGCACTCCAGGTGGTTGCCGGCATCCAGTTGGCACATGCCCCCATTCAGGCACGTCCCTGTGGGGCACAGGTGGGCCTCCGGACTCGGTTGGCCTTCTGGGAGGAAGAATGGTGTCAGAGCGGGGCTGCCATCCGTGGGCATGGGGCCACCGGCCGTGCTGGGCTCTGGAGAGGCATGGTCACTGCTGAAGCTGCTAGGGACAGTGGTGGCCAGCTTTGGGCTGGCTGTGGTGACCTTCAATGTGGTGGTGGTTGTTGTGGTGGTTGTGGGGCAGCCAAAGTCGGCGTACTGCAGGTGCTGGAGCATCCTTCCGGCGTTTTTGGGGGGGAAGTGGCACCGGGTCTCCTCTGGCCGCCGGAGCAAGGCCCTACCAGCGCTGAGCCAGCCCACCACCCAGCTCATGGGGCAGATGCAGTTGAAGGGGTTCTCGGCGGCCGTGAGGGCCTTGAGCCGGGGGAAGGCGCCCAAGAGGTCCTGAGGCAGGACAGTCAGGCGGAGGTTGCTGATGTCCAGCTCCTGGAGGCCACGGAGGTCCTGCAGATCCTGTGCCAGCAACTGGGAGATCTGGGCATTCCCAGCCAGGCTCAGCTTGGTTAGCCCATGCAGCTCCCTCAGGGCCACGCTGGGCACCACAGGCAGAAGGTTGTCAGAGAGGTCCAGCTCATGGAGGTTGCCCAGCCCTTGCAGCAGCTCTTCATCCAGGTGGCCCAAGCCCAGGCCAGCCACCTTCAGGGACTCCAGGTTGGGCACCCCTCTGAAGGCGCTGGACTCCAAGGTGGCAATGGGGTTTCGGCTAAGGTCAAGGAGCAGGAGGGCGGGCAGGCGGAGGGGTGGCAGGGCCCGCAGGCGGTTGTCCTGCAGCTTCAGTTCCAGCAGGTTCTCCAGGGAGTCGAAGGCAGCAGGGTGGATCTGCTGGATGCGGTTGTGGTCCAGGTAGAGGCGCTCCAGGAGGCGCAGGCCATGGAAGCTCTCGTTGGTGACCTCCTGGAGCTGGTTGGAGGAGAGGTCCAGGTTGGAGAGGGCAGTCAGTGGCTGGAAGACCCCTCGGGGGAGGCCTGACAGCTGGTTCTGGGAGAGGTCCAGCAGCTGGAGGGCTGGCAGCCCCACAAAACTCTCCTCACTCAGGGCCCGGATCCCATTCTCAAAGAGATACAGGGTGACCGTCTCCGGTGGGAGGCCCTGTGGGACAGTCTGGCTTCGGCGGGAGATGCAGAAGACGGTCTGGGGCTGGCTGCACTGGCACTCGGATGGGCAGCCCTGGGCAAGGGTCCCTGCTGGCAGGAGAAGCAGCAATGCCCAAAGCAGGGGCGGCCTCATGGCCTCGATCTGCGGAAGAGGAAAGAATCAGTTGAGATGCAGCATCCCACTGGGATAGACCCCATGAAAAGGCGCTCCTGAGGGAGGACACCCACCTCACCTGGCAGTCCCAGGACTGCGGTGCCACTTGGCAGGGGCTGCTCTGGGTCTCAGAGGAAGGAAGGAAGGAAGGAAGGAAGGAAGGAAGGAAGGAGGGGGATTGTGGTGCATTGACCCCATCCCCCCACAAGAAGGTTGGGGGACTGACTATTCTGGAGGGCCAAGGCCCCCACCCCGACCCTGGTGCCCTAGGGGCTTTTGGGGGGGAGGCCATGGGACTCCTGCAGCCCAGTCCGGGTGTGGTGGACACTGCGACTTCCAAGCAGCCGTGCCTGTTTTTCCATTTCTCTGTTGTTCTGCCCTAAGAAACACACTCTCTCTGAAAACCTTTCATGCGAGCAAAGTTGCTGGGAAGGTTGGCTGGGGTTGTGGTCAAATGTGGATTTAGGGGCTCTGAGGGAGGCTGGGGGGTCCGGGTGCCCCGCCCCTCCCCTCCTGGCCCCAGGGAGGGCGCTGGACTCCGGCCGGCTGGCATTCCTCTCTCCTCTTGGGCAGCGTGTTTACTAGCACAGATGAGCTCTGCCGGCTCAGCCCTAGGAAGCAGAGGGGGAATGTGTGCGTGCGTGTGAGGGAACAGAGGCTCAGAGAACTGGGGTGTTTGGCAGTGGGGAGCAACCCCCCCCCCATGGTCCTGGTTGGCGGGGAGAGTCCTGGTTAATCCTTGTTAATCCCTCTTTCTCATCTGCTTTTAAAATGTCCTGGTTTCTCTCTCCTCCCACTTTGCCCTTAGCTTATTTGCATTGGTGCAAACTGAGCTCAAAGTGCAAAAGTGATGTGCACTAAATTCATTGGAGGGGGCAGAGTATTGCCCTCCCTAGTTGGCTCAGGGAAAAGCAAACTGTTGCAGTCCCTCCTTGTTAGTAACTTTGGCCATCTTGGCCACACTCTGAAGTTGCTTGGCTTGGAACAAGCGGGGCAGCTGCATTGGAACTCAGGACCTCCTGAAACACTGTCAGAGACTCAGATTTGTTGACTAGAGAAATGGCTTCCCATGTCCACATGCTCACACACACAGCGCCTGCCCTCCTGCTCTCCAAAGCCACCTGCCCAAGCCAAGCCCTGCAACTTCCTTGACCCTTGGCTGCCCTGACCCCAAATGCCTCTCGCTTGAGTCAGACCAGTGGGGCTGAGCCCTCTGGGTCCAGCCAAGGGAGCCCCACCTTGCAACCTCCCCCTGCCCTGCTCCCCAGCTGAGCAAACTGGACACCTCCATTCCTTTCCATACCTCCCCAGCTGACCCCTGCTGCTCTTGGACAGCAGCACTTGGGGGTCAGGAGAGTGAAGTGGAAGCCCCCTTGGTATCAGTCCTGCATCTGGGGCACAATAGATGGAGGTGCCTTGGATGGGCAAGGGCAGGGGAGTGAGTACTCCTTTTGGGCGTCTGGAAGAAATGCCTCTGAAGGCATCTCTTGCACTTATTATCTGGCCCTGGGGGGTGGAGATCCCGGGGGGCAGCACTTGTCCCCTTCTACCACCCCCAAAAGGAATAGGGGCCCATCTTCCTGCCTCTGCATCAGCCTGCAAAGGCGCCTGCCTCGTGACCAACCCAAAATCCCCCGGCCTGTGTTTCCCCTCCATCACTTCCAGCTGCCAAGGCCTTTCTGCCCCCCAACCCCACCCCAGACATAAACAGAACCATTTTCTGTGACGCCTCTCATTGTGGGGTTGGATTTCGTTCCAGTCCTGTTACTCCAGGCACTGACTTCATCTCTGATTTCATTCTGGGTAATATTCTTCTCCTCCTGTGTGTGTTTATATCGGAGCCGAAACCTCCTTTCGGCAACAGTCCTGCTCCAAGGGTCACTAGGAAAAATGGACGGAGGAAGCTGACACCCAAAACTGCCTTTGGCCAGATTCAGGAGCAGAGAGGCTGGTGCAGTTGGTTTATTACTGCCACTTAATTGCAAATATCTATAAACCGCTTACATCCCAAAGTTTCAAATTAATACAATGTAAGTAAGGAATACACAGTAGAGAAACACAGCAGCCTCTTTCCTGAAATTGGCTTTCAACATGCATTGCAAACTGAGGAAGGGAGTTGTGGGCAGAGGAAAACTTCTCCCCCACAAAGGAAAGGAATCTGCCATTGGGGTGAAATTTTCCCAGTTGCCCAAAGGGACTGGGGCAACAAATCCTGGCCCCTCGGGGTGCTTTGGGGGCATGAGGAGGCCAAAGGTGGGGGGACCTTCTGGTTTTTGGAGGTGGGGAGAGACCTTGTGAAGCCTTTGTCCTGCAAAGTGGGGGGAGTGGGGCGTGGGTGCATAGAGAGAGGTCTTTGTCGTTGTCCTTTCTCTCCCCACCCCAACAAAGCCCCACAGGATCACAGGGGCTGCTGCCTGTTCCTCTCTTCATCTGTCAGCTCTTTTAATAAGTCAGCTAATTAACACTGGGAAAGGAAGGGGGCCGGTCTGGGCAGAGGGGCGCTTTAAGGATCTTCAAAACCGGCATCACACAGACAGGTAATAAAGTCTGGAATGTGCAAAGGGAGGGAGGGAGGGAAGATGGAGGGGGGCAGAGATGAGCCTCCCTTTTGGCAGAAGGGCCAGACGGTCTTGCAGGGAGGAAGAAGGGGCTTGTGATGAGAGTGGATGATGGGGGGGGCTTCTCTTTCCCTCCCACATCTCATAGTTCTAAAGAGTGGTCCAGATCTGCCATGCAGTCGTCGTCATCATCATCACCATCATTTTATTCTAGTATAGGGTAACCCCCTATATTTACCCCCATGTCCCCTTTCTCCCATGCTCTTGCAACCTTTTTCCCCCCATAGATGTTTTATTTCATTATTCCAAGTGTTACTACATTTCACACATGATACATTCCATAATATAATCATTTACTAACTAACTTAGAACTAAATTCCACCAAAATCTCATATATATATATATATATATATAATTTCATGCTATTCCCCCATCCCTCCAGGGAACAGTCTAATTACTTATTATAATTTCCTTTAACTTTCATATGGCATATTTATTTAAGAGTCCTATTCACTTTCTCGTACCCCCCCTTTCTTTAATATTCTCATTCAATATTCTCCATTTCTGATCCGAGCTTCTTCTTTCAGTTGCCCCATATAAATCCCTCTTTTTCCCACTAAATAGTCAAAGATCATGCATCTGAGGAAGTAGGCTCAGGTCTAGGAAAGCTCATGCTACAAACTTCTGTCTTCCAGTTAATCTCAAAGGTGCTGCAAGATCCCTTTGCATCATCACATATCCTGATATATAATACTTCCATTACTAAGGTCCTGTCTTTCCTTTCCTTTCCACCCAAATAAATAGAATAATGGGGGAGGGGGAATTGGAATTGAATAAAGATGTTTAAAAATGTAGGATTCAAAAAGGAGGAGGAATTTTTAGCCATGCAGTTATTAAAAGTGACCCCCTTGCAACCTCTTAACCTGCCAGGTGAATGGTGGCTGCTGGTGGGCCTCTCGCTGAGGGATGGCCTGGAGCATTCTGGGTAATGGGAGCCAGGTGTGGGGCGAGGGGCTAGCTGACAGGCCAGAGCCCCCCCCCCCCCCCCGCTTGCTCTCTGGCAGAGGGCCTGGTGTGTTTCATGGGCAAATGGATAAGTGGGGTGGCCCCAATGATTGCTGGGTCAGAGGAATCCGGTTTCAGCCAGGCCTCCTCTGAGCGGTTTTTTTTGGGGGGGGCTGGGGGGGGAGAGGGAAGCCCCCTCCTCTTTTCTGGGAGTTGCAGCCAAGGATTTTGCCTTCACCACGGCCTCCCCTTCCTCTGCAAGTTGGGGTGAGAAGAGGGCTTGCTCCTCTGCTTCCACACCAAATGAAGCTGTTGTTGTGTGTCAAGTCATTTCAGACTTATGGCAACCCCAAGGTGAAACTATCAAAGGGTTTTCTTGTAAGGTTTCTTCAGAGCGGGTTTGCCATTGTCATCCACTGAGGCTGAGAGAGTGTGACTTGAGTCACTCATTGGGTTTACATAGCCGAGCTGGGAATCTAACCCTGGTCTCCAGAGTCATAGTCCAATGCAGAACCCCACATTCTCTCCCCCCCCCCCCCCATTATTCTGGCTGCTATCTCCTGATGGAGCAACAGGTCTCTTGACCAAAAATGTTAGTCTCTTGACCAAACATTTCACTAGGGGCAGCTTGGTGAGTCTTTTGAAAGTAACTTTCCTTGCACTTTTGCATGCAGCTCAGTCCTCAAAGGGTGGACCTAGTTGTTTAGATAAGCCCTGCAACCAGCCCTGCGGTGTAGGGAGGGAGAAGGAGGGCAGCCACAGGGGTAGATGTGGGTCACCAGGAAAGGGCAACCCACTTCCCAGTTATTTAACTACGTAATTGATTTGTGGGGGGGAGGCTGGGCAGGGTTTGGTGCTTGGAGGTGAAGAGAAAGCGGAGCATTAATCTGCTGCCGCCCAGGAATGCCAAAATTATCTCAAGCTGACCTTTGATAAGGATGGAACTTGGATTTCTCGTGGGAGCAGTTGTAGCCCAGCACTTAAATGACTACACCATGCTGGCTCTCAAATATTCAGGCCAATAGCCCTTAATAGGCTTCCTTGCCTTTGCCTGACCACTCAAATGGTAGGGTCCTGTGGCAGTGAGTTTCGCAGGTGAGAGCCTCTTGGTGCAAAGAAGGAGAGTGCCATTTTGCTCAACTTGAATCTGTGGACGTTCAGTTTCACCGTCTCTAATGGCTGGTTGTGTGACAGAGAGAAAGCGAGAGAAAGGAGTCGGGGAGAAAGAAAGCCTCTTCCCACTAAGTGCAGGCTGTGCATAGTTTCCAGACCTCTAGCTTAGCACACAGCCAGCCTGAGCTGGCATCTTTCCTCCCCGGCTGACACTCTTCAGCCGCCACGTCAAAACTGCTTCCCTCTTGCCCACGAGGCGGCTCCTAATCCGCATTAAATCCCTCTTGATTCCAGCGTAAACCAAAGCACGAGCCCCGTGGCTCCCTCCCTGGCAGAGATGCCAGCCTCATCTCCTCCTCATTGCGGTGGGGGCAGAGAAGGAGGGCACTGCCCCACATCTGTGTGCCCCCTTGCCCAGCTGCAGTATTTGGTAGTGAGCCAGTGGACATTGTCTGGGGCCCCATAGCGAAGGAGCCTAATTAGGGGGTTGTGTTGAGGCATGGAGGTGCCAGGAGAAGGTGCCTTTGCCACGGCTCTGGGGAGCGTGAAAGAGGAGGCCGGCAAGGGTCAGTGCACAGAAGCCCTGGCTGGAGCCAGCTCAGCTTTTCTTGATGTCGAAGGGGGTGGCATTCTTGCAGGATGAGCTCAGAGCATCCAGCCAGGTCCAAAGCCTCCCCTCCGCTCTTTCCTGAAGTGCCAGGGGCCAATTGGCAAAGGGGTCACCCGATCTGTTCAACTTGCATGCAGAACATATTATAAGGAAAGCAGGCTTGGACACAGAAGAAGGAGGAGTGAAAATAGGAGGAAGGAACATCAACAATCTGAGATATGCAGAGGACACCACAGTACTAGCAGAAAACCTCACAGACCTGGAAGACCTACTAAGCAAGATCAAAGAAGAAAGTGCAAGGGAAGGCTTAATGTTGAACATAAAGAAAACAAAAATAATGACCACCGAGGAGGACCTTCACAAGTTCAGCCTAGACAATGAAGATATAGAAATAATCAAAGAATTCCTATGCCTGAGATCAAACATGGATAGAAATGGGGACTGCAGTCAGGAAATCAGAAGAAGGCTAAGAATGGGGAGGGTGACTATGAAAGAACTAGAAAAGAACCTAAAATGCAAAGACATACAACTCAGCACAAAAGTCAGAATCATACAAGCCATTGTATTCCCTATTATTCCCATGGATGGATGGGAGAGCTGGACAATTAAGAAAGAGGACAGGAAGAAAACCAATGCCTTTGAGAGAATGTGTTTCTGGAGAAGAGTGCTGAGGATCCCATGGACGACAGCCAAAATGAGAAACAAAAGCGATCAAACTGGAAGCCTCCCTGGAAGAAGCCAAGATGACCAAACTGAGATTGTCACATCATGAGAAGAGAGGACTCTTTGGAAAGACGATAATGCTGGGAAAGGTGGAGGGAAGGAAGGAGGGAGAGAGGAAGGCCACATGCCAGATGGATGGACTCTATTAAAAAGGTCACGGGTATCAAGGGCTTGCAGGAATTAAGCAGAGCAGGGGAGGACAGAGGGTCTTGGAGATGTCTCATCCGTAGGGTCGCCATGAGTGGAGATAGACTCGAGGGCAGTAACGACAAATGGGGGGCCAGCCCTGGCACCCACCCCCATGACAGATAGACAGACAGTCGGGGCTGCTGTGGGGCTCTGGGCCACAAGGCCAAGGTAAGCTTTGTGAGAGATCCCTCCTTCCACACCTGACCAAGCAGCTGCAGCTGCAATTTGCAAGAGGACCGGTGGTGAGCTATTCTTTGCAAATTGTGTCTGCGGCTGCTTCGCCTGGCTGGAGAAGGGAGGAATCTCTCTCTCTCTCTCTCTCTCTCGCAAAGTTTACCTTGGCCTTGCCTGCGTAAACTGGATTAGCAAAGACTGGTGCCATAACCAGGGGTTTGGATGAAGGGAGGGAAGCGAGCCCCAGGCCCAGGAGGAGCCGCCCGGTTGTTGAGGGGGAGAGCCCCACAATTTAGCCTCTCAGACTTGGGCATCTCTAGTGAAAAGTCTCAGGAGGAGTAAGGGACACCTGGAGAGATGGCACCTGCCAAGAAGCAGTCCAGATGTGGGTAGATAAAAAGGTCCAGAACTCCTTTGCTCCTCAGTCATCTCACTTATTGTTACAGCTGGACCTCCTTATCCATGGATTCAAGCATCCACAGCTTGAAGATATTAAAAAATATAAATTCCAAAATTTCCCATTTTATATAAGGGTAACAATTTTACTCTGCCATTGTATATCATGGGACTTGAGCATCCATGGATTTTAGCATCTCCAGGGGTTGGGTGGGTTCCTGAAATCAAACCCCAGCCAAGGATACCAAGGGCCCACTGTTGTTCTCGACTTATGGTGCCCATAAGGAGAACCTGTCCTGGGGTTTTCTGGGGTGAGAGTGTGTGACTCACCCAGTGCCATGCTGGCTCTCTTCTCTACCTCCCCCCAAAAAACAGTTTGGAGAATGAACAGATCAGGCTGGTGGCCTTACCAGCTGGGCAGTGCCATTGCCAAGGACAGGGACCCAGTGATCTGCCAACTGGAGACTGTGGGGGTGGCCATGGAGTAGAGTGGTCAGCAGCCCCAACAGCGCGGCTGGCCTCCTCTTCTTCCCTTCCTGCCCACGTATGTCTATGGGGCTGGGGAGGGGTGCTGCTGAGACTTTAGGCCTGGCTGGAATGGACCCCTCACTCCTCTGCAGCAGCTATGGAGGCATCTGCTCCCAAGATGCAGCCCAGAACCAGAGAAAGAGCAAGTTCCTGATCCCTCCTTTCTGCTTAGAAAAACTTCCCTTGGCGGGGGCTGAGGCTGGCAGCACATCAGAGGCCCCCACCCGCCGCCCGCAGCATTCCTTCCTTGAAGAGCAAGCCCCCCTCAACTGCTGGGATGGGAGAGGAAGGGAGCGCAATTGCTGGGCTGTCAGTAGTGCAAGCCACATTGGAAACACCTGGGGTCTCTGGCGGCGCTTGTGGGGGGGAAGCGAATGGGAGTCTGCTTTGCACGTGTTGGGGGGCAGGGTGGGGGGGAGAAGGGGACCACTCTCTGCTTCCTCTCCGATTTCACTCTCCCTTTCCTTTCTTCTGGAGCCCGGCTGCTTTTAAAACCAGCACAATGCTGTCGGCATGTTGCTGCATTGGTGGCAGGCAATCAGGATTGCAAAATGTGGGTTGCGTGAGGCTTTAATTGGAGTCACATCTGTTTCTGGGGTTACACAGAGCTCTTCATTGGGCAAGGAGAGATTTGCACCTCAGATACAAATCCAGGGCAGAGGCTGTCTCGGCACTTTGTACTCCCCATGTATTGGGCTCCTTCCTCATTTGCTTAACACAGCAGAACTGCGACCATCTTTTGCCAACAGCACTTGATCCACAGTCAGATGGACTCTCCCATTGAGATGCCAGGGACTACCATTGGGTCTGGAGCCCACAGGGAGCCAGTCTTGCAATCTGCCTGGAAACTCAGACCAGGGCTCCAACCCTGGGACCTCAATGGGGAAAGTGGTGGCAGAGGGATCCAGGAGGTGGGGAGTCATGCCACATGGAACCAGAGTGAGGAACTGGCGGTGTTTCTCCATGGCTGAGATACACTTTCCCTTGTTATGACTTCTTTGCTGGATGGGACTGCTGGGAATCAAGGCCCCCATGGCATATGGGATTCACAGGCTCCCTACTCCTTGATGGGTAGTGGACTCCCTCCTTCAGTGGAGACCAGGCAGTCACTGGCCACTTACCAGGGATGCTTTAACTATGGATCATTTGCTTTAGAAGAGGTTGGGCTAGATGGCCTTTGAGGTGCCTCTGCAACAGTAGTCAATTCTGTGACAAAGGAGGTTGTCCTCCCCTCATGCCTGGTAGTCACCAAACCCTGGAGGCCCAGGAGCCACGGAGTGCTCAGGGCACCCACCCTGCCCTCCTCCTCCTCCTCCTCCTCAAGAGCATCCGCCTCCACCCCTGCTCTGCTCGGAAGTGTCAGGCTTGGGTTTCGCTGCCGCCAACGTGTCTGCTGCGGGTGCAACCAGCCTGCTGAGTAACGTCTGCTGCCCCTCTAATTATCCCAGCTTGCTTGCCCGGGTCAGGAGCAGGCGGTGCCAGGATCCAGCTCATGGCTGCCTCTGCCACCAAAGCATGCGGCACGCCAGATGTGGGCGGATCTGGGCCCTCCCTCTGGGGCCAGGCGGCTGGGCAGGGCAGGGCAGGTTGGGCGCTTCCTTTCCCATTGTTTTGGGGCAGGCATGCTCCCTCTTCCCTCTCCTCCTTCTTCTCCTCCTCAGAGGAGTCATCCAGGAAAGGCTCCCAGAGGCCAAGCCATGGGGCCCTTCGTCCACCTGGAGCCCTTCCCAGCTTCCCTGACTTCTGAGAGCTGCTCTCAAGAATGGCCAAACCAAGCCAAAGTGGCCACTGAGCAGCCCAGCCTGATCCCCCATCATCATCATCATCATCACCACTATCATCATCTCCTCTGGCACACAATGCCTTTCTGGGCTCTCCCTGCCCCCTCCTAGCTGGGCAGCCAACAGAGGGGTCCAGCGGCTGCCTGCCTCCTTCCAGGCCCCCCAGCTAAGTCTGGGGCCACAGAAAGCCCCCCCCCCCACTGTTCCATCTCTGGGCCAGCAGTGCTCACCCCTGCAGTGCCTTCATGCCCTTTGGAGCCTTCTCATACACCTCCTCCCCAATTCTTTGCAGAGGGTATCCGTGGCATCGTGTGCCTGGCCTTGCTCTGGCCTTGAGGGTGGGGCCGCTTGACCACAAGGGCTGGAGCGCAGGCTGTAATTAGACTTACAGCAGAGACAGGCCATAATTAGAGCAAGGGGGGGGGCTGGCCTGCATTGCCATGGCTGGATTGGAGGAAGGGGGAGGACTAGGACTGGGGCACCTGCAGAGGCCAGTACCAAGCCCCCTTTGCCCTTGCCAGCCCTGGAGACCTCTGCATGCCAAGGAGGTCTCTCTCTGCTGAGAGCCGGGTGCAAGAGATCTCTAATCCTTGGACATAGGCTGCTAGGCCCAAAGGTAGAGGCAGCCAGTGGTGGTCAAGCAGTTGCAGCCATCTCTGACCAGTGCCTGCTCCCCTCTCTCTGTCTCCTTCTGCCCGGCCTCTTCCCTGGCCGTGGGCAGGCGGGCAGACCCTCCCCATCTCACCCCAACTGGGCATGCAAATCTCCTTCCTGCCAGCATTTACCTTCCTGCTGGTCTTCTCTCTCAGCCCCAGATTGAGCGAGCCAGAGGCAGGACAGACAAGGCAGCCATTGTCCTGGTTCAGGAGAGCCTGGCGTCACGCCTGCCCCACCGCTGGCTCTCCCAAAGGTTGGGTGGTTCTGCTATTGCCAGCGAGTGATCAGCGTCCAGACTTAGCCCAAGCCAAGGGGAGGGAGAGGGGCTCAGTCCACATCTCTGGGATGGCAAACTCTAAGAAGTTGCCAGGAGCATCCGCTCTGCCTCTTTCTCTGGTCCCTGCAGATGCCCTCCTCTCCCCTCCCTTGGCAAAGGCCAGAAAGAATTCACCTTTCCATTGGCATTTGTGTGTTGGTGGTCAAGAGTGCACTACCAAAGTGGCATTGGAGGGGCTGGGAATTTTGTTCCTACACTAGCCTTACAGCTGTGCCTGTTGGACTTCTGTCTGGGCAAAGGTGTGCCCAGGGCAGTGATGCTCTCTGCATTATGTAGCAAGAAGAGGGTTGTGAAAATCATATTACAGAGTGGTTTGCATGCAGACCCTGACCATTGTTCTGTGGGCAAGAGCTGCCTTTGGTCTGAGGCATGGCAATTCCACGTCCAAGCCCCCACGGAGCCACAAAATTCACTGGGATGGTTCGTGACCCCCTCCTCTCTTTCTCTCTCAACATGACCTACCTTGGAGGGTTGCTGTGAGGATAAAAGTGGGGGAGGATGGCCCATATTCCACCTTCAGTGCATTGGAGGAAAGGCAGGGTAGAAACTGAATGACCTAATTAGGTCTGCTGAGTCAAATCCCAAGAGAAGAGATTCCAGCTAAACATTAGGAAGGACTGTTTCCTGATGGTAATTGCTATTTGAGAGAGGAATTGACTCCCTTGGACTGAAGTGGACTCTCCTTCACTGGAGGAGTTGCCTGGCTGCCTCTCAGAGGCGCTGGAGCTGCGGCTTTCTTGCACCCGCGGCAGGGGTTGGACTAGGTGGCCCTTGGGGGTCCCTTCCAACTGTACGGTTCATTCCTGAGCAGTGTTTCTGCCGTTAGGGCATCACTTGGGGGGGGGTTCCTGAAGCAAGACCCCCAGATTGCTGTATCCCCCCAGCCCAGGAGGTCCTCTTTCCCTGTTCCTTCCCCATCCTCTTGCCAGCTTTGTTCTTGCATGCCTTCAAGTCGACCTTACCATGGTTGGCAAGAGTTCTTCAGAGGGGGGTGGCTACTGTGGCCTTCCTCCTCTGAGGCTGAGAGAGTGTAACCCAGTGGGTTTCCACTGCTGAACAGGGATTCCAAGCCTGGTCTCCAGAGCGGAAAGCCCAACCCGCTCTGCCACTGCCTCTTTCCCTGTCATTGTGGAGCTGGGATTTCAAGTACTGCTGACCCCTCCTTCCCCAGCAGCCCCCCACCGCCACCGCCACCGCTGCCTTCGCCTCCCTCCCAGCCCCCTCAGCCAAAGCATTCCTGCCTGGCAGGCCTGCAAGCCTCCAGCCTTGCTTTTTCATCCCCCCTCATCCCCTTTCAGGTGCCTGGGACAAAGAGGAGCCAAGGAAGGCTCCCTTCCAAAAGGGAAACCAATCCCAGACATCCAGCAGCCCATTGGGAGCCCATTGTGGGGGTGGCAAAGCAGCAACAGCAGCGGAGGGGAAGGGGCTGGCCTTTACACCTCCGCTTCCCCCACCTGATACACACACTCACACTCACTCACACGTGCAGGAATGCTACGCTCGTGCGCATTCCAGCGCCATGACAACACGCCACCAGCAGTGGCAGGGGCTGCTTTTCTGGTTTGCAATGCTCAGCTGCATTGCACCAGAGTGCAGGTGCCAGGTGAGCCTGTCTGGCCAGGTGAACCCACCTGGGGGAGGAGACCTCTTGCCCCCCAAGTGTGGCGAGGGACCCCTGATCTTGGCTGGGTGAGGAATGGCCAGGGTCACATCCAGGCTGAGAATCCCTCCTGCTAAAGAGCCCAACAGACATGAGTTGGAAGAGACCCCCGAGGACCATCCAGTCCAACCCCCACTCCAGCTTGTCAATGTCCTTTGCTAGTTGTGATGCCCAGAACTGGACACAATATTCCAAGTGAGGTCTGACCAAAGCAGAAGACAGTGGCATTATTACTTCCCTTGATTTGGACATTATACTCCATGGAGCAAAGCACCTCTTCCTCTCAGATCCAGGATGGACTGCACCTCCCAGCAGCCTCCTCTGTTTTATTTACTTATTTTATATTCTATCTTTCTCCCAATATCAGACTCAGAGCAGCTTACAACAGATGTTTTAAAAATATAGCTAAAACTATGCAGAGGATGGCAATGGCAAACCAATGTGAAGAAACTTGCCAAGAAAACCCAATGATAGGTTTGCCATAGGGTTGCCGTAAGTCAGAAAGGACTTGAAGGCACACAACAACAACAAATGCGTAGTACAAAAGTTTTTAAAGCACTGAAGAGGAAAGCCCTAGCCAAGGTTGAGATATGCTGGGAGTCACAAAAGCTGCCTGGTGAGCCTCTCCTTGGTGCCAAGAGGATGGCAGTCAGAGGGTGCACCAGCACAGCCCCTAAAACAGAGAAAGCCCACTTCTCCCTTCAGGAGGATTGCTCTCTTACCCATGTGCCAATAAATTCAATCAACCAGCCAATTACAAAGCATGCAATTAAGGAAGGGTTCCCTCCCTCCAATTAGGAAAGAGCCCTGCAGCCTGGAGATGTGCACCAATCAAGGCAGATGCAACCCTGCTTTAGCCAGCACACCCAAGTGTGCAGACCTGTGTTCAGAGGGAATCTTGCACTGAATGGCAATTGCTGGTGGTGGGCCTTTGGGCCAAGCGGGGGCTTCAGGGCCTTAAGGAGCCAGCAAGGTCACTCACACACCAGGCAGGGGAGCATGGAAGGGACGCCAGGAGCCACAGCGCCTGCCACTCCTGTGGCGCCCAGGTGTTGGTGCAGCCGGACTTCTTCTCTGAGCTTCCTCTTCCCGCTTGGTTCCTTTGAACCCTTGGCCGGCCGTGGCAAACACCCACAAGTGTCAGCATCTGATTTGAGCAGCAGCAGCAGCAGCAACAACAACAACAAAAGCAGTAGCACTTATGTAGCACCAGCATCCAGCATGCAGCCCCACCTCAGTTTTTCCAGTAATAGCAGAGCACAAAGTGGGATCCAAACTGGGTCTCCTTGAAAGGGCTTTGGGTCAACCAGCTCCTGGAGCCAAGTTGGCACCTGGTGAGAGCATCTCCTTAAGCCACTTAAAAACAGACAGACCCAGAGAGATTTGGGGAAAGGAGGAAGGAAGAGTGTGTGTCCGTGTGTACAGTCCTGAGAGTGGAGACAGAGGGACAAGGAAAGGGGTGGAAACAGAGCCCTGAGGTTGGCTGGGAAGAATGACAGGTTGACCCGAGCGGGGGGGGGGGGGGGGGGGGGGGAGCCAGGCCTTTGGGTACATTCCACCTGCGTTCTGCCCATGCATACCTGTGCCAGGTACCTCTGCTGCACCTGTGTGCATCCACTGTGCTGCCACTCACAAAACCACCGTCCCTGCGCCGTGCCTGATCCTGCCCTCAATGCTGCCATTGAACGCCAGCCGTCCTCGCGCAATGAGCCTGTGCCACAGATCCTGCCCCATTGTGGGATGCAGGAGGCCACAGCACCAGAGACCCTGCAGGCCTGGCTCTCTGCTCGAAAGGGGCATAAATAAGCGGGTGGGCTCTGCATCCCACTGGGGGGGGGGTTCCCATGTTGTTGTTGTTGTTGTTTTGTTATGCGTGTTCAGCTGTGACTTATGGTGACACTATCCTAGTCCTCTGTCAAGTTTTGTTCAGAGGAGGTTTACCACCAGAGGAGGCCTTCCTCTGAGGACGAGAGAGTGTAACTTTCTTCCTAAAGTCTCCCAGCAGGTTTCCAGGGCTGAGCAGGGATCCAACCCATCATCTCCTGGAGCCCTAGTTCAGAAGCCTTGCTGGCTCTCCCTTATGATGCGCCTTCAAGTTGACTCTGGACTCATGGTGTTTCTATCCTAGGGATTTCCTGGCAAGCTTTATTCAGAGGACTTCCTCTGAGGCCGAGAGAGTGGGACTTGCCCAATAAAGCCCAGTGGGCTTAACATGTCTGGTCAGAAGGGGATTGGAGCCCTGGCATCCCAAAATCCAGTACTCAAACCGCTACGCCACACCAGCTGCTGCTTTCCTCCTCCTAATACTCTTTCCACCCCAACTGAGACTCAAGCTTATACTAAGACATAATTAAAGACATATGAAAAGCTATGGTTAAAATGGAGCTTAACAATCCAGAACATTAAATCCATTCTAAAAGACAAAGGAGGGTTGGCACTGGCCAGGGCACTTCTGCCAGCCTTGGCTGTCCTGGCCCACGACTCTGATGCAGATGAGAAGGGGGGGGTCTCGGGGGGGGGGGCAATTCACCCCCACCCCACTCCTGCAAGTCAGGAAAGGGCTCTGGGTGGATCCATCTGCAAAGCCAGGCCTTTCAAGGGAGGACAGAGGGTCTCCCTAGTGCCAGGCACTCTGCGCATGCTCAGGGCTCCCCTCTTCCTTGTGATGAACCCCAGGACTCTCAAGGGGTGCAGGCCTTTGGGCAAGGGTTAGGGTTAGGGTTAGGTGCCTTTTGTGGCAGAAGGGGAGGAAGGCTTGGGGGTAGAGACGGCCGTGAGCTGTGGCGAAGGGGGGCTGCCAAGGAGCCTGCCTGCATTGACAGAATCTGGCACCAAGCAGAGGGGTCCCCAAAGCCCTGGCCGGTGGGTGGGGGGCAGCGGAGGTGGGGTTGAAGCCTGGCCCTTCTGCCCCAGAAGCCAGGCAAGGAAAGAGCCCTCCAGCCTCCCTGCCATGAAACCCACTGGGTGACCTCTGGGGCACGTGCCACTCTCTCAGCCTCAAGGGAAGGCAGGCAAACTCCTTCTGAGCAAATCTTGCCAACAAATAGGAATGACTTCAAGGTCCCCAACACAGGCACACTTTGTATTGCATTGCATTGCATTGCATTGCCTTGTATTGCATTATACGGGAGCCAGTGTTGGACTGGACTCCGGGAGACTCAGCCGTGGAAACCCACTGGGTGACCTCTGGGGCAAGTGCCACTCTCTCAGCCTCAGAGGAAGGCCACGGCAAGCAAGCCCTTTCTGGACAAATCTTGCCAAGAAACCCCCAGGACAGGGTCGCCATAGCATGAAGGTACGCCACAGACCCACCGGGGGCTCTTTCCCCCTCTCTCCTCCTCACAGCAACCCTGCGAGGCAGGCCAGGCCAGGCCAGGCCAGGCCAGGCCAGGCGAGACCTCCCCGGGCGCCCCGTCGGGGCTTCCCTCCCTCCCCTCCCCTCCCCTTCCCTTGGCTGACCGTCGGGGTCTCCGGGTCCGTGGCCGCCGGGGTCCGTCTGTCCTGGGGTCGGTCCTCTGGGCGGCGCAGGGAGCGCGGCGTCGGGGGGCTCTCGGCTTCGGCTTCTTCTTGCCGCCGCGGGGGCCCCCTCCTCCGACCCATCATCCCCGGCCGACGGAGGGAGGGAGGGAGGGAGGGAGGGAGGTGAGAGAAGGAGCCTCGGGGGCGGCCGCCTTGCCTTCCTCTTCCTCTTCCTCTTCCTCTTCCTCTTCCTCCTGGCCCCGACGGAGTGAGTCTCCGCGGCTCCCACTGGCAGCCAAGGCAGAGGAGGAAGAGGAGGAGGAGGAAGCAGAGGAGGAGGGAAGGAGGCAGGGCGCTTCTCCGACGGTCCGCTCCGGCCCCGGATTGGATGGAGAGGACCCCCCCCCCCGGCCCGAGGGGGAGGCAGAGCGGCTCCGGGGTCCGGGTCTTCCTTCCCCCGCGCCCCCTCCTCCCCATCCCTCCGTCCGGGCAGAGAGAGAGGAAGAGGAGGACCACTCTGGACCCCGGACTTTTTTTTGGGGGGGGGGGTCAGTAGGGAATAGAAACCATCCAAATCGTTCCCCTCCCTCGATCAGAATGGGGACTGCAGTCAAGAGATGAGAAGAAGGGCCTGGGAATGGGGAGGGCAGCCGGGAAAGGAAGGGGCAAGACCCTGACCTAAATGAAGGTCAAGAAAGGCCTGCAATGGGAGCCCAAGCGAAGGCTCCCTCCCTCTCTCTCTCTCTCTCTGTCTATATGGCATCCCCATCCCAATGCAGGGAGGTCAGAGCTGGAGAAGACAAAGGAAAGAAAGACACCTCTGTTGAGATGTGGGGCTGAGGATGCAGACCTTGGGTGGCCCAAAAGACAGACCAAAGGGCCTTGGAGCAGATCCAGCCAGAAACCTCCTTGGAAGCCAAAACAAAACTTTGGCCGCATCGGGAGAAATGAGGAATCATTAGAAAATACAATACTGCTAGGAAAGGTAGAGGGATGTAGAAAGAGAGGAAGGCCGCATGCTAGGTGACAGTGCATTTGCAGGACCTGAGCAGAGCAGTGGAGGATGGGGGTCTCTCTCGGAGGGCCCTGTCCAAGGGGTCGCTCGCTATAGGTCGGCGTGGGCTCAGAAGCCATTAACAAGAACAATCAGGAGGCACCCAGGAGAGGATGGAGGTGGGCAACCAAAGCCTTGTCCTGGGCACCTGCTTTGGATGGATGGATGGCGGCACTTGCCTAGCCAAAGCAGCCCCTGGCCATCCCTGCAGGGTTGTGTGTGTGAATCTAGCCCTTTGAGGGACGGAGGGAGGAGACGGGGTCACTGGGGAAAGGAAGGTGGGTAGGGAGAAGCCGACAAAAACCAACTTCTGAAATCTCAGGGGTGGAGGGCACACCGCCTCCCTCCTCCCTCTCTGTGCCAAGAAGGCCCAATGCCAGGGAGGGGGGGCAGGTGTTTATGGGTATGGCCGCCAGCCTCTGTCCACTGTGTGGGGCCTTGGCAAGGGCTGGACTGGATAGCCCTTAGGATCCCTCCCAGGCCCAAACTCCCTGGGGCAGACAGAGGAGGGCTTGTTCCTCAGAGCCATGCCAGCCTTGCAACCATTAAAGGCCCCTCTGCTTGAGCCGCTCGTGCCCCCCCCCCCATTAGCAAATAAACCCAGGGGTCAGCCGGCCTCTCCCACCACCACCTGGGCAACCACAAACATGCCAGCTTGGAACTTTTCAGGGGGGGGGGTATTGTTCCCTCTCTGGTGTTTGGCCATCTCTCCAGCCTTTTATCTTGTGTCAACAGAGGGATGATTGCTGAGCTGGAAGGAGCCAGGCCAAAGCCCCAGTCGCTGGCTTTCCCCATTCCTCACCCGCTGGCCCCAGTTTGCAGTTGGGGGAGGGCAAGGCAGCCCAGGCAGAAGAACCCTGCCAGGGATGATGGGCCTCCAGCTTTCTGCATGACTTTGTGTGCCCCCTTTTG
This sequence comes from Phrynosoma blainvillii, assembly GCA_026167975.1. Taxonomy (NCBI): domain Eukaryota; kingdom Metazoa; phylum Chordata; class Lepidosauria; order Squamata; family Phrynosomatidae; genus Phrynosoma; species Phrynosoma blainvillii. The sequence continues at coordinate 23,537,276 of JANUYF010000012.1, forward strand.
CTGCGCCTGGTCCTCTGCTTCCTTGCTGTATTTATACCCCACTTTTCCATCCTCAAAAAGGGCAGAGATATAGCCATTGGGGCAGCAAATGAAGGCACTGACCCTAAATAAGATCTCTGCCTCCAAATGAAATTTTCTTTCAGTCCCCAAATTTCTAGCATTGCAGAAACTTAAAATGTCGTCTGAGCACTGAGAAATAGTGTTTGGGCACCCAGTGATTTTCAGTGCCTCCCTCTGCAATGCTAGAAATTTGGGGACTGAAGGAGAATTTTATTTGGGAGCACAATTCTTATTTAGGGGGGGTGCCCTCATTCTCACCCTGCCTTCAGTGGGGCAGCGAATGATGATCTAACACAGGTTTTACACACACAGTTGATTAAAACGTAACATGATGCTCAAGTGATTAGAAGAACTCTGCTTCAGCCACAAATCGGCTTACATGCAGGAGACTCAAAATGTATTTTTGGCACCCAGAGGGACAGAAAGGGAGCAGAGCAGCTTCCAGTGGCAGGGAGTTCCAGAGGCTGGGAAATAGATGGAGCAGGGCAGGCTTCCTCTGGACAGGAACTTCCCAGTCAGGTGCTGTTCCTGGCATCCAGGATAGAGCTTAGAGAAGCTGAGTTTTGGCACTGTAGTTCCCAGTATCCCCAGCAAGCAGGCCCAGTGCTTGGCTTCTGGAATCAGATGCTGTCAGTTGTGTTCAGGATCAGGGTGGTGGTGGTACTCAGAGGAAGGGAGGGAATCTGAGAGTCATGCACAACCGCAGAGAAGAATAGGTGAGAAAAGAGCTTTTGTCAAACACGGAACAAGGAACTAAATGCCAAACCAGCCTTAGCAGAACTTTCCTTCTCTTGCTAAGCTGGCCATGCCCCCCCCCCCCGGCCACCTTCGCTCTGGAGGGACCTCAGCTGAGGAGGGGCAGTGCCCACCTTTGGGGAGAATGAGCCCACTCCTCTCTGTGGGTGGGGGGGAGAAGAAGGCACCCCCCCACTGTCCTTCTTTCAATGGGACCCCCCCCCCCTCTCTCTCTCTCTCCTCCTGCCCTGCCCTGCCCACAGGACTTGGCTTGGCCAGTGCCCAGCTTGAAGGGTGCACCCTGGCTGAACCTCTGGCCAGCTGGCATGGACAATCCTAGTCCATGGCAATGAGGCCAGGCTAGTCTTTGACACACATTGGCCTGTAGTGTTGATACCACAAAGGGTCTTTTATGATGTGGATCCTGGCTTAGTCTCTGCCCCAGGACTGGTTGCAGGGGAGCTTTGGACCATAACTTGGAAGAGGCAAGCAAACACGGGGGGAAATTCTTGGGGGGTTCTTGCCAAGCAAGTGTGCCAGGGGATGGAGAAAGTCAGGAAGTTTGCACGATGCAGCCAGTTGCCCAATCTCTGGGCGGAGGCAGCCTGGTGCATCTCTTTCAGCAACTCCCTCTCCAGTCTTGGACCAGGGAGAACCGCCTGCCCTCATTATCTTCTCCTCTTTGGGGGCAGACCCCTTTCTCTGCCACCTTGAGTATACAGATGGGCGCCCTGGCACCAGCTCCACACCCAAGCCTCCTCATGCCAGGGTGATGTGGCGGTCAGTCAGGCATGCTGCCTCTCAGAGGTGCTTCTGCTGTCAACTTTGGGCAAGAGGGCAGACCGGCTGAGCCTGCCTGGGGCGGAGGCAGAGGTCCAGCCAGTTTGCCAGCTTTTGGAGGTGCTGCTCATGGTCCTGAGCCATACCAGCAGAGTTGGCACCCAGAAGGGCGACCGAAGAGCTGGAGAAGGTGGTCGTTTCCAGATCCACTCCCAGTTCTGGTTGAGAGTGGATCAGGTTCCACTCTGTCAGCGCTTGGGTGGAATTTAGTTCATTTATTTACAAATACTTGGTGCTCTCTCTGAATCTTTCAAAGCAAGAATCCAATAATATGGCACAGTAGAGCCAGTGTGGCAGAGCCTGGGATAAGCTGCAGATGCAAAACCTGCAACAGCCCATGGGCCAATTCCATGTCAGGGACACACAGCTGTTGAGGAAAGGAAGGAAGGAAAGAAAGAAAGAAAGAAAGAAAGAAAGAAAAGAAAAGAGGGCTGGAGTTTCCCAGGCAGTACCTAGGAGAAGGTGCCCATAAATCTGTCCAGCTCAGGGTTATAAATGGCGGGAGTGTGACATGGGAAGCCATAAACAGGCAGGGAAGAGGGACAGGCGGGTGCTGCCCACGGCCGTTCCCACAGCAATGCCTGGAGGCGACAGAGAAGAAGGAAGAGAAGGGGGGCTGGCCAGGGCACCATAGGCAAAGTGTCCCACCCCTGCCCCTGACCCACCTTCCTGGGACCCTTGACCGCATGGGGTGGCCCCTGGTCCTTGCAGCCCCATACTCTGGTCAGCGGCTGCCTTGGGACTGGGCAGTGGTTTCTGCCCCACCACCACCTAAGGGCCTTTGAATGGGGAGGGCACTGGGGCTATTTTTCAGTTTTGGGGACTGACCAGTTGAGAATGTCTGCCACATTTGTCCAACCGGAGAAACATTAATGGAGACTAGTGCATTAGGTTTCTTTCAGCACCTCTAAGGAAGAGCATCTTAACCCACATAAGCTTGTGCTAAAACAAATAAACCACTTTGTCATAAAAGGGCTGCTAAGCTTCTTCCTTTTTTTCTTCCTGTTGCTGTTCTTCTCACTCTCTCAGCCTCAGAGGATAGTGATGGGAACCCTCCCCCTCCCCAAAGTAACTTGCCAAGAAAACCCTGTGGTAGATTCTCTTTGGGGTCACCACCACCGCAACAGACAACAATGTCCAGAAGATGTTCTGCAGGGGATAGTTTGAGATATAAGAGGAGAAACAATCTCATTGTTTGTAGGCTTGGAAGATCCAAGCAAAAATCAGGAGGAGCAAAAGTCATGAGCAGAAATCAAAGCCAGGAAAAAGTCCCTTTTTTGGACTATGAGACCCAGAATCCCCCCACCAGTTGCTGGTTGGAGGATTCTGGGAGTCATAGTCCAAAACAGGGTGTTTTCCCAGCTCTAGCAGGAATGTGTGGGATGGTATGCATGAGCATTGCGCATCTTGGTGTCTGTCTACCTTTCTCAGTCCCAGGCGGGGTCCCTTTTTGTCTTGCAGGGCCCTGATCCCACTCTTTGACCCCAGCACCGGCCTCCTTGTCCTGGCTGGCAAGGTGAGTGAGGGGCTCCTGCTACACACACACACACCATTTTACACCCCCAGCATGGCATCTGTAGCCAAGGGAGGGAACCCACTGGGGAAGAAGCCACCCTGCTCAGGCCTCCTGTTGTCTTTCAGGGGGAGAATGTGCTCTTCTGCTATGAAGTCCTTCCCGGACAGCCTGCTCTGACGGAAGGTGAGTCCCTTGCACCTACCTGCACCAAAAAACTCTCTTCCATGGCTTGATTTGTGCCCTAGACCAGAGGAGTAGGAGCCCCAAGCCCCACAACTGGGCACAAATTAGGCCTTTTATTCCGTCAGGAAGTGGCCCTTCTGGTGATGGAGGTGGGGGGCTTTGTGATACTTATATATCACAGTTGAGGTCAAGGAACAAGGACAAGGACAAGGGAGGACCAATTCAGGGGAATCTGAGATCCCCATTTGGGACAAGGGCTGCTTTGGATGGGGACCTGCCTCCATTGCAGATGTCCCACATCCGGTGCCAGCCCCTCATATGCCTTTCCCTGAATCTCCCCATCTTTTCCTGCCCAGTCAACCAGTGTCTGACAGAAGCCAAGTCTCAAGGGGTGGCCCAGGTACCCAAGCTGGCGCTGGACGTCATGGCCTGCGAGGTGATGCGGGTCTTGCAGCTGACTGACTGCGCCATCGTCCCCGTCAGCTACGTGGTGCCCAGGAAGGTCAGTGCCCCAGGAAGGTGGGAGCAGAATGGGGCACCTGTGGCATAATGTGGGGACAGTGGGAAGGGATACCCATTCACAGAGGCCTAACCAAGGGGATGGGGGTGTCTTGCAGTCCACCCAGGAGTTCCACCAAGATTTGTTCCCCGACTGCACTGGCAATGTCCCGGCAGCATCTGCCCAGTCCTGGTGGTCCGGAGACAACAGCCAGGTGAGAGCCACTGTGAAAGCTGCCAGAAGGAAGGGGGTCCCCGGACCCATTTCCCTGGGCAGCACCCATGGATAGGTGGAGGGTGCCCAAAGAAAGGGTGAGGGACCAAGCAAGGGCACAGTGCCCACTCTGCCCCAGAGACAGGCACCACTGTGCCTCAGAGGAGTCCATGCCTGTGGTGTTGTGCCCCCTGCCCTGCCCACTCCTCTTTTCCTCCTCTCTTCACTGCCCCCCAGGTGGAGAACATCAGCCTCCATCCTGCTCGCCGGCAACCCAGAAAAGCCTTCATCTCCAGCTGCGTGCCCCCCTTCTGCCAAGAGGCACATGCCCCCGCCTCCCCTTGCTCAGGGGGGGCAGGCGACCGGACTGAGGACCTGGAGACTAGTGTGAGTGGCCAACCAGGAACCGCTGAGGAGCTGGGGGACTCCAAGACCTGTGTGCCCACTTCCCAGAAGGCATCCCCCATTTCTCTCCCATTGGGCCCTGGGTCTGAAGCAGCCCCTAGGACCAGCTGCCTGGGGTTGACCCATGGGAGAAGCACCTGGCATGGGCAGAGAAGGCTGGCAGAGACCAGGAGCTCTTTTCCATCATTTGTCCCAAGTACCTTTAGAACCCCCTCTCCCTGTGGCTTGACTGGCTGGCTAGGGGATTCTGGCAGTTGCAGTCCCCCCAAACACGCACACTCTTTCCCCAGCTCTGAACTCTGGCCCCAATCCCTTGGCTGATCCAGGACCTGCATCTCTCTCTCTGCACCCTACAAGTGGCTGCAGCAGCTTTGCCCTCTTGCGCTGCTGGGGATGGGTGCGTGTTGGGGTGCAGCGTTCTTCCTCTGAGGGGTCTCTTTCGCCTCCAGGCTGGCAGCAGCCTCTCCTCCCCGACCAGCTCCCTGACCTCTCCCTCCAGCGCAGCCCCTTCGCTCTCCATCACCAGCGGCTTCGCCTCCAGCCCCAGCCAGCGGTCACTGCAAAGCATCCTGGGTAAGTGTGCCCCCCATCCCTGGTCTCCCCTCACTCCGACTCTGCTGTCTGTCTATGAGCCCCTTGCTGTGGGGAGCTGCCCCCCTCATCTGCCATGTCCTTGCCCCCGCTGCCAGGGCCCAGCTCCGGCTTCCGCCACCTCCAAGGCACCGTCCTTCACCGCAAGACCCACATCACCAACCTCCGGGGGCTGAGCCTCACCACTCCGGGCGAATGCGATGGTTTCTGTGCCAACCCACGGCACGTCGCCATCCCTCTCCTGTCCGCAGGAGGGCAGGTGGCCATCTTGGAGGTAACGGGGAAGAGGGCTAGCTAGGGCTTCCTCGGGCAGCTGGGGGCAGCTGTCTTCAGAAAATGGCTCTGCGGTTTAGTTGCCAAAATGGGTGACCCTCCAGCTGCCAGGCAGTAGAGAAGGGCCAGGAGTGTTGCTCCCACCCCAGCACCCCACTTTTCTCTCGCCTCACTTGGTGCTTCCTCTCCCTTTCCAGCTCTCCAAACCCGGGCGCCTTCCGGACACAGCCATGCCCACCATCCAGAATGGAGCTCCTGTCTCTGACTTGTGCTGGGACCCGTTTGACCTCCAGCACCTGGCAATCGGTATGGGATGGACACACATATACATCCCTCAAATGCCCAGCCATAGGGAAGATACAGCTGGCATCCTCTCAGTGTATGGGGGGACCTGAAAAGAAAGACCTTCTACATGATGCCTACCCAGCCACCCACCCCAAGTGCCACCTCAGCTCCACCATTTGGGACTTGACAAACCCACTTGCCATCCCTCCTTTCTTTCTCAGCTGGAGAAGACGGCAAGATCCGTCTGTGGCGGCTGGAGCCAGGGGGGCTGCAGAAGATGCTGCTGGAGCCGGAGGTCCTCCTGCAAGGTCAGTGGGTGCCCACCCGCTATTGCTGCATTTGGGACCGGGGGTGCAGAGGGAATACCCCTATGCCCAACCCTCAGCCCTCTGCGGCTCTTATGGAGACACCATTTACCTCCCAGTAATTGGAAAGAAGTTGGTGGAGAGATGGAGGAAGGCTCCCAATGGATTCCGCTCTGCTCCCCTTTTCCCCTCCAAGGTCACACTGAGAAGATCTACTCCATCAAGTTCCACCCTCTGGCCTCAGACATCCTGGCCTCCTCCTCCTACGACATGAGTGTCAGGATCTGGGACGTGGGCACCAGGAAGGAAGTGCTGAAGTTGGGCGGTCACCGGGACCAGGTAGGCAAGTCCATGGTCCACTTGCTTTGCTTTGCTTCTTAGCTTTCTGTTTCTATTCAAAGGGAGGGTCCAGCAGGCAAACTGGGTCTGGGTCTGACCCACAAAGCCCTAACTGGCTTGGGGCAGAAGGGTATCTGGAAGACCTGCCCCAGATGAGCCTGACCCAAAAATTAAGTTCCTCAGTAAAGGCCCTGTTGTGTGTCCCAACACCCTGAGAATTTAGGTGACTGGATACGTGAAAGATGGGACACCCCAACTGTGGAACTCCCTGCCATAGGAAATTGGGGGGGGGGGTTCCATCCCCTTTGAACTTCCTGAGGGCAGCCAAGAAAGCATAGGTCTGCATGACCTTCAGCCCTTAAAACCAGGGGCGGCTGCTCTACCCATTTTAACTGCCTTAGGTTTTGAAACTATTTGTAAAGATCTGTTTTGAAATGTTTTCATGTGTATGTTTATTCATTTGTTTATTAATATATACTATTGTCTATTCAATCTTAAACATTTTTATCTGTGGTACATTGCCTAATGGGTTGAGAGGCAGCAGACAAATGCTTTCAATGTGAGGCTTCGAAGGCATGGGTCGGCCTTTTTTGCAGACCAAATGGGTGTTTTTCAGATCTTCAGTCTGGCCTGGAGCCCAGATGGACGCCGCCTGGCCACGGTCAGTAAGGACAGCAAAGTGAGGGTCTATGAGCCCCGGTTGGCCTCTGATCCCCTGCAGGTGAGGGGACTCGATGTTGGGGGGGGGCTTGGCTGGGTACCTTTCCTGGCCATTTTCTGTGCCTCCACAGGAGGATCCACTTCTCTGCTCCCCCTGCCAAGTCCGCTTCAATGTGGGACACTGAGGTTGGGGGGGGTAGGGGGAAGAGGCGAATGCGTGGCAATGCGGACAGAGAGACACACACAGACATCTCAGGCTCCTGTGTCATGGCCATTGTGCCCAGAGTGTGGGGCCTTTTGAGCTGGACAGAAGAGGGCTAGACACCAACCCTCTCCCTGGGCCACCTTTCTCCCCACAAACAGGAGGGCCCAGGCCCCGAGGGAAGCCGTGGCGCCCGCGTTGTCTGGGTCTGCGGAGGCAAATACCTGCTGGTATCAGGCTTTGACAGGTGAGGCGTGCCTTGCTCTCCATCTCCCTCTGCCAAGCCGTTTGGGGCCACCTGCCCAGTCGAGACATCTCCTCCTCTCTTTCCCCAGCCGCAGCGAACGGCAGCTGTCCTTGTATGAGGCCGAGTCCGTGGCCACTGGCCCCGTGGTGGTCCTCAGCCTCGACGTCGCCCCCTCCACCCTCATCCCTTTCTACGACCCGGACACCAGCGTGGTCTTCCTCACGGGAAAGGTGAGCAGGTGGCCAGTATGCCCCTTGAAGATGCCCCCCTCTCCCAAACATCCTCGGGGTCCACATTCCTTCACCACCCCATCTAAGCACAAAGGGTTTGGGACCTCTGCTGCAGCTGAAACAAAGCCAGGCCAAAGGGAGGGGACCAAAGGCCTAGTGGAAAGAGCAGCTGTGTGTTTGTGTGTGCATTTGTGTAGAATTATGTGCCGGTTCTGGGCATGACAGTTCCTCCATGGCCAAGATGGAGCCGAGGGGGGGATTCTTGCAGGGCAGACCCCTCTCTGGGCATTCCCCGTTCTCCCTCCACGGTGCTCCACTGCTGTGTTGGCCCTTTCTTGGTAGGTTTGCTGGCTGGCTCTTTCGGGCACCAGAGCCAAAGTGTGGCAGAGCAAGGCGGCTGTGTGCTCCCTTGTCCAGATGCTCTTCTCCCCCATATCTTTAGGGTGACACCCGGGTGTTTGTGTACGAGGTGGTCCCAGAGACCCCCTTCTTCCTGGAGTGCAACAGCTTCCTATCCAGCGAGCCCCACAAGGTAAGGAGGCCGGCAAGCAGGGTCCAGGAAGGGGGTGCCATGGGGCCAGGGGTACGAGGTCCCCCCACAGCCACAGCCACAGCCACCTCCACCACTGCCTTGACACCAGGAGCCCTTTCATACAGGAGCCTTGGTCAACTCAGTCCCTGCCTTTGACTTTCCTCTGCATCCAGGAGGGCCCTTGAGGGCTAGAGCCTTGTTTATTTCATTAGGAAGACCAATACTGCAAAGTGGAAAGGAAACACCTCTGCAAAAACAATCCTATGCAAAAGATACTAATTGCACTAGCAGGTTCAGGTGGGGGTGGAGGTAAGATAATGTCCCTGCTAAGGTCCCCATTTGCTCTGTCAGTTGGCATTGGGGCAGGCTGGGAGATTCCTCCTCCTCTGCCCTCATTTCTCAAAAGTTCTGCCTTTCCTGGTCTCCGAATTGTGTTTCTAGCCTGCTCTCTGCTGGCACTCTGCAGGCATCGCATGGATTGTGAGACGATTGTGTGGCTCAACCTGTGTTGTCCTCACATGTGTGAAAGAAGAGTTTCAAACCTGAGATCAGGACGGTTTTTCTTTTAAATTGTTTTGTTCAGCATTTGGGGACTTTTTGCAAAAATTTGCCAGAAGGGGTTTTTAGGAAAGGTTGGGGGGCTTGCAGAATCGAGCCTTGTCAAATACAACATTTCTGCAGAAGGCCATTGCATTTTGTGGTTAAAAAGTTATGCATTGCATGAAAAACTTTTTTTTTTTTTTTTTTGCACAAAAGATAATGCTTTTGTGTAAACAGGAAAAGTGAAAGAAGCTATAGTCTTTTCCCTCTTGTTACCATTTTGATGACTGGGCTGTCCTGGCCTGTTGGACATCTTTCCCCCTCAGCCACAGGAAGAAACCTTCTGCATAGTCTTTGCATCCCCAGATAGAGGATCTGCTTGCCCTGAGAGAGGTGGAAGTGGGGGACCTCCCAGTGACCATTTCCTGGGGTGCCCCTGGAGAGGGGGGCTGTGCTGTTGGCTGTGGAGAAAGGGGGGCTGCCAGTTGGGGTCTTCTGACCATTGTGGCTCCCTCCCGCGCAGGGCTTCCAGTTCCTGCCCAAGACGGAGTGTGACGTGAGGGAGGTGGAGATCGCCAGGGCATTGCGCCTCAGGCAGAGCTCCATGGAGCCTGTGGCCTTCCGGGTGCCCAGGGTCAAGGTAGGGGCTCGGTGGGTCCTGGGCGGATCACGGGGCGGCGTGGGTCCAGGGAGAGCCGCCGGCAGGAGGGACGGCATTGCCAGAGGGGCAAAGCCGTTGCAAAATTGTTGGCCATGTCTGCCTGTCTATCATCAGCCCCCAACCAGGCTTGACAAGGGTCAGGAGGAATGTGGGACCTGAAGTCCGACAACTGCTGGAGGGCCATACGATTTCCACTCTCCCATAAGGGAACCTGCCCTTCAGGAGCCTTTTTCTTAAACTGGGGATGAGGGACCGCAGCTGTGTTTTGCCTGGAGGAGGTGCCGAGTTCAATTCCTGGCAGTATCTCTAGTTTAGCAGGGGCTGAGAGGGGGACTTTTTCTGCCCCTGAAAGAAGATGAGACTGGGCTTGGGGGGGCTGCAAACAAGCAATGCCACACTGCAGCCCATGTAGGCCAGTGGTGCCTCAGGCTCCATGTGGGGTGTGCAGCTGGCCCATAGGGACCGGAGGGGCCATCTTTGCCCTTCCTTTTCTCCTTCCTTCTTCCCCCAGAAAGAATTCTTCCAGGATGACCTTTTCCCCCCCACCGAGGTTTGGTGGGAACCTGCACTCTCGGCCAAGGCCTGGCTGGGGGGCTCAGACAGGCAGCACCGGAAGCTCCCCCTTCAGCCCAAAGACATGACCCCAGGTAAGATGGGGCAATGGGGAGGATCTGAGGGGCTGGGGAGGGCATCGGACTCCAGAAGCTTCCCGTGTTCATCTTGGCTGCATCATGGCCAGGAGCAATGCAGTGATGGCTAGTGGATCCTGTGCCAGGAGGGCAATAGATCCACTCCAGATTTTAGTAGAGATTGAAAGAGGGCTTTGAAACCTGGCGTGGATTCACTGCCCCCATGACCTGGTGTGTTGGGAACGGGGGTGACCCACTCTGCAAAGGCTCATGGATTTCCTTGCCCCGATTTGAGACCCCCTTTGCAGGCAGGGTCCCCAGATGCCCGGGAGGAAGGCTGGCAGTGGGGCCAGTGGGTGGCATAGGAGCAAGAGCACCCTGGGGGGCAGGAGACCCCTCCCCTTAAAAGGGGTCTCCAGATGCTTAGCTGGGGTTGGCTCAAGGCTGCCAGGGACACACCTGCCAGTCAGAGTCTGCGACCGGATGGGACCCGTTTGCCTGCCTCCAGAGAAGAGCAGCACAGCTCCAACCATTTTCTGCTACGTGTCTCTCCTAGTGAGTGAGGCTCCAAAGGACCCCCCCAGCAGGAAATACCTCCCATCCTCGGTCTACCTGGAGGAGAAGTCGGATGAGCAGAAGAAAGAGGAGGTGCGTGCTTCCATCTCCCCCCGCAACTGCCCCCATTGCAGCATGGGGGGGGGTTCTCCTCGTCACCCTTCTCCCTTGCATGCTCTGTCTCCAAGGGGTTTTACCTCCCCCCCCCCCATGGAGCCAGTCCCGAGGGACGACATACACACACATACTAACCCCTTGCCCCTCTGCAGCTGCTCAGTGCCATGGTGGCCAAACTGGGCAACCGGGATGACCCCCTGCCCCAGGACTCCTTTGAAGGCGTAGATGAAGATGAATGGGTAAGGGGGTGTGTGTGTTGATCCAATGCAACAGGGCATTCATGGCGGGGGGGGGGGGGAGAATGGCCAAAGGAAAGCACCAGGCCAGTCTTGGCTGGTGGCCATCAAACCTCCACTAGCCGACAGGCAGCTACGTCTATAGCCAAGTGGGTGAATTTTGCCCATGGGTCCAGGAGAAATGCCCAGGAAGCCTATGTGGGCCTGGCTCTTCTAGGTGCTCTCTGCCCACCCGCTGTGGCAGAAGAAGTGGCTGGGTAGGGGCTGCCTATGCGGGACCCATAACGAACCAAGTGCCCCTTATTGTAAGAGATTTGAGGGATGGAAAGCTATTTCATTTATGAAGACAGAATGAGATGCCAACATATCCTGTATTTTCAGGTGTGGGCTCTTCATAAACACAGAAATGTGTACATCCTGTAATTTCCACACTGGTGGCCTCTGGAACTCCCTGCCAGGAGGTCACCATGCCCTTCCCCAACTAGGGTTGCTGTCCTCTGCATAGAAATCCTCAAGTTAAGCTAAGCACACACATGCACAGCCAGACCAAGAGCATGTCCCCTCTCCTTGCATCTCAGTCCGTCACTCTTTCCTGCTCCACAGGACTAATCCCAGAATCCAGGACTCAGGGGAAAGGGTCTGCCATTGCCTTTCTGCCCTTTCCCCAAATCTGGAACCAGAACTGCCTCTCTTCCGTGAACTGGAAACACACCAGTGCCTCAGCCGCCTTCCCACCAAGAATCTCCTTACAGCGCTGGGGAGCCTGCTCTCTGTCTTCCACCAACAAGGCTGCCCCTCGGGGCTGGAGGGTGACTCTGGCACGAAACACAGAGATCCTGCCGAGGGAGACCAGTTTCCGCTCCTCCTGCCCTCTTGCCTCCGCTCTGCTGCCAGACTGGGCTGGAACCTGGCTGCAACCTCTTCCAAACTGGGGCAGGTGCCGGATGCCGAACCCTCCTCTCTTTGACCACCTGTTTGCAGCCAACTCCCAATGATTTGGCAGCACCAGCCCAGCCTCAGTGGGGCATGAAGGGACCCCATGGCTCCTTCCAGTGGCAGGCTGGCCTTCCAAGCACCCAGGCAGGTTGGCAGCAATGGACGTGCCTGGCAAGAGGGGCTCCATGGGGCAAGGGGTGTGTGCTCACAAGCAGTAGTTGGGCTGGGGCTCTTGCCCCTAGTTCCCTCCATCCCGCTTTTCTTGGGGGGCAGGGGGGACACTGCGCAAGTACTGCGGAGTGTGTCCATTGCATGGCGGTTCAAGGCCCAGGACCCATCTTCTGCCCAGCGAGGATATTTGGCTTAATGTCCTGGTGCAGGAAATTGGAAGGTTGGGGGGGGGGGTTGTTTTTTTTTTTAATATTTTAAAGAGCTGCATGTGGAGAGCAAAGCCAAGCTCCTCGCGGCTGTTCCTGCCCTGCTTGTGCAACAAGAAAGAGTGGTTCTAACTCTCTGGCCTCCTGTGTCCTTTCTTTATGTCCTTCATTTGAAATGCAAAGCCCTCCCATGTGGAAACCCCCACACACGTCCTCCTCCTCCTAACCTCCTTGTACTCCCCATGGAAGACTTCCCATCCTATCCCAAATCCAGCATCCCCCCCCCCCCGCCAAGTTATGTACTTCCACATCCCAGAAGAGATCTTGGTGTCACAGCCTTTTTCCTGCCCCCCTCCCCCCCGCCATGAAGCCGTCTTGCAACCCTCACTTCCACCACAGACCCTCCGTCTGCTGCATTGTCCACCTGATGCCCCCACCCCACCCCTGGCTTGGAAAAGGTACTTTTTTAGGGATACAACTTCCAGGATCCCCCCAACGGCATGAGGATTTGGAGAATTGTGGTGTTTAGACCTAAACACCCAAAGAGTCCCATATCCCACCTGATCTTGGAAGCTAATCAGGGTCAGGTTGGATGGGAGATGGCTGCGTTTTAGCTGGCAAAGCTTCCTCTGAGGATTCCTTGCCTAAGAAAACGGTGGGGGGAAATTCATGGGGCTGCCATAAGTCGACAGGCGATTCAAAGGCAGATACACAAAAGTAAGTTTTCCAGCTTTGCCTTCCCCCGGATCTGGTCCCGCTGCAGTGGCCATTTGCCAGGCCGGCACTGGACAGGCGAAGCTTTCCCTCATCACCTCCATGGCAGCCTCACCGCTTTGGGCTGCTGGTGGGAGAAAACCCAAAAACCAAAGAGCATCCAGTTGGGTCCATGTGTGAAAGAGAGAGAGAGGCTATCTCAACAGGCTATTCTTGAACGACTCTGTTCTTTTCTGCCTGTTAATATTTTAAGGCTCTTTTCAGAAGGGCTACAAGAAGCAAGATATAAGGAGCGAGATGTACATGCACATCCACAAATATCATAAAATATAGAATGAGTCAAGTGATTTTATGCAGTATTCCACGCTGCACATTCTTACTCAAGAGAGTGCCCGGAAGCCTCTGATGCAAAGAGTGGCCTTGAACGTCCACAATGCGTTCCAGCAAAAACTCCAACGTGGAACGTGGAACGTGGAACGTGGAAGGACGCATTCCGCTTAGAATTTTTTCAGTCACCAGTAGGTACGTCATGTTGCATCCTCTTTGCACCTTTCTACTGACATTTCTCTTGGAAATACAGTCAGGATCGAATGCAGTCATTTGAATGATTCTCTATTTTATCATGTCGGTGTACATGCGTTTTTATGTTGCTCATCGTAACATCTTTCTTAAGCATCTGAACAAGGTTTTAAAACCTTAGCATGCCCCAAATAATGGGGCTTTTTGATAATAAAGTTGCCCCACAGCATCTTTGGGGAGCGAGCGCGCTGCTGAAGAAAATGCAAAAGACTTTTTCCAAAAGAGCAGCAGCACAGAAGAACAACCTCCTGAGCCCAGGGCTGCTGGGCTGGGATTTCTCAGGGAGACTGGGCATGGAACACACACAAACACACACACACACACACACACACACACCAGCCCTGGAAACCCAGCCTGTGCAAGCCACACTCTCTCAGCCTCCGAGGAAGTACCCCCCCCCTCCCCAAATGACCCCGGGGCCAAGGGAAACAAATGGCTCTGGAGGCCACCCTGGGCAGGCGCTGCGCCCTCCGGCCACCAGGGGTCGTTCTTCCCTTCCCGAGGCGGCGCTCTGCCCGGCGCGTCTCCGTGGCTGCGTCTTCCGGCGGCGAGGCGGTCCTCTCCTTCCGGCGTGGCTCCCCTCTATGGTGCCTTCCCTGCTCAGAGCGTCTCTGCCGGGGGAGCCTTCGCCCTTCGCCCGCCGGACGGAGAGATGGTGAGGAGGAGGAGGAGGAGGACCCCGGGAGGGGAGGGGGCAGGAAGGGCAGGGCAGGGCAGCCCCTCTCCTTCCGGTGTGTGTCCCCCAACTGCTCCCCTCCCTCCCTCTCTCTCTCTCTCTCTCTTTCGGGGGGAGGGGCGGAGGAAAGGGATCCCCGAAGCCCCCCTCAGCTCCCGGGGGTCCCTCGTGCAGTTGGGGTGGTCTGTGACGGGGGCTGCCCCTTCCCTTCTGCCCCCTTCCCTCTCTTCCCCAGGCCAAGTACCTGGCGCAGATCCTGCTGGTGGGGGCGCAGGTGGTGGGCCGGGCCTTCGCCAGGGCCCTCAGGCAGGAGTTCGCAGGTGAGACCCCCGGGGAGGGCAGGGCAGGGCAGGGCGGGTGGGGGGCTCCACCTGGACCCCTTCCCCTTCCCCTTCCCCTTCCTTGGGCTTCGTGAGGGCCGCCGGCGGGCGGGCAGCCCCCGCTCGCCCCTCTTCCTTGGGGCAGGCCCCCCTGGCCGCAGAGGGAGGGAGGGAGGGAGGCTGGCTGGCCGGCTGGCCGCCCTTGTGCCCCTCTTTTGCCCAAGTGGAAGGAAATCAGCTCCTTTGAGGTGTGGAGCCGGAGGGCGGCCAAAAAGGACAGGAAATGCGAGAGCGAATCAAGCCTGAACCCTCCCTGGAAGGAAAGGGGCCAAACTAAAGCCCTGGTACTTTGGCCACCATGTGAGAAGGCAGGACTCATTGGAAAAGGCAGCAATGCTAGGAAAGGTGGGGAGGAAGCCCCACGCCAGGTGGATGGACTCCCTCAAGGAGGCCACGGGAGTCAGTTTGCAGGGCCTGAGCACAGCAGGGGAGGACCGGGGCCTTGCAGGTGCCTCATCCACAGGGGCGCCGTGAGCCAGGGGCAGCTGACAACCACAAAGACAGCGAGGCCTCTCCTGCGTGGAGGGCCGGCCTTGGAGGCCTTTTGTGTCCTGCCTGCTGTTTGCCGCTTGTGGCTTTGGACTGAGTGGCTTTCAAGAGGAACCCAGGCTGCCTGAGCCTTGCCCTCCTTCCCTGCTGGCACTGCAGGGATGGAGGCCTGACCATGTCTGTCTTTCCCAACAGCCAGCCAAGCAGCAGCGAATGCCCGCGGACAGACAGGGTCCCAATCCACAACAGCCTCCAGCCTCTCTGGGATCACCCTCCAAGAAGCCCAGCAGATCCTCAATGTCTCCAAGCTCAACCCAGAGGAAATACAGAAGGTGAGGGGATCCAGAGCCCAGGGCAAAAAGGAGGGATCCTACCTGGCAAGGAGCTGGACTCCTGCACCTGCTGGGAAGCCCACCTTTAGCATTCTTGTAACTCAGGCTTCTGTGCTTTTGCTCCCTGCGACCTTCTGACTTCAACTTCTACAAGGCGTATTACTGCCTCACATACTTTTCCCAATGGAACCAGAAGTCAGGATCCTCCAGTGAAGTCGTTTGGTACTAGGTTCATAAAAGACACACACACAGCAAAAACCACATGGGTTTGTTTAACACTACACAGTTATAGCACCTTGGTACCACTTTCACTACCATGTCCTCCTCCTCCAAGAAATCCTTGGAGCTGTAGTTTCAGGAGGTATTTGGAATTCTCTGCCAGAATGCTCTAGCGCCTCACCAGCTTCAAGGTTCCCTTGGAGGCAGCCATGGCAGTTAAAATTAGTGTCCAGGTACTCTGATTGTCCCATGTGAAGTAATGGCTTTAAAATGGGAGTCATTAAGTGCTCAAAGATGGCCAGAAAGTCTGTCATGGCCAATAACTAGAACTTTGGGAAATTTCTTTGGGGGCTGCAACTTCCAGAATCTTCTTCCCACATGTGGGCACTCTAGTTCCCAAAAGATATTTTTCAGGCGCTGGTGGTTAGCTGTTGGAGTTGAGACAAAGACAGCATAACTGCTGATAACAGCTGCTGGGGGACAGTGGTGACCTCTCCTCTAGCCTCACACACACACTCCTTGCAGTGGATTTATTGCTCATTTGGGGATAATCTGATAATCATTTGCTGATAGTCAATTTCCTTTTCCTTGGCAGAACTACGAGCATTTGTTTAAGGTGAATGACAAGTCAGTGGGAGGCTCTTTCTACCTGCAGTCCAAGGTGAGCGGAGGGGGGGCTTGCCTTGGTGGGACTCATTGGCCAAGTGGGTGGGCTGAAAAACCCTTACTGCCCATCCTGCAGCTGGGGCCTCTTTCCATGGGTCTGGTTCCTGCCTTTCAGCCCCAGCAGCCTCAGAGTGAAATGGGAAGTAAGAGCCTCTTTGCTCCTGTCCCCTCTCAAGAGTCCATTGCCAACAATAACCAATGCCAAGGCATGCTGGGAACTGCAGTCGAACCATACCTGGGGTCACCTCGTTCACACCAAACCCTGGCTTAGAGGGATGCCAAGGGATTTAATCCTTCCACACCTGTGAGAAACCCTGCAGTATGCAAGAGCAGCTCTGTTCTGCTTTAAGAGTTTTCTGTGCCTCCTGGGTTGCTGGAGGCTGAACCCTGTGGGGATGGATCCATATCTCTTGAAGTTAGCTGCACCCCCACCAACCCCTCCTCACCTTCCAGGGGCCCCCTTGCCTGGTTCAAAGAGGGGTGTGGGTGTTTGTCCCAAGATCCTTGCAAGGCATTGATGTGTGATGTCCTCGCTCTGATGGTACAGACAGCCCTTGGCAGAAGGGATGACCCCACATTCCTCTTTGCCAGCTTGGCTTTCTGGAGCCTCTTTGCCGGCTTTGCTTCCAAGTGCCAACCCCCCATCCCTACCCCACTCTCCCTGCAGGTGGTGAGGGCCAAGGAGCGCCTGGATGAAGAGCTGCGGATCCAGTCCCAGCACCACAGAGAACAAGACCCAGACCACAAGCCAGGCACGTAGTAGCCTGGCTTCCCCCCGCCCCCCATTAAATTATAGCTAGCCAATAAATTGCCCTTGTGTAGCTCCTGCCTGTGATCTTTGCTTTCTGTCATGGGGGCGGGAGCCAGAGTGCATAACCACTGTTTTCCCTATTTCCCTCTGGCCTGGGCCTAGTCAGTAACCCTAGTTAGGGGGCATGTCTGAAGACCCCGATTTCCTTGCAAATTGATCTCAAATCCTTCCCCCCCCCCCCACCTACCTGTGGGTACAACGTTGTCCTACTGAATTCTGCACTCAATATGTTGCCTCGTTTTTTATTTATGGTGACCTCTGAGAAAGTGTAACTTGCCCAGGGTCACCCAGTGGTTTTCCACAGCTGAACAGACATTTGAACTTTGGTCTCTGCAAGCACTCAAACCATTACACCATGCTGGCTCTTTAAAAAAGTACTTTTTAAAATGTAGCTGTTAATACTGGAGAAGTCACAGCTCAAAAATGGTACTTACAGTAGTGTCAAACTGGATTATTTCTGCAGCGTGGATGCAGCCACTGTCTAAGAAAGTAATTTTTTCAGGTTCTCCTTTGATACAGTGTTAAGAGTATACACCTTACTGGGTCTCCCACTCTGCCCTCCATTAGCCAGAGGAGGGGTAAAAGCTTTTCTTCTTTTGCCATCTTATTAAGAGAGTTGAAGAGCAGTCATGAACAGTCAGCTCTAGGATCCTTCCCACCCTGATTTTGCCAAAGGCACAGATAACAGAATGCAGGAGTGTGTTTGGATTCACTTTTATTGTTTCAGTAATAACCAGTCCTCTTTCCCCAGGGCTGGGGCGGACCAGACAGTCGGTCATAGCTTATCTCTTTCTGCCTTAAACTATGCTAACGGTGACGGAAGGGGAAGGGGGGGGAACCCAACATAGAACTACAATCGAAAGGCACTTAGAAACTGTTAAAATACTGACGGCCCAAGGTGAGCAACAACAGACGGAAAAAACAGAAGTTAGGTATACACACCGGCTCGTAGGCCTGGTCAGTCAACAGAACATGCTGGGCCAGAAGTGGACCCAAGGGAGGGTTTGCTGCGCTGCTTTTGGGCCTGGGTGCGCTTGTCCAAACTGATGCAAACTCCTGCCATGCTTTTGGGAGGCCAGCTCCCCTCGACTGGTGGCGCATAGTCCCAGGCTGCCACATTAGGAGTGTGGAGGGGGGAATGGTTGGAGGGTGGCTTTTTGGAAGTTGCCCCCCCCCCAGATGCAAGGGGCAGCAGCCAGGTGGGGGGAAAGCCACAGGGATGGAAGCCCATAGCAGGGGTCCCGCTGAGAAAGGGGGACGTGGAGAGGTACACAGGGACCCCCTTGTACTGGGAGAGGGGATGGAGACACAGAGTGAAGCCCCATTGGAATTGGGGGCAGTCAAGAGGTAACATGGACTTCTCCAGCCAGGAATGGAGGGGAAGGGAGGGGATCCGGCAGATCTTGGGAAGAGCCAGAGCCCCATAGTGGCATGGGGTGGTTCCCAGAAAAGAGGCCAATCTAGGAGAGAGTTTGCTGCCCACCACTCTGGCTTGCCTTCCACCCCGTTACTCAGACCTACAGAAAGGGCCTAAAAGCAAGGCAAGGTGGAAACACAGCATCCCCTGCCACAAGCTCTTGTTCTCCTGGGCTGCCCCATGGGCAGTGGGGCTGGGCCTCAGGAGGGACTTGGGGCAAGACCACAGGTGAAGCGAGAAGGCAAGACCTTGTTGGGGAATGCAGCCAAGTGGAGTCTCATCCCCTCACACTCACCCACCTCCTGGACCCAGCTGAGTCTCAGCCTGGGAGATGACCCACAGAAGAGCTACCCCCATGCCCGCTCCCAATCCACAGGCCTCTTCTGCTGCGCAGATTTTACACAAGACACTGCTAATAGGGGGGAGTGAATACTTCACTTCCTCCACGTCAGGGAAGGGGGTTGTGAGCAGCACAACCAGGGCAGTGAGGTGGCGTGCCTTGTCGTGGGGCAGAGACTGAGCCTGGACAGTCCCAGCTTCCTGCATTTGCAAAGTGAGTGAGGCTGGACCCTGGCAGAGAACAGCTCCCTTTGTACAGAGTGGGGGCAGCATGTGCAGGTTCGTGCCCCCCAGTAGCAATTCCAGAATCAGCTCCCATTCCTCCTTCCCTGAGCAGCAGCGAAATGGTGAAGGGAAAGGATCACCCACCCATCTGGGAATTCCTGGTCCAGGGGGATTTTGCAAACAGGGTGTGGGTGGGCATGACAAGGCCTTGGAGGAAAGGGAGGGAGGCCAACCGTTTCTGGGCCTCCTTGTCATTGGAAGAGAGGCCTGGAGGAGGAAAGGGTTGGGGCTGCCCTTAGCTGCTGCATTTCTCCCTGCAGGGAGGGACCTGGCTGAAGATGAAGAGAAAGAGCTGGTCCAAAGCCAGAAACCACAAAAGCAGACCTTTGGCCCAGTCACCTCCCTAGTGTTGGTGTGGTGGCCTAGATGTGCCTCCGTTTGAACAGTATTGCTCCCTCTCTCCTGGCAGATTAGGGGACAGGGTTTTTTTGGGGGGGGGTTGCAGCTGCTGTTCAGGGAAATAGTGTTTATTGCTTTGCTCAGAAGAGGCAGGCTCCTCCGTCGTGAAGGGGGAAGAAAGCCAAAACTGGCTCCGTGCAGAGGAGGAAGGGTTGGGGGTAATATGTCGGGTTGTGCGGCAGCTTTTTCTCCTAATTTGATGTTTCTTCTGAAACAAGGGCAGTCATTTCAAAGGATCCAGGGGCTCTTTCCCACTAGACACCCAGGAAGCTCATGCTGGGTTTTAACTCCAGGTGGATCAAAAGGGGTGGTAGGGCCCTTGCCTTGACCTACAGAGAATCGAGGGGCCATGAAACAACACAGTGGCTTCAGGAGGGGCTCCCAGGCAAGGCAACACCAAACCACCTCAGATGGGACACTTCAGACAACCAGCTCTGACGCTGGTTTCGATGCCTTGAGGTCTGACAGAACTGTGAGCTTCCTTGGGTTGGAAAGTGGAAATGGCAAGGTCCCAACAGTCTCCTCACCTTCGCCTTCCTCCTCGTCTCAGTTCACCACGGCTTGCTTTAGCAAAACAGAGCCTGTCGGGATGACCACCCAGCCAGGGGGCAAGACTTCGGAGCTCCCCCCAGAATTCACACCTGTGGACAGGTCCAAGACGCCGCCCGGGAGCAGGGACAGGGTCTCGGAGGGGCTGGTGGGCCGCAGGCGGGTCAGCTCAGTCCTCTCGCTTGCCTCCTTGCAGCTCTGGGGGCCCAGCATGCGGCTGCCACCACCGCCTTTGAGCAGCCTGGCTCCGTTTCCGTGGCCTCTATCAACACTGGCCTTGGCAGAGGTGCCGGCCAGCAGGGACATGATAGGCAGTCCCAGACCACCGGCTGTGAAGGGGGACGAGAGAAGGGGGTTCTTGGCCAAGTTCAGGGGAGCCAGCACGGGGCTGGGGAGGCCAGCAATGGCTGCGGTGCCCAGGCTGGCACAGGCTAAGGTGCTGAGATCCAGGGGTGTCGGAGGGGCGAGGGGCAGGCCGGATAAGCTGTGGGCACCAAAGAGGGCAGCGGCGGCAGCAGCAGCAGGATTGGGGATGATGAGCTGGGCACCATTGACATAAGATACGTCGCCCGCAGCAGCGAGGGATCCCTTGGCAGCGACGGTGGTGGTGGCAGCAATGGTGGGTCCCTGCAGCTTGAGGAGCTCCTGCTGGTGTTGGGAGATGAAGTGCCCATGAGCCTTGATGTGCTTGCGGAGGGAGCTGGGGTCTGTGTAGCGCTTGTGGCAGCCGGGCATCTTGCAGTAGTAGGGCTTGTCCACGTAGTGGGTGCGGGTGTGCTTGAAGCGGTCACTCGAGTTGGAATAGCGCTTGTTGCAACCTTCGTAGGGGCAAATGTAGGGTTTCTCGCCTGGAGGGACACAGGTGGGAGCAGGGCCCAGGTGAGGGTTGGATGGCAGTGGCATCCTGGTGCAGGAACAGGGCAGGGCACCCACCCATCAATGCCTGCAGTGGCTGCTGCCCTCTCCATGCCCAAGTACAGCCCATCCATTGGCATGGGCAAAAGGCAGCCCACAAGTGCCACACAGGGCCCCCTCTGGGTGTTGGGGAACTCATCTTTTGGTCCTCCGGAAGCAGTGGGTTTGCTATAATGCCCCCAAGACTCTCCACACCCCCAAAATAAAATCAGCAGTGGGTGTTCACAACCCTTTCATGTTTAGATGCTCCCACCCCAAAATTACTAGGATTGTCTGTAGAGGGTTCTATGAAGACAGACAGCCCCAGACACATGCCCACCATGCAGAAGACAAGGAAAACTTAAGCTGGGGGGGGGTTCTCTTCCAACGCTTTCGCCCAAGTGCCCCCCATCTATGCCCACCTCCTCCCTGCCAGAATGGCAACACAGGCGCCAGCCTTCAAGACCTGCCCAGAGCAGGATGCCAGTGGCTGCAGCAGCACCATCTTCGGGGCTCACCTGTGTGCGAGCGGTTGTGGATCTTCAGGTTTTCCAGCCGAGAGAAGCTCTTATTGCAAGTGGGGCAGCGATGGGGCTTCTCATTGGTGTGGGTGCGGATGTGGATCAGCATTTTGTACCTGCAGACGGAGTGGAGAAAGAGCCCATGGGTGGGAAAGAAGCTGTCATGGAGCACCCCTTCTTCCTCTCGCTTCCCTCAATCACTACTCTTCTGTCCTTTCAAAAAGAGTGGGCAAACAGTGGTCCCAGGCCTGTCCCCCAAAGGCTACAGATCCCATCTGATTTTGGAAGTTAAAAAGGTCAGGCCTGGTTAGGACTTGGATGGGGGACCCCTGGGGAATGCCAGGTACTACAAGCGATATTTCAGGAGAAAGCCATGGCAAACCCCCTCTTAGCACTCCTTGCCTAAGAGATTCAGGGGGTCACCACCACTTCCAGGTGACTGGAGGGCACACTCACGTACACAGACAGCGGCCGGCCGTCCAGCTGTTGTGGGGCAGCAGCCCAAGTGAAAAGGAAGGAGGATGCTAGGAGCTGACATCTGATATTAACTAAAGAGAACTTTGCTCACAACTTCTAGAGTGAAGATGAACTGCCCATGCTTCCCTCCCCACTTTTCAGAAGAGAAAAAGAGCAGCCTTCAATCCAGGGAGCAGTCAAGGCAGACCAAATCTATTACCCAGATCTGGGTCCTGCCTGGAGACATTTGGGAAGGGCCTGGTCCAGGCAGTCAAGACGCCTCCAGAGAGCTGACCTCCCCAGGCTGGGCCACTGTTTAAAGTGTTCCTATGTTTTTAAGAGGACTGCCTGTTTAACAGGGTGCTTAATGTTTATATCTTGTCTTGGCAAGGCTGCAAGCCACACATCAGGAGAAAGGCAGGAGAGACCTTAAAGAAAGAAACAACAACTGGAAGGTCAGGGATTCTCTAGAATCACCATTCCTCGGGGTCAACAGAGCAAGAGGACAGCTGGATCTCTGCACTTCCCATCCACTGCCTTAGGATGATGGCCACCATCCACCTGCACACCCTCACCCAAAAAGCACATGTGCCAAAATCTGGGCAACAAGGGATTGGCTTACCTGGCGTTAAACCCCCTGCCATGGCGGGCACAGCCCTCCCAGTGGCAACAGTAGCCAGCGTCCTTTTCAGGTTTGACGTGGAAGTCGTTGACATGGTCCACCAGGTCTTGCAAGAGGTCAAAGAATTGGTTGCACTATAGGAAGGGAGACAGCCATGTTAGTGGGGCAGGGGGCTCTGCATCTGGGTCCTGGGAAGTCCAGGACCTACCTGCCCAATCCAGGCTTGGGTTGGCTCTGCTCACCTTGGACCACTGGCACACCAGCTGCTTCTGCAGGGGCAATTCTGGGGAGAGCCGCTTGTCTTTGGGGGGTGCCAGGAAGGTTGAGGTGGGCAGACGCAAGGCACCCCCCGAATTCAGGGGTAGGAAGACCTGGAAGGAGCTGCGGAGGCCATCGATGTAACGCAGAGAGTGAAGATCCTGGACATGGCAGAGGAAGGGAAAATGGGTTGGAAGGAGGCATCCTCTGCCATGGGGTGGCTGCGGAAGAGCCCTGGCTGACTGGCAGGCTGCTATGGGGCAATGAAGGCTGCCCAGGCTGGATGCCATGTTCCCCCCACCCCTCGAGTGCTTGAAGCAGGACCTTCCCTCCTGTCTCCCCACCGAAGGGATTCTGGGGGCAAGTGGTGGGCTTCGTTTTTTCAGGGAATGCACCACACTTGTTCTTGGAAGGGACATCAGGAGCCATCCTGACTATTAGCCACTGGTGGCCCCTTCCTCTGTGGATTGGACTGTAATCCCCTTTTATATGGATGCCCCTTTGTAGGTGCAGAGAAGACAAATAATGCAGAGCACCCAAGAGAATCCGTTAAAAACAACCACAGAGATGCATTTCCATGCACTCCGCCCCGGCTCCGCTTTGTGGCAAGATCCACGGTCCCACTGTGTGCCAGGGAGGACGTAGGGAGCAAACTTTGTGATGGAAAGGGACCCTTCCTGCCTTGTCCCCCTTGTCTACTTCACAGGGTCGTTGTGAGGGAAGAAACTAGAAAGACCCTGAAGCACTTGACCGTTTGAGGTCTGCTTCCTGAATAGTAAGGCAGGTGTCATGCTGGAAAAAGCGGGGGCTCCTTGGCCCTCCCGTTCCAACCCCCACCCCACCCCATCCTGGTCCTTGCACTCACCCGGAGGCTGGAGGAGGAGGCCGTGCCCCCCAGCTCCCCTCCACTCTGCCTGTCGGGGGAGAGGGAGGTGCTGCCGCTGGGGGGGGAGTCCAAGGGCGGTGGGGGTGGCGAGGGGCTGAGGTCAATGGTGGGCTGTGAGGGGAAGACGGTGTCCCTCTTGTTGCGGTGGCATCTGGAGCGCGCAAAGAGGCCTGCAAAGGGACGGAGAGGCCGGCGTGGGGGGAGAGAAAGCGGCACCGTGTCCCCCTGCCCCACCTCACCCTACAATTCCAGCAGGACCCCCAACCCACCCTCCTTCCCCCTCCCAAGGTGGAACACTCACTGTCAGTCGGGGAATGGGGGGAGCTGGGGCTGACCGCGGGGGTTCCCTCCTCCTCCTCTGTGGTCCGAAGGTCCTGGCAGAGGGTCCGGTGCCTGGTGCCGTCCAGCGTCTGGTCGGCCTTCTCTCGTGCCGCCCGGAGTTTGGAGATGCTCAGCTTGAGATCGAGGGGCTCATCCAGGGAATGCATGGCGAGAGGACTAGCCACTCTTGTCAGTGTGGGGGCAGGGGAAGACGAAGCTTCAGGGGTCCTTCAACCTGGAAGGCAAGAAAATAAAAGAGGCTGAGGAAAATGGGATGATGACACACCTCACACCTCCATGCCCACTGCTGCGGGGGACCCTGCGTGACTTTTGGCTCTGGACATTAAGACCCCTGTGGCCCCTTGGACACAACCCCCCCCCCCCGGTTGACTGACAAAACCTGCTGCAGAAGATACATTTGCCAGACTTGGAAAGGGGGGGGAGATACCACCTCCACCAGCTCATTCCTGTTCTTCCCGTCTTCTCTCCCTGACATGCCCAGAATCATGTGCAAACCATGGACAGACCCTCTCCAGGCGCAGGAGAGCTGGCAGCCAAGCACAGGCGACACTCACCCCAATCCTGGAGAGAGGAACAACAACGCAACTCCATGCAAGAGACACCTTCAGTTCCATGCAGGGCCTGGGGTCCCCAAAATAATGGAAACCCTTGCTCAAAGTGGCAGGCCTCTCAGCCCAAAGCCTAGGCTGGACCCCCAGACAGGCCTCGGAAAGGGCGGGGG
Source organism: Phrynosoma blainvillii (assembly GCA_026167975.1). Lineage (NCBI taxonomy): Eukaryota > Metazoa > Chordata > Lepidosauria > Squamata > Phrynosomatidae > Phrynosoma > Phrynosoma blainvillii. Next base: position 23,561,997 of record JANUYF010000012.1, read on the forward strand.
ACGTGTCCTTGCTTGTGTGTTTGTGTTTTGGGATGGGAAGCCCAGGCACCCACCCAGGCTGGACCTGGACTGGAGAATACCAGCCGGCAGAGTCAAAAGTGCCATGGCTCTTCTGAATTACTTGTACTTCTACGCTTTGGGGGGGAAAAGACAGAGCAACACAGCATGCCTTTCCCCAAGCCCAGAGCATGAACTGTCCTGACTTGCCGGCCAAAGAGTCCTTCTGGTTGCTTTCTGGACTAGCCGGCAGGGACAGCCATCTCCCCGTTGTCTGGGAAGGACGTTTGCCACAGGGCATAGCCCCACGCAAGCATAGGGAAGGGAAAACAACCTGGGGGGGCTTGGGCCGATTGCGTAACCATTGCTCCCCCTCCTTCTGCTTCTGGCAAGCAGAGAGAGGAGTAGCCGAACCGATCCAAGGGTCGAGGGAGGGGGGCTCTGCAAAGGCTGGTCTTTGGAGGAATGCCTGGAGCAGCCGGGACAAATAAAGGCTACTACGCAAATTGCCGGCTCCAAGGGCCCCTCTTTCCCGTTGCCCGACTTCCCCCAATAGCTGTCCTCCCTGTGGCCTTTTCCCTCTTGGTGCCAGCACCTGCGCTGGCACAGCCACCCGGGCACACAGAGGCCAGCGGAGGGTCATTATTTCTCCATAAAGAATATAAATGGCATAAATCAATCTCCACCAGCTCGGCTGAACGTTTTACACATACTGACCAGTGTCCTGTTAGTGACGTATGCCAGCAGAGTGCCAACTCACACTTCCACATACACTTTTGGGTCATTGCGGAGGTTGGCATTCCCTGCCCCCCTCCACCACAGCCAAAACAACCCCCAACGCGCCATGTTGCTGCTCTGGGTGCCCCCAACCACCATCCCATGTTGGATGGAGATGGGGCTTTTTCAAAGAAATGCCTCCAGATGCAGTGACATCCCAATAACATCCCCAGGAAGGTATCCTTGGTCTGCCACAGAATGGCCAGCCATGGGGTGGGCACAGGGGGAAGGAGCTGTGGGGCTGGTGGGAATCGGGGGGGGGGGGTCCCTGGTGGAGTCCTGCTGCAGACCTCTCATGCCCCCCGTTGCCACCGGGCACAATCTCAGCCCCATAGAAAGGATATGCACAGGCGCTGTATACAGGAGGCAACTCTGCACAGATTGCTGCAAACACTGAGGTGACGCATGGACCCATCTCAGGAAAAGAGGCCCACAGATGTTGTGGAACATCAAATGCAGCTTTCCTTCACAACAACAGGCTTGCAGCACTTTGTGTCAATGTTTAGTTACTTAAACTGACTTATTTTAACCATTTTAGTTCTTTATGGACAAACGAACACTGTGGAATGCTACTTTTCTGGTCTAGTTGTTACTTTTGCAGCCTTATCCCCTTTTTGTTGTTGATTTTCATATCACTCTAGTGCAACACTGTATATCACTGGATACCAAGCTGTGGGGCTGGGGCTGCTTCTTTCTGGACTGGGGGGCTCCCTCCCACCTTGCCCCATAGAGAGTCCTGGGAGGGCTCCCTAAAGAACTGGTGCCCCCCCCCAGCACTTCCACCCCTTTGACAGCCACTTCCCACCCCACATCCACTCCCTCTTCCCTGGGTCTAGCCAGACCTCAGTCCCCCCCCCCGCCCTTTCCAGCCCTGGAGAAGGGGGGAGATGCTGCTGCGAGGGTCTCCGCTCCCCCAGCAAGACAAGAGGGTCCACACTGCCCTTTGTGCCCCTCATGGCACTCTATGTTCAGAGGGTCTCTCTTTCCTCCCCTTTTCCTACTGAGAGTCCAGCTCCAGGCCTGGAGGAGGAGGAGGAGGGCCGGCTGGCCAGCTGGGACTTAAAGGTCCTGGCTGGGGCCTCTCTCTCTGGGCAGGTGAGCAAGCCTTGGCTCCCAGCGGGGTTGCCATCGCTGCTGCTGCTGCCCCTTGAAGGCCCCTTTCCGCCTGCCTGCCTGCCTGCCCCAGCCAAGCCCTGCGGCTCCTGGCACTGAATGGAGGAGGAAGCGGCTGGGGCGGAGGCCCTTCCACAGAGACCCCCACCCCACACGGCCAGCCTTGGGCTCCTCCAGATGCTTCCACAACTCCCCTTGCTGGCACAGATGGGGCAGGACGCTGCTGCTGCCCACCCTCCCCATCCGCCTTGCCTTGCCTTGCCTTGCCTTGCCTTCAGCCGGCCTTGGCTCAGGGCCACAGCGGCTCAGACACGCTGGAATGCGGGAGCGCCTCCCTGGGAACCCACGTGGGGGGCCAGGAAGGGCAGGGATGGGGTGGCACAAGATGGGTGCCCCCATGCCCCCAGGGCACGTTCCGTCCACCGGATCGGGGCCCCTTGGATGGGGAGGACGGAGGACCCCGGCAAGGAAGGGAAGGGCTCTCAACCTTTGACCCTCCATCCCGCTGCTAGACCTCAGCTCCCAGAAGCCCCCAGCCAGATAGCCTGTGGCCTGTGTTTGGGGATTATGGGAGCTGAAGTCCCAAGAGGAAAAGAGCATGGGCCAAAGTGTGGGAATTCCCAGCCCTAATGGGATCCTGGACTTTGCCCCTCTCCCCTCCAGGTTATGGATTGGTCTGTGTGTGGGGGGGGGGGTCACTTTCACCTCCTCCCTCGCAGGTTCCTCTTCCTGCCCCTCTTTCCCAGCCCCAAATGGTGGGAAAGGGGTTTAATTGGGTTTTCAAACTGTCCTCAGCAACAACAACAGCAACAGCAGCGAAAAGGGAGGGGGGGTCCCAGATCTCAAGACACCTCCCTGCCGAGGAAAAGAACAGCTGCGAGGCTCCTTGGGACCGCTTTGGGGGAAACTGGTTTACAGGAAAAGACATGTATTTTCTTCACAGAAAAGGTTGTTCCTGTACCAAATGCAGTGTTTCCTGTGCAAAAATACGATGCTTGGGTTTGTTTGTTTTTAAAAAGCCATTTTTCTAGGCAAAATAGAACACACATTTTCTGTAGCGATGAAGAAAACTTGTATATTTTTCCACAAGGGAATTTTTTCTAACAAAGTCCTGCAGTTGTGGTGAAAAACTGCACAAACCCTTTGCATTCCCACACAGTGGGGAGAACGCAGCTGAAGTCACTCTTTGTTCCTGCAGGAAAGGAATGGAGTCAGGGAAGCCTCCCACCCAAGGCCAGACCCTGGGGGCCGGGGAGCCCAAAGAAGAGCCAAAGAGACGCCCCGTGCCCCCTCCCCAAAAACCACGACGCACCCACAATCCCAGCCCTGCCCCGGCCACCTTCCACGCCACCCCTGCAAGGTTTGCCAAGGGGGCAGCTGGCATAAAGGTACTCGTATGCAGCTGTTGGGAAAGGTCCCCAGGGTCCCCCCTTGCTCACCGATCCCACCGCTCCAGGCAAACAGGGTGGGACCTGGGGCTACAGGGAGCCCCAATGTTCATCTGGGCAAGGGGGGGTTCTCTTTTGGCCCCCAACTGCTGGGCAGGAAGTCTGGGTGGGGGTCTCCAGGAAGGAGCCACAGCCAGGCCCCCTGCCCTCTCTGGGGAGTTGCAGGAATGAGTCTGCTGGGTGGAGTGGCCACCTCCTTCCCTGCCCCCCCTGCCCCCCCTGCCCCCCCTGATGCCAGTGGCCTCTCACTGGATTCCTGAGCTGCTTCTCCCAGGAGCCAGTCTGGGTGGGGCACCCTGGATGGGAAACAGCCCCCCCCCCCCGCCACCGCCATCCCTCCCTCCCTCCTTCCTTCCTTCCTTCCCTCCCCAAGTAGCAGTGGCTGCCAAACCAAACTCAGCCCAGAGCACCACATTCCTGGGAAAGAGACCTTCCCAGAATCCAGAGGAACCGGAACAGCCAGAGACCCACTCCCCCCCCCCAGCACACACACACACACACACACACACTCCTTCCAGAGCCCCACCCGTGGGTCAGGGCGGGCGGCCGGCTGCGAGTGCGAAAGGGGCGGGGGAGGCAGGCTGAAAGCCCTTCAGACCCACAAATGTGGGAGCCAACACCAGGCCCCCTCTGCGGCCCCATGAAGCACCCAACGCCCCTCCAGGGTTGGCTTGCAGCCCCCTGACCTTTGACCTGGGGGAATCCTCCTCCCCAAATTCCTCCTCAAGACCTGAGGAAAACAGAATTGCCAGCAAAGCATCACAACTTTTAGCAACATCTCAGACAGAGAGAGGCTGGGTGTTGCTCAGCTGGACAGGGAAGGGGGCAGGAAGGGTTGGGGGCTGGCTGAGAGACGCCCCATGGAAGCATCGGGTCAGAGAGCCACGCACACTCCTCACCCCACGGCCCCTTGGTCTCTCTCTGGGCCGGAGAGACTTCAGTTGGGGCAGCCCCACGGCACAAGCCCTTAGGCACCAAGACCCAACAGACCCACGGCCTGCTCCTCCTTCTCTCCCCCCCCCCCCCCCCGAGGCCAGACTTCCATCCTGTTCTGACTCACATCACCCCTCGCCAAGGCTGGACTGGATGTGGACAGGAAGCCGCCAAAAATACACCCAATTGCTTGGTTTTAGGTCAGTCTCCTCTCCTCTCCTTGGTGCAGTGGCCGCCTGTGGCGACTATGAGGGATCCCCTCCAAGTGACCATGCCAAGAAAGAAAAGAGAGAGAGAGACTTTTTGGTGACCACTGGGGCCCAAAGAAGCCCTTGCTCTTTTTGGGATGCTGGCAGGGTCTCTCCAGAGGCCAGGTCATGGTCAGAGCTCTGAGCCCATCCTCCAAGGAGCCTTCCTCTCAACCCTCCCGCACCTGAGGATTGGTACAAGGACTCTGCCCCCTTCTCCCCCATCAGCTGATCCCAGGACTTATCTGGGGCACCGACACCTAACACTTGTGGCACAAGGCCAGGGTGAAACTGAGAGGGTCCGATCCGCTCCTGTCATGAGAGCCGGACAGATGGACAGACAGCCCTGTCCAGCCAAGGGGGACCTGCCCTGATCTGGGCCCACCTGTCTCAACTGGGGTCCCAGTGGGATGGACAAAGGAATTCTCAACCACACAGAGGCCCCAATCCTTCAGGAACTCCAAGGAGACATTCCTGGCCTCTTCATGGGTTGCAGGTGGGGGAACAACTGTGCGGACAGACCCGGCCCATGCGACGTCTTCCCAGACTCACTCTGGAGAGGGCCTTCTCACCAGTTACGCAATGCCCTCACCTAGGATGGGCACCAGTTACAGGGCCATTCTGGTGCCAAGTCGAAGCATGGCTTTTAGTAAAATCTTTCAGGGGGTCAAATTGATTTCATCCAGTTTGCACATGTGCTACAGTCACCATTCTTTTAAATGGTTTTAAACTGTCTGGTTTTAAGGGGCAAATTGTTTAATCTGAATTAATATCACTGATTTGCTAACTTAATTATGTGCCACCCAGAGATCCTCGGTTATAAATATTGTAATAATGGTACATAAACAGCAGTGACAACAGCTCCTGCTCCTCGTCCTCATCTGGAAGCCACGTCCTCTTGTACACACCTTGCCTTGCACCCCTTGCACACCTCTACCCTCTCGGCCATAAAAGGGGCCCCCAAGACCTCGAAATGGCAGAGAAGACATCCGTCTCTCTGTACCTTGATGAGTCTGCATCCCAAGCCTTGCACTTCTGCGGCCTCATTTAGGGGGCTGGGGGGAGGCCCTACCTCTGTTTCTCCCCTCCAGGTAGGATTGCAGCGGTGGCGGGGGGGAACCTTTCTTCCAAAACCCTGAAAATGGAGCAAGACAAGAGGCAGCTGACCTTGCACCAGTTTTTGCAAAGAGCTGTAAGGGAGAGGCTACCTCAGTTCAAGGGGGGTGGGAGAGGGGGGTTCCTGACTTCTCATCCTGGCCCACTTCTCACCCTCGGTGCCAGAGCCGGCCATGCCTCCCTCGGTGGCCCCCTGCGGCTTCCTCCCAGGGATGTGTGGCCACCGCTGGCACTTCCCAGCTGCGCTGGCTCATGGATGCCCACCTCTTTCTGGGGTGGCCAAACAAGCAGAGCGTTGGCGGCAGCGGCAGAATGGGGGAGGGAGAGAAACAAAGACCCCCTCTGGACGCCTCCCCCTCCCACTAGATCTGCTCCCAGAGGTCAGTGTGGGGAGAGGCCTGAGGTTGTAGTCCTCCTCATGGGGGTGGGGGTGGGGGTGGGATTGGGTGGCCCCTCCCTCAGGCCCCCCAGCTGTTCCCAGAAGGGGGTCTTGGCATCAGAGCTGTTTAGGATGGAGCCCCAGAGCAGAAGAGGCTGGGGCTGGCCCTCCAGGGAAGGGCTCTGCAGCATATTCCCCCCCCCCGCCCCCCAAAGAGCAGCCAAGGACAATGCCCAGAGGCTGGGGGAGGAGGGCTGTGTGCCCAGATGGCAGCAGCCATGCCAGTGACAATGCCAATGCCAATGCCAATGCCTCCTCTTCCTGGGCTTGGCAAGGTCAGCCCTCTCCCCCGCCCCCCCCCGCCCCGCTGCTGCCCAGGGCACCTGCCTCCTCTTCCTCCTTCCATACTCTTCCCTTCCCTTCCCTTCCCAGCCCTTGGTGCTCACCAGAGCGCAGCCGCCACCTCAGCACCACGGCCAGGCCAGGCCGCCCCTCAGCCTCCTCCTCCTCCTCCTCCTCCATGGCCATGGCCAGGGCGAGACGTGTGGAGAGGGAGCCAGCGGTATCCTGAGCATTTCTTCCACCTGGGCAGCTGCCAAGGGGAGCCTGCCAGGCCCCAAGCTGTCTGCAGAGCCGCAGCTGCGATGCAGCGCCAGCCAGAAATCGTGGGGGAGGGGGAGGGGGAGGGAAAGGGTGGGAAAGGCCCCTCCTGGGGAGGGGGTGGGGTGGGGAAAGGAAATTAAACCACCCACCAACCCCCCCACCAGCAATGTGGGGGGGGGGCAGAGGGTATGGCTGCCACAGGGAGGAAACACTGGCCATGAAGAGGGAGAAAGCCAGAGAAAGACTGGGTGGCCGGCCCTTTTGTGCAAGCCACAGCTCCCCCCCCCCCAGCAGAGGTCAGGAGAAACCCACCCAACTTGCTCCATGATGGACAGGGAGGGGGCACCCTCCCACACAAATACACAAAGTCCCTCCCTGGAGGCATTGAGGACGGGGGGGGGGGGGGGGCACAGGAGAACAACCCAAGCCAAAACCCAAAGCAACCTTATGGACTTTGCCATAAGGGATCTCAGCATCCCCTGGGATGGTGGGAACGGCACAGAGCCCTAGGTTCTAATCCTCCTCCCACTCTCACTCTCCCAGCCTAACCCCCACCTCTTCCAAGACCAGGCAGAAGCTGAGGTGGAAGTTGGGGGGCTAGGAAGGGAGGAAGGGGACGGGGACAAAACTGTGGACTACAATAACCCGACACTCTGCACAGAGAGAGAGAGAGAGAGATGCTTTTCTCTCTCAACAGTAAGGCTGCTGATGCCCTGGAGGTGGCCGCTGTGCCCTCCCTGTCCTAAAAGGCAGACCAGCTGGAAGGGGGCAAGAGAGCCCCGTCTTCCTCCCAGGGAGAAACTATGGGAAGGCACATGTGGGCAGGCGCAGGAAGAGAAGCATGGACGCCCATTGCTTGTCCTGGGAGACACCCCGCGCAAATGCTCCCCATGGAAGTATATGGGGGGGGGGGGAAGGTTTGGGGGCACAGGAGCACGTCCGGACACTGGCCTACCTGCCAGCACCCCAAGGCTTGGCCCTTTCTTCCGCAACACAGAAACTGAAAGCACCACTATTCCCAAAAAAGCACCACCCACATTCTGAGGATGCCCCAAGGCTCACAGGAAGGCGCAGGTCTACCACCTGTAAGTAAAGCTCCCAGGCATTCCAGCCAAAGGCCACACAATGTCTCCAGGCCTTAAGAGACCCACCGAAAACACCGAGCTTTTTTTTTACCAGGGCAAAAAATGAAAAGTCTCTTCATTTCTTATTGCGGGGAGAGGTTTTCTGCATACAAAAAAACTATTTTGTACAAAACTGGTTTTCTCACAAGAAGACACTATATTTTGTGCCAAAAATGCACAGAAGGCACATCTGTGTGCAAAAAACCAAACCACCATTATGAAATTTCCACAAAAGTCCCAATATGTGAAAAATGCTCCAAAACATACACAAAAACTCACAAAATCTCACTCAGGAAGGAGAGAACGTTTGGATTTTTTCATTGTCATTTGAGCAGAAAACGAAGGCCTCCCTCCCAAATTGTCCCATACAAGGCCACAATCCTTCCTCTGTTCTTGTGCCCTAATGCAGCCAAATGGCAGCAAAGGAAATAAATGCCCCCTCACCTGCCCACTCCAGGTGTGTGTGTGTGGGGGGGGCAATGCCAATTAGTGCCCTGCCCACGGTCATCATCCCCCCCCCCCGTGGGAACCCTTGTGCCCCACACAAAGAGGCCATCCATGAAGCCAAGTCTGCAAAGCTGAGCCCAGTCCCAGCCCCAGTGCCAAGATGGAAGGAGACTGGACCAGGGACAGCAAAGACATCCCTTGCAAAGGAACCCCTTCTCTAGGATGAACAGCTGACTTTCGGGGGAAAGGTAAATCACAATTAAAGGTTTATGCCATCCAAATCAAACAAACAAAGCAAAGCAAAGCAAAACAGGAGGAAGGAAGGGAGAATTTCCCTTCCCTTCCCTTCCTTAAAGGCCACCTGGAGAAACAGATCTGCCACTTGTTCAAAGAGATGCCATAATCATAAACCTTATGGGAAGCTCCAACCCTAATCCCTTGCATCCTGCTCCTAGCCTTCCAGAAGCTTCTCTTAGCCACTGGGCCTTGGAAGGGCTGCCCACCTTGGAAGGGCCAACCCAAAAGGCAAGCCCCCCCCTCCTCCTCCTCCTCCTCCCCCCCCCCAAGGGCCCCAGGACCCCTTTCATCCATCTTTCCTCACAGGGCTCCTCCTGCCCCACTTTGTGGCTCTCTCTGGCCCTTTCTCCTTCGCCCTCTGCACCGAGAGAGAAGCATGGCCAGCCGGGCAGCTTTGGGGGGGGGGGGCAAGGCAAGGCAAGGCAAGGGGGGCTCTTTCCCTCAGGTTCTGGGGGGGGGGCAAGGAGAGGGAGGCCGCCCACCTGGCCAGACCAAGGAAGAGCCACTTCTGGGAGACCTGGCCTTGCAAGCAGAGAGGATGATGCTCAAAGGGCCCAGCTCCACCTGGGGGGGGGGGGGCTTTCGGGGGGGGGCTCCTTGGGCCAGAAGCACTGCCCTCTCCCCTGACTCCTTTTTGGGGGAAGAAGAGAGCCCCCTGCCGGGGGGGGGGATGGGGCCATTATGGATGAAGGGGAGGAAGGCCTCTGGGACCAACAGCTGGCACTCGCCAAGGACTCAGGCACCCCCAAACTGCATGGGGGGGGGGGGCTTTTGGGGTGAGTGGCAGTTGCTATTTTTTTGGTCCGGCTGCATTTTTGAGGTGTCCCCCCCCCCGCAAAGCCAAGGTTATGAGCAGGAGGGAGGGGGCAAGACTTGACCCTTTGCCAGGCCAAACGGGGGTGGGGTGGGGGGTCTTGGGGCCCCTCTGTCCTGAGGACCCTTCTCGGGGGGGGGGGGGCAGCCATCTTGCTTCCCAAGGCTCTGGGGGAGGGAGGGGGAGGGAGGTCCTTCCTTTTGGGGGAGAGGCCTCTCAAGGGTGACCCCCCCCAGACCCCGAGAGGGAGGGGGAGGTCCCTGTTCCTTGCCCCGTGGCTTGCTCCCTCCCTTGGCCTGGCCTACCTGGCAGGGCTGTTGTGAGGGGAGAGGGAGGGAAGGGACGCGCTCCTTCGGCAGAAAACCCTAGGCGGGGAGGGGGCAGGCCCTGTCTATCGCCCCACTGGGCCCCCCAGCCCCGATCCAAGGGAGGAAAGGCTGGACCCCCCCCCCTACACACACACACACACACACCCGCCATGCCTTCGGGGGGGGGGCGGCGGCGAGGACAATGGCACCAGCAGGGAGACCCCCCCCCGCTCACCTGGGCGCTTTGTCCGGAGGCGGGGGCGCCGAGTGTCCCTTGGCCTGGCGGGCTCCTCGGTCAGCGCGGGGCCGGCCCTGGCCTTCCTTTCCCGGGGGGCGACTGGCCCTTCCGCCTCGGACAAGAAGAGGCCCTCCGGCACCACCGACGACGGGGCGCCCCGCCGGAGCAGCGCCGCATCTGCGCCCGCCGCCTCCGGAGAGAGGGAAGGAGGGAAGGAGGGAAGGGAGGAAGGAGGGAAGGGAGGAAGGAGGGATGGAAGGAGGAGGAGGAGGAGGAGGAGGAGGGGGCTCTGGAGAGGCAGAGGAGGAGAAAAGGAAGGAAGGAAGGAAGGCAGGAAAGAAAGAAAGAAAGGGAGGAAGGAAGGAAGGAAGGAAAGATGGATGGATGGGAAGGAGGAGGAGGAGGAGGAGGAGGGACGGCGGGGACTCCGCTCGCCTCGGGAGAGAAGGAAGGAAGGAAGGAAGGAAGGAGGAGGAGGAGGAGGGGGGCGGCGGAGGGGCGTCTCCCTCCCTGAGGCCGGGGGGGGGGGGAGGGGCGGGATTTATGGCCAAGGAGGGGGGAGGGGGCGAGTGACCGACTGACCAGCCCCGCCCAGCCCACACCCGACCCTCCCCGGCCAAGAGGAGGAGGAGGAGGCCTTTCCTCTTCCCCTCCCCTCCCCTCCCCCCTCCCCTTCCAGGCCAAGAGGGCAGCGCCAGGACAGACGGAGGAGGAGGGGGAGCAGCCGGACCAGGCCCCCCACCGTCCTTTCGGGGGGGGGGCTTGGCACGGGCCCCTGGGACCCCCGGGATTCTTCTGCCTCTCCTGCCGCCCCCTCTTTCCAGCCGCCCGAGGCGCCCCCTGCCTCCCGGACACAACAGGAGGAGGGGGAGGAGGGCACTTTTGGAGGTCCCCCAACCTCCGCCGCCCATGGGGCCCCTTGGGCTCTGGAGCTGCAAGGAGAAGGGGGGGTCTCAGGAGGAGCCCCCTCCCGCCAAGCGGAACGCGCATGCGCAGAGGCGGTGGGGCAGCGAGGGGGGGCCCGGAATGTGCCCCCCCCCGGCCTCCGACACGGATCCGGCCTTTGCCAGGGAACGTCTGAAAGCACCGTCCAAGCAGCCTTCGGGGTGTGTGAGCCTCCAGGATTCAAAACCACGGATCCTCAGAGATCCAGTTGATTTTTGCCAGGGATCCCCTCACGACCCCCAACGCCCCCAAATCATGTGTCACGTGTGGGCCCACAGGAAGGGCCACAAAAATCATGGCTGCGAGGCGTGGGCTCCTGTGCCTCCAGTGAGTTTTCCCCACGGGATCCCCCCACCCTCGCATGCTCAGAGCCCCACAGATCACCCCACAGAGCCAAGCCAGCATCTGGCACCTTTTGGGGTCACAAAACGAAGCCTGGCCCTTCCTAAACCCCCGAGACCTGGCTCGGGTTTTCATGGGATCCCCCCACAGAAAAGGCCTGGATCCCACGGAGAGCGTGGACCTGGTGGGTCCTGATCATTTTTACACGGGATCCTCCCTGAATGGGATCTGCTTGGAACCCCCGTCACGTCAAACCAGAGGCCACGTTGGCCCACCAAAAAACATGAATGCGATCCCTGGATCCAGCCGGTCCCTCTGGGTCTATGGACAGTTTCCTGCTTGGACGTGGCTAAAATGGCCGAAGGGGCTCTCTCTTGTCCCTGACCAAAAGGTTCTGAAGAGGGATCTGGGAGACGGGATCTGGCCTGACCCATGCATGCCCTCCGTGCCCTGGAAACCCCGGATCTGCCTCAGGTTTGCAGGGGAGGCCGATCCTTTTGTGCCCGGCTGGACGAGGCGGTCGGTGGCCGTGGCCGTGGCCGGGGGGGGGGGAGGGCCTGGTGGATCAGGGTACAGATGGCCGGTGCCAGGGGGATCTGTGTCTGTTGGGGGGGGCAGGGGGTATGGTTCGGACATGAATGTGCCGCAGGATCTGGTGGTGGTGGTGGATCCCACGTGGACCAGTGCCTTGGGATCGATGGCCGCTCATGAAATGCAGCCCAGGCCTTGGCCAGGAGCGGAGCGGGATCCAAGGCAAGGGATCCAGCGGACCTTGTCCTTTTTGGCCTCTCTCTCTCTCTCTGCTCTCGGGGTCCAGTGTCTCCGGAGGCGATCGCAGGCTTTGCCTTTGCCTTTGGGCGCCAGAGGATCCCCGGGGGCTGCGTCCTCCTTGTCCGGCGGGGGGTGTCCCTGATTGGGCTCAGGCCCCTCTCCCTCCTCCCCCCCCGCCCTCCTTTGGGCTCGGGCCCCATCGCGGGGGGGGCGGCGGAGGCGGAGGCGGAGGCGGCGCTCCTTCCGGACTCCGGATGCCGGGGGGGGGCAGGGAGGGAGTGAGGGAAGGAGCCCCCCCGCCGGGCCAGAGGGAGGGGGAGGCATTCTTGAGAGCCGACCAAGTGGAAACGCCTGGCCCACCGCCCCCCGCCCCCCAGGAAGGAAGGAGGGGAGGGGAGGGGAGGGGAGGGGAGGGGGCTTAGCCTGCCAGACCCCCCCCCCCGCTCTTCTTTGCCGCATCCCGAGGCTGGCCCTGGAAGGAAGGGGCCCTCCCTCCAAAGGAGACCCCCCCGGGAGGGGGCCCACAAGGCCCCTTTCTCTCCCCCCCCCCGCCCTCGCTTGGTCCAGCTGGACACCGCCTGGCCCCGCCGCTGGACGGGACTGGCACTCCCATCATCCCCCTCCATGGAAGGGGGCGACGCCGGCGAGTAAGCCAGGCCGAGTGGCCGCAGACCCTTCCTTCCTTGCTCGCTCGCTTGCTTGCCTGGGCTGAGGGCGATCGGGACCAGCAGCCCACTCACCGGCCAACAGCCCTGCCAGGTAGGCCGCCCAGAGAAGCTTCGTGGGCTGTTGGGGTCTGAACTCGGGTCACTTCCCCTTCTGCCATGCAAGGATACGTTGGAAGGGACCCCCAAGGGCCATCCAGTCCAGCCCCATTCCGACCGACACGCAGGAAGCCCTGAAACCCTAAAAGGTTTGCGGGGGGAGGAGGGTCCACTTTACCTGAAATATCATCTCCTCCTCAAAAGCTGGAACTCACTCGTTTTGTGTGCATTTACTTGTGAGTACAAGCCGAGTCTCCCTGATCCAAAATGTTTGGGGCCAGGAGTGTTTTGGGTTTTGCATTTTATTTGCGTATCTTGGAGACGGAACCCAACTCTAACCCTAAAATTTCATTTATGTTTTACATGCACCTTATACACACAGCCTGAAGGTAATTTTCTGCAAAATAATTTTGTTCATGAAACTGAGTTCGTGTACATTCAACCACCAGAAAACAAAGGCCCCCGTGAAAAAAGGTTTTGGTTTTGGGAATATTTTGGATTTAAGAATTCCAGATAAGGGAGATTTGACCTGTTTAGGATTCAGAGACAGAGCTGCGTTGGTCTGGAAAACCAGTCTGCGAAGGGATCCTAAAGAAAGGAGGCGCTTTCTTTCAACTGGCATTAATTATGTTTTGTTTCAGGGAGGTTGATTGTATAATGCTATAAATTTTATTTTTGAAATTATTATATTTCTGTTAATAAAATAATTTTATATTCATGGGGCAGTGTTTTGAGCATTGGACTATGACTCTGGAGACCGGAGTTCGAATCTTCACTTGGCCATGGAAACCCACTGGGTGACTTGGGCAAGTCACACTCTCTCAGCCTTAGAGGCAATGGTATACCCCCCCTGAAGAAATTTGCCCCCCAAAAAACAAAACACCATTATATGGTTGGCATAAGTTGGAAATGACTTGAAGGCACACAACAACACCAAACAAAAATCCATCGGTGATACCTTTATTGGCCAACCAAAATGCACAATATACTTGTTGCAAGCTTTCCAAGCTCCATGCTTCCCTTTTTTGCAACAAGTATATTGTGCATTTTGTTTGGCCAATAAAGGTATCACCGATGGATTTGTTTGAATTTGCTAAATGGTCAACAGAGCTACTCCTGAATGTTTTCTGTATTGTCACATAACAACACCAGTTTTATATTTTAGGGCCCAATACCCTAAATGTTAGAGAGATTTTATTGCTGTAATTTTATATCGAAGGGAGAGTGGGTCGAAAGGGTGGGGGCTCGGGGATTATTTTATTTTATTTCTGTAATTGTTTTAATCTTTGCTGTTACCGCCTCGATCCTCAACAGGGAGAGGCGAGATACAAACAAACAATTATTATTATTATTATTATTATTATTATATTAAATGCACCAGATACCACCTGATCATGGCTGCTAAGCAAGGTCAGCCCTACTTAGGACTGGATGGGTGACCAGGGGCGGTGGGCTGTGTTTCAGAGGAAGAAACTCTGAGGATCCCTTGCCTTACGAAAAGCCCTTCGGACAGACAGGGGTCCCCAACTTGGGAAGGAGATGGAATTTCAGAGGCTGCGACAAAGACACTTGTGTGAATCTGGATTCAGTTCCCTTTTGTCAGTCAGTCAGGACAAAATCTGTGACTCCAGAGGCAGTCAGCAAAGAAGTCCCACCTTTTGACAAAATAAAGAATGAGAAGCAGGAGCAAAGAAGTTGATGGATTTTGTGTTCAGGTAGTGTCTACCTTGTTTACCTGAATAAACTAGAATCAAATTGCTCAGTTTAGATTTGCATGTAATGCCCTGGGTTAAAAGCTTCTTTTTTTAAGTTAAATTTCTTCACCCGCAGTAGTGTATGTGATTCAAGCTGTGGTCAAAAATTAGCCACCCTTCTTCCTCTTCAAACCCAAAGATATAATAGCCGTGTTAATGTGTAGAGTCAGAATGGAGAGAGATCTCCGAGACTGACTGAAAGAGAGAAGTTGGCAGCCTGAGCTTTCCTAGACTTAAATCTACTTCCTCAGATGCATTTCCAAAGTCCTGGTTTGCAAAATTCCAAATGCATCTTAAGTCCAGGAAAGCTCCTGTTGCCAAGTTGTTTCTTTCACTAAGGGGGGTTGCAGACTGCCAGAGACAGTGCAAATTGAGTCCACTTTTAGGGTTAGGGTTAGTGCTAGGGAATCATGGGAATTGCTTTTTTTTCTGAGACATTGAGCCTTCTCTGTCGGAGAGCTCTGGTGCCACAATAAAATACAGTTCCCATGATTCCCTAGCACTAACCCTAAAAGTGGACTCAATTTGCAGTATTTCTGGCAGTCCGCTTCCCCCCTAAGTGTCAAAGGTGCTACAAGACCTCTCTACATTCAAATGTGATATTACCTGCGCAGGGGGTGCAAACATTAATCAAGCATTCCCCAGGGAGGTGTTGGCATAGAGAAGGTCGGGGCCCACTGCCAATTAAGAAATGCCCAGGGGGCGGTGGGGTCTGGAGGTGACCTCCAGGGACACCTTTTGCAGTACTGTACTACTTCTGTTTTGCCCATTGCTTCCAGAGGAGCCCCTTGGGCAGGGAGCCTGCAATGTGCCCTTGGGGCCGCAAAGGTGAGCCAGGGCTCCTGCATCCCTCTGCCCCATAACAAGGAATGGGGAACATCCCCCCCCCCCCCCGGGCCTTATTGCCCCTGGGAAAAGGGGGCCAGGGAAGAAGCTCTGCCCTGCCTTCTGCTTGTTTTACTTATTGACTGGCTGAAATCCTGTTGCTGTCCTGCACCAGTGGTTCCCAAACTCTGGTCCACCAGATGTCCACTCAACTTGGCCAATTGTCAGGAATTCTGGGAGCTGAAGAGGATCAACTGTTTGTGAATCACTGTCTTGCATACACTTGTAACTTTCTCTCCGAAGCGCATGGCCAGCATTCAGATCAAGGTTGCAGGAGGAGGGTTGCACACTCAGAGCCAGCGTGGATGGATGGGTGCATGGATGTCCATCTGCATTTGAATTCTGGGATATAGCTGGGTTAGTCCACTACAGAATCAGTCTGTGAGCAAAGGGATCTCGGAGCGCCTTTGAGACCGACTGAAAGAAAGAGGTTGGCAGCGTGAGCTTTCGAAGGCTTGAGTCTACTTCCTCAGATGCGTTTGGAATGTGCCTTTGGTTGCGCATTCACAGAATCAGGATCCCAGAGTCGGTAGGGGCCCCCAGAGGCCATCTAGTCCAAGTGCCTCCTTCTGCCCTAGGAACTCTCCCTGGGACAGACTGGCCCCCAAAGAAGCAGCCTCCTCCGCTGAGGCAGCAGCGTCTTCCCAAAGTGGGCGTCCAGCTCAGTCGCACCCTTCGGCTCAAGAGTCCGTGAGAGTCTGGCCAGGCGACCCAGCGCAGGACCTTGGCCCTTCTTCTGCCGCCGCTGCCGCTGCCGCTGCCCAGGCCACCTCCAGGCCTTGCCTCCGAAGGGGAGCACCAAACGCTTCTCAGAGGTCCAGCCCAGGAGGCCCACGGTCCGGCGGAGGAAGGTCCAGGACACGGGGCTTGGCCGGAGCCATGGGTCAGGCAAACCTTTGGGCATCGGGGGCTAGCCCTAAGGGCCAGGCCTAAACGCAGGAGAGGAGGAGGAGGCCCTCTTTTGTGGGCGGTCAAGGGCTGTGCCCAGGGCTCCCTGCTGCGGCCTTGGCCCGTGCCTCAGCCTCAGCCGGGGCTCTCCCTCCCTCCCTCCCTCCGGGCAGTCCTCCTCCATTTTGAGCATGGAGCGGGCAGAGACCGGCGGCCTCCTTCCTCCCTTCCTTCCTCCTCCATCTTGCTCCTTTGTTTACTCGGGGCTTCCGGCGGAGTGGGCGGGGCCTCGTCGCCGTGGAGGGAAGGGGGCGTGGCCAGGGGTGGTGGGCGTGGCCTCTTCCGGCCCCGCCCCGCACCAGCTGTTTCCCGCCTTGAGCAGCGGCGGCGGCGGCGGCGGCAGCAACGG